>CP137666.1:5207301-5807301 GCA_037976565.1 Mesocentrotus franciscanus | reverse complement strand
TTGGAATATTACATGGAATAAAAGCAATTACCTTAACGGGAAAGATGTTGATCGCTTTGTCTTCGGTTTCTTTGCTTCTCCTTCTCACGATGGCGCAAGTTAATGCTTGGGGAGCGGTGAGTTTCAATGATACTCTGGGTTACTGGATTACAATCAGTTCTTGGTCAAAATCTATTTTTTTTAATTCTCTTAAAATTCCGTCATATTTCCCCATATAATAAATGTGTTTGACGAAAATATGATGTCAAACATAATAATATCAAACATAATTATCCACTCCTCATCGTAGAAGTTAAATGCCTCGAAATGTGATTTACTATATACATAAACTCGATAGTTCGTTTCTCTCGATTTTTTTTCTTCATTATTCTCTTGATAAATCTACATTTTCATTCAATCTATGTTTGATACTTACATGAGCCACTGCGTCCCCCCCCCCTCACCTCGTCATTTTTGTGTAAAATTGCTATTCTATATGCAAATCTCAGCAGAAACTATGTAAGATTTTTAAACAAGCTTTGCTTTATTAGTAGATTTCCCCCTCTTTACCTTGTTTAAAGTGTATTCATACAAGTTTTAATTTGTTGTAAAAATATAATTATGTTTGCTTTAACTGCATAAAGAGAAGTCACCCATAATATATATCTTATATTTAATGTTATGTTTGATAGAGTAAGAAATTGAAAAAAATGAAACTTTAAACTTAGCGGCATTAAAGCCCCACTGCACTACCTGTAGCTTCGTGCTCCCTCTATATAGAAAACCATGCCTAAGCGGTGCCCGTTGGTCCCCCATGATCCTCTTTTTCTTAAGTTACTTGAGAGCTGAGTTGAATGGATACCCGATAGGAAGAATGTTACTTGAATGTGGCAATCCAACCAAATTAACGTTCATTTTACCGAGTACCCATTTCACACCTGGGTGGAAAAAAGCAACGTAAACAAAATGCTCAAGGACAATAAGTGCCGCACCGGAGATGGAACACATGGCCTTCACAATTCAGGTCAAGTGTTTAAACCACTGGACTATGGCTTGTCTTATTGGGTTATACAAATCTAAATTATATATATTTTGTTATCCTCTTCTTCCACAGTCTTGTTCCGCGGGCAAACCAGGGCCACCGGGACCTCCCGGGCCCACAGGACCCTCAGGTAGTCCAGGAGATGGTGAACTCCTAGAATATAACAACTGGAAACAATGTGCCTGGTACTCGGCTAACGGCAATGACTATGACACTATCTATGTGAGTACATATCTATTCTGTCATAATCTAAATGCAGTGTCTTCAATCAATCAATAAAAAAAAACCCATGAATTTTTGTTCACGGTTTCAGAAAACGATATACATGTACATCTCTTTTGAAAATTGCAAGAATAGGCCATCGCTATCATAATCATAACCTTCATTATTATCAACATTCTTTTTATTATCATTGTCACTATTATCATAATCATCATAACCGTCACCCAAATCATCATCCTAATCATCATTATTTTAACATTATAATCATCATTATCATCATCATCATCATCATCATCATCATCATCACCACCATCATCACCATCAATCACGACCATCACCACCATCACAAGTTGTATTGTCCAAACGAAAAATAGCAGCATCTTTTCTATTATCATACCTTAATTAACATCATGTTTCCTAAACCCATTTGGCGAAGATGATTTTGAATCTATTATTTATTTCCTTCTTCTTTTATTTCAAGGAGGATAAGGGTGAACAAACTTTAAAACATATTGCAGAAAAGAAACAACACAACTTGATACAGAAGACAAGAAAATGATGTTTGCAGGCCGTTTGGCAAGATGTATTATATCTTATCCAACACTCTTAACTATTTTCCCGCGGTTTTTGCATGTAAAATATGACTTACAGTTCAGTTACACCGACGAGACCGACTATAGATGGATCAAATATTACATTACCTAAGCCTTGTTAAGAGTAGTCAGTTTTGAGTTCGTTTTGAGTTTGTTTGAGGGGGTGTTATGAATGATGGCTCTATATTTAGAAGTCTGATTCGTACTATTATAATATATGGCAATTTTATTCCCTCTTCTCCACTTCTTGCAAACGATCAGACGTGCACATTCACAAAGCGGGTGAGTGACTCTGCTCTTTGGGTCTACTATGGCGGCAATATTCGTCTCTATGGATGCAGTGGATGCTGTAAGAGATGGTATTTTACTTTCAATGACAATGAATGTTCTCCTACACCTATCGATGGCGTGGTCTACCAAAGCAACACCAACAACATGAACCTGCACAGACACAGGAGCATTTCAGGTAAAGATAACAGATTCACACAAAAGTCCCACTCCCCATGAGTGATTTAAATCCAAATTCTCTATACGAGTATTTAACATAATCAATTTTATTATTGGCACATTGACTGCTACACCTAGCAGGAAATTGACAAGTAATAACCGAGCCTCGAGAAAGAGTAGACTGTTATCACTTTGCCTTTCACCTATCACGGGATACAGTAAATGAAAAGTATATGCTATGTGTCATTGTTTTTGCTCCCCCCTCTTCCTTCTGAAGTGTTTGAGGGAAAGTACTCACGTGCACTCATGTCAGGGGACAACAAAAGTAAGTAATTGATTAAGAATGTAAAAATGGAGAAAATCACGGTCCGAATCACAGCATCCTTTAGCCCTGGCTGAGTTTCTAATTATTCTATTTTCATACGCCTTTTCCAAAGCCGCAAAATTTTACAGACGCTGTCATTCAGACACATTCCTCTGAAAGTCAAGAAATTGGTATAGTTTTGGGGATCCTTCAATGATTCTTCAGGACAAGAGCATCGGCTTCAGCGGATGGGGGGGGGCAGCAGTGCTAATAATTGCTGATAGCGTATACTTCCGATCAATGCATTTTAACCCCCCTTCCCCTCCTTTCTATCCTGGATTGACGCCCGTTAGTCTGGGCAAGGGTTACTCCTACTTATGGCTTCATATTTTCGGAGATCATTCTTTTTTTTCTTCTGAAATCCCCTCATCAGAGTTATTGATGATGTCATCAATCGTTCTTCTCTCCACAGAGGCGGCGGAGCGACTTCCAAAGTGGGGGGGGGCACCAACAAAAAAGGGCACTTTCTGGAAAAAAGGGCACCTTCAAAGGGAAATCTCAAAGCGAAAATATACAAGTTTTTAGACATTGGTATATACCCCTATATTGTGATTACATTATCAGGGATGATTTTAATATTTGTTTCTCTTTATACATCATATAAGATATTGGTTAAGCATCATACTTTGCAGTTGGGTGCGATGGTCTGAAAATTCATTTGCGAGCGAGCAAAGCGAGCGAGGAAAATTTTAAAGATTTGTGAGGTCGCAGCGCGAAAAATTACATCTTATAAAGAGGAAAAACCCAATCCTGATGGGATTATAAGCACATTCTCATAACGGAAGACTGAAAAGACCTTTGATATTAAAGTGACATAATTATAACATCTATAAATGCGAGCGAGCGTAGCGAGCGAGCTTTGGGGGAACTTGCTCTTAGTCGCTTGAAATTAGGGGCACGTTTAATAATGAGAGGAAAAGGGGACACTTACCAAAAGGGATAAGACACTTATTAGAAAAGAAAAGCAGCACGTGTCAAAGTACAAAGGCTTATTACCAGAGGTGAAAATGGAGCACTTCTTACACCTAAACAAAGAGGCACTTATGAGAATGGTAAATGGGCATTTCTCGACGGAAAAGAGGCACCCATCAGATTTTGATAGGGGCTTTTATAAGAAGTGAAAAGGGGCATTTATGAAAAAGGGATAGGTTCCTTATTAGAAAGAAAAAGGGGCACGTATCATTGTTAAAATGGTAATTATCAGAGGTTACCATATGAAAAGAGGCACTTATGAGAATGAAAAATGGGCACTAATAATAAAGGGAAATTTGCACTTGTTGAAAAAAGGGGCACCAATCAGATTGTAATAGGGGCATTTACCGGAGGTGAAAGGGGGCTTTTATTAGAAGGGGGAAGTGGCTCTTATTAAATAGAAAAAGAGGCAAATGCTAACATAAACGGGGCACTTATCAGATATGAAAAGAGGTAATCATGAGAAGGGGAAGGGGCACTTATTAGAAGGAAAAAAGCTTTTATTAGGAAGGAAAAGGGGGACGTGTAAAAATAAAAGTGGCATTTATTAGAGATGAAAAGAGCACTTATCAGGAGGGGAAGAGGCACTTGTCAAAGTAAAACGAGTATCTCTCAGAATTGAATAGGGTCATTTACAAGAGATGAAAAGGGGCACTTATGAGAATGAAAAGGAACTATTTTCATAGGTAAAAAGGGGCATTTATGAGAAGGGGCTCTTTTTAATGGGGCACTTATCATAAGGAAAAGGGGCACTTATTAGAAAGGAAAGGGGGCACATGTGAAAATATAAGGTGCGTTTATCCGAGTTAAAAAGGGGTAGTTATTAAAAGGGGAAGGGGCACTTCTTACAAAGGAAAGGGGGCACTTGTCAAAGCAAAAGGGGCACATCTTAGATTTGAATAGGACAGTTATCAGAGGTGAAGGGGCGCTTATCGTACCTGAAAAGGGGCACTTACTAGAGATTAAAAAGGGCACTTATGAGAACGGAAAATGGACACTTATTGCAAAGGAAAATGGGAACTTGTTGAAGGAAAAGGAGTAGGCCTAAGTGTCAAAATAAAAGGGGCACTTATCAGAGGTGGAAAGGGGTAGGGGCACTTTTAAAAATTAATAGGGCACTTGTCAAAGTAAAAGGGGCACTTTTCCTATGTAAAAAGGGGCACTTTTACAAAGTTAAAGGGCACTTTTCCTAAGTAAAAAGGGGCACTTTTGGGGTACTTGAAAAAGTGGGAGGGCACTGTGCCCCCCTGTCCCCCGGGAGGGCCGCCTCTGTCTCTCCATCTACATTGTGATGCCAAAGCAATGATTGCAAAAGCGAATGGGCTCACATACATGAATCCATTCCCTACATTACTAGACATCTTTTCATAGGTTGCCAAATTTACTGTGCTAAACCTTGTGAAATGTTGCGTAGGTCACTTAAAATCACCAATTTAGCCTGCACCATTAACATAATTAAACTGACTAAACAGAACTGTAGATTGAGCGCCCCCCCCCCCTCCCAATAAAAAGGAAAAGAAAGAAAAGAAAATCAAAACAAAAGCAAAGCATAACAAACCGGAATATCCTGCGAAATAATAACGAGAACCATCCCGAGATCTAGTGGGCCGTAGCCCATTTTTGTGAGTATTTCAGAAAGATGAAATGCACAAATGAAAACTTCCCTTTACTTTGTGATACGAAAACTAACTAACCCATTTATCATTTTCTCAGGCTACTGCCACACAATCGGAGCTGGATCAATTAATGTGAAATTCATGGTTGGGGACTGCTCGGGATATGGAAACTACGATGCATACACGGGATGGCAGAGTGCTTCTCGTATCATCATCAAAGAGGTCCCTAAATCATCGTATGGATACTAGCTTGATCAAGACACTGCTTTCAGAATATTGAAAAATATGTATAAGTATAAGTATTTTCACAGTAATCCAGAAGATCTAACCAAGTTCAAGTACCATCCATAGTTGTGGCATGATTTTCCCGGGAATTTGGATAATACCCCACGGCTGCCATTCGACTGGTTGCTGAGTGATGTGCATTCGAAGAACGCGATACGGTCATTTTTATTGCAGACAATGGAATAATTTAACACCAGGAAAATGTTCAATGTGAACCCCAAAATAGGCACAAAATTATCTTTTTGCTTTTGTCCTTTCGAATCCCTGAAGAATAAAGACAACGTTGAGTTCTGAAGTGATAAATTTAAAAACTGATTTATGAGCTTCCTCATTCTTTTTATGACAGTTTGGACGAGTACAATAGAGGAAATATCCCCTGAAAAGGATTGTTCTTCAAATGCCCCCATATTCGAAGTACGACTATAAATAGCTGGAAAATTAGCACCAAACTTTCATACCATGTGTGCATGTGTATGTGTGTGTGTAGTCCAATATATACATTTCTGTGTGCATGTGGCTTTCAGCAAGACGGAGTATATTATCTTTCATGTTGATGATTCAAAACCTCACAGTGTACACATCTTAAAATTGTGTTCACCAATCATTGTGTACTATATAATTTACCTGTCTAACTTGCTTCCAGACAGTTCCTTCCACAATATAATCTTATGAACAGAACTATGATGATCTTTACAGACCAGGAGGTGTTTTTTTTTAAGTTTTTTTATTCAGATTTTGACAAATTATTTACACTAAAGTAAAAAAAAAAATTTAAAATCCATAGATGATATATCGTTATTATTATCATTATAAAAGATGTACACTATCTTTGATTTAGACAATGAAAAAAGCAGAATAATTAATAGAAACTTAAAATCTTGTTTATAGGTAATGGAAGTATAGATCCTGAGTTTATGACCTTTCCTTCCCGATTTGAAATAGACCACACGAAGTAATCTTTTTTTGTTTTAATTGAATGTTAAAATCACCAAAAAGTTCTGTACAAATTTTCATTTGTAGATATGCATTATTTCATTTTGTTTATATATAGCAAGTGTACATTACATGTTGCTAGTTGTTATTCTTAGAATCACAAGGGCTTTTCTTTATTTCAAATGGACACTTCTCGAAAGTATTTGTCACACCTACTCTGTTTTGGACATATATCACGTCAAAATTAGCTGGATGACACTGCATAAAACTCCTTAAATTGGAAATAATGAAATGTGAAGTACATTTGTTGCACTGTTTATAGGAACTATTTCAATATCTATCATGAATATATTCCTCATTATGGTATAGTTGCTCAAATAATGGAAATATCAAAATCCAACCTTGACAGCAAATTGTTCTGAAAGAAAGCTGGAACAATTAGAAAAGCGCATGAGTGAAAGATTGAACAAAATATTACAAACAATAAGAAAGGTATATATTATAAGGGAGTTTGAAATGTCACTGTGATGTAGTGGCGGACAACTATCCCATTTGTTTCCACACGCAAAATTATTGAAATGTCAATTTTAAAAATCTTTGGCTCAGAGTATGGTCTCTTTTTTCTTCTTCCCAGGACCTATATTAATATGATATTCTTAGTATATTATGAGTAGTACTCCGAGGGAGAAGTCTTACAGGAGAAAAACAAAAAAATAAGTGATATTTTACCCGTGACTTCGTCACAATCCACCGTCCAAATTGCCAATTTGAGATTCGAACTAATTGGACATAATTTTTTATTCAGAAGATAATATATCTCGGTGAAATTGTAAAGAACGTGCAGAGTATTCAAATAAATAACCTTTGCGATTACCAATGTTGTAATGGATGGTTTCTGTGTTTAACGTTATACGTTTAACCTAAAGCCTGACAAAATGGCAAGTATTGATTAAGTCGTGCCTATATGACCAAATGGTGTGTTCATGTATATTACGCTGTATAACATCCGCCGCGACGGAATCTACGGCTTATATATTGATTGAAATGGCATTTAAGCAGGATAGGTAACCTACTGTTTGACGAGTCCACAAGCAGATCGAGCAGTTATCCATTTTTGAAAACAAACGACATATTATAGAATTATTAAAGGAAATACGGAATTTCTGAGTTTATATATAATTTGAAAGGTTATTAAGAGAAACATCTGTAATGCGCTATGGGACTTTGGAAATATCCCGAGAATTCTCCAAGATCTGCAATGACGTTTCTCCTGATGATGTGGCTATGTAGCGTCATGAAAGTGAACGCATGGGGAGCGGTAAGAACTTTTATGATTTGAGACTTCTGAGAAAATGTTAGATTTTGATCCCCTTGGATCATACAGAAAATGTAAAGACGATTGTTGTGTATATTTGATGAGCTTGGGATTGTCAAATGGTAATGCGAAAATAAGCACAAGGCAGTATAATTCAACGTTGTGTTCATTATTCAGTTCTAAACCAGTTTGATGTTTAAAATCCTGACTTATTCCCCTTTGCATGTAGAGTACACCACATAAGTGAGAGCCCCGTTAGCAGAGTACTATTGAGTGTAACTTTGTAACCTAAGGCAGAAGAATATAAGCTTTAAGTTTATACTGGAGTAGATATTTCGTGATACGCTGGCACAAACTGGTTCTATATCGTGAAAAACAGATATAACTTTGCCCAAAGTTACAATGAAAGATTGATATTTGTGTATTAAAGGGCATGATTTTATTAACTTCTTAGAGAAACCAGTGATAGTACATACATTACATGAACACGGGACCCTATGTAAATTAGGTGATATAAAAAACCACATTATTATTATTATTATTATTATTATTATTTTTTTTTTTATTTTTTTTTTTTTTGGGGGAGGTTCCCTTGAACAAAGGTCAATATCTCATTAAAAATATATTACAGGATTATGTCCATTAAAGATACTATGTCCCTTTTGCAGCCAACATCAAATTCTGTAGAACTTTGCAGGAATTATGAATATGTCATGTATGTCCTATCTGTGAAATTTAAACGTTAGCAGTGTCCTAATATTCAAATTGTGCAAGGAAACCCGTTTACTTCTAGACTTCACTGTCAGACACCATTGAGTGACTGACTGGCTTTTTCATCTTTGGTAATAACATACATAAAATGAGCTGTAAAGGGTACATGAGCATTTGTCTACATCAATAACCCACTTCTTGTAATGGCCAAAATTAAACTGATTGAATCTTTGCGCAGCATAAAACGTACGACCATTCGGTACAATGGTCTGAAAAATCAGACTATTACTTACTGGCTCTATAGCTCCTAAGTCGATTCGACAACTAATAGTCGTTATTTCCCACTAAAGACATTTTCAAGCCCCCTTTTTAGGGAAGTTCTAAATTAGTATTGTCTTTCAAATGCCATTGGAATTTAACCTTTTCATGTTTTTTGGCCTGCAAATGGGACATAGTACCTTTAAGACCACTTTTCATATCTACAAACCACCTGCCGTTCCCCTTGAGTAGTCTTTATATACAGGTGTAACTGTATTTTGTATTCCAGAGCTGTTCTAAAGGTCTTCCAGGCCCAGCTGGACCTCCCGGACCCACTGGGCCGTCAGGTAGTCCAGGAGATGGTGAACTCCTTGAATATAACAACTGGAAACAATGTGCCTGGTACGTGGCTAACAACAATGACTATGACACTGTCTATGTGAGTAAATATCTGTTCTGTCATATTCTAAATGCAGTGTATTCAATCAATCAATCACAGAAAACGAAATACATGTACATCTCTTTTGAAAATTGCAAGAATAGGCGATCACGATCATAATCATAATCATAACCGCCATTATTATCCACATTCTTATTATTACTCACTAGTATCATAATCATCATTGTTATTATTATCATTAACATTATCATTATCATCATCATCATCATTATCATTATCATTATTATTATCATCATCATCATCTTTATCTTTATCATTATCATCATCATCATCATCATCATCAACATCATCATCATCATTATCATCATCATCACCATCAATCGACACCATCACCACCATCACTTTAGTACCATCATCAATATCATAAGTTGTATTGTCCAAACGACAAATAGCAGCATCTTTTCTATTATCATACCTTAATTAACATCATGTTTCCTAAACCCATTTGGCGAAGATGATTGTAATACTATCATTTATTTCCTTCTTCTTTTATTTCAAGGAGGATAAGGGTGAACAAACTTTAAAACTTATTGTGGAAAAGAAACAACACAACTTGATACAAAAGACGAGAAAATGACACTTGCAGGCCATTTGGCAAGATGTATAATATCTTATCCAACACTCTAAACTATTTCCCCCCGGTTGTTGCATGTAAAATAATGACTTGTATTTCACTTATACCGACGAGACCGACACCAGACCGACACCAGACCGACAATAGCTGGATCAATTATTACGTTACCCCTGACTAACTCAAGGGTAGGGTTGGTCGATTTTGAGTTAGTTAGAAGTTTGTTTGACGGTGTGACTGTGGTGTTATGAATGATGCATGGTCGCTCTATTTAGAAGTCTGATTCGTACTATCATAATATAAGGCCATTATATTCCCTCTCCTCCACTTCTTGCAAACGATCAGACGTGTACATTCACAAAGCGGGAGAGTGACTCTGCTCTTTGGGTCTACTATGGCGGCAATATTCGTCTCTATGGATGCAGTGGATGCTGTAAGAGATGGTATTTTACTTTCAATGACAATGAATGTTCTCCTACACCTATCGATGGCGTGGTCTACCAAAGCAACACTAACAACATGAACCTGCACAGACACAGGAGCATTTCAGGTAAAGATAACAGATTCACACAAAAGTCCCACTCCCCATGAGTGATTTAAATCCAAATTCTCAATGAGTATTTAACATAATCAGTTATTATTGGCACACCTAGCAGGAAATTTACAAGTCATAACCAATCCTCGAGAAAGTGTACACCGTTATCATTTTGACTTTCACCAATCACGGGATACAGTAATAGACCCCCTAGGATAGTTGTCCGGGGGGTAGTTGTCCTAGGGTTAGTTGTCCTAGGGGGTAGTTGACTGGGGGTGGTTATCCGGGGGTGGATGTCCAGGGGGTAGGTGTCCTAGAACCTGTTTCTGCTCCCCCACCACCTCTCCCTTCTGAAGTGGTCCAAGGAAAGCACTCATGTGCACTCATGTCAGGGGACACAAAAAAAGTAAGGAAATTGATTAAAAATGTAAAAATGGAGAAAAATCACGGTCCGGATCACAGTATCCTTTGGCCCTGGCTACATGTCTAGAAGAGAGTCCCATAAAAAACTCCAAAGTAATTTTCTAATTATTCTATTTTCATACGCCTTTCCCAAAGCCGCAAAATTTTACAGACGCTATCATTCAGTCCCATTCCTCTGAAAGTCAAGAAAATTGGTATAGTTTTGGGGATACTTCAGGACAAGAGCGTCGGCTTCAGCGGGAGGGGGCGGGGCAACAATGCTAATTATTGCTTATAGCGTATACTTAATTCATTAATGAGAATGTTACTATTTGTTTGGATTTTAATCAATAAAATTTGAATTGAATTGAATTGAGATATACTTCCGATCAATGCATTTTCCACCTCCCTCTCCCCTTCCCCCTCCTCCCCATCCTGGATCGACGCCCGTAAGTCTAGGCAAGGGTCACTCCTTATTATGGCTTCATATTTCCGGAGACCATTCTTTTTTTACTGAAATCACCTCATCAGAGTTATTGATGATGTCATCAATCGTTCTTCTCTCCATGTCTACATTGTGATGCCAAAGAAATGATTGCAAAAGCGAATGGGCTCACATTAATCCATTCCCTACATATCTAGACATCTTTTCATAGGTTGCCAAATTTACTGTGCTTAACCGTGTGAAATGTTGCGTAGGTCACTTAAAATCACCAACTTAGCCTGCATCATTAACAACATTAAACTGACTACTATAAACAGAACTGCAGATTTAGCCCCCTTCCCAAGAAAAAAATTCAGAAAGATGAAATGCACAAAATAATGTAAACTTCCCTTTACTTTGTGATGCAAAAACTAACTGACCCATTTATTATTCTCAGGCTACTGCCACACAATCGGAGCTGGATCAATTAATGTGAAATTCATGGTCGGGGACTGCTCGGGATATGGAAACTACGATGCATGCACGGGATGGAATAGTGCTTCTCGTATCATCATCAAAGAGGTCCCTAAGTCATCGTATGGATACTAGGCTGACATAACAAATGCTGAATGTTTAAAGAGAAAGTTTTGTTCTAGGAAAGGTGACAAATAATTTTCAAGCTTTGTCATTCTTGTTTATGTTAGTGTGAAAGAACATCATAATATTCAAAATATACCTTGAAAAGGAGGGCTATTCAAATATCCTCATATTTGAAGTATGACAAGAAAAAGTCAAGTGTTTGGAATATACTTTCATGCCACATCATTTTATCGTATATACATTAATTCTTATGTGCTGCTTAATCAAACTTTTTCCGACTGTTTCCAGACAGTTTCTTTAACAATTCAATCGTGATGACCAGAACTCAACTTGACTTCTAAAGAGGGATTGTCATAATGTATAACACCGAACATCAGATGGGCCTTTTAACGTTAATACTACATGACTTACCTGCTCCTTCTGCAATTTTCTATATAAGAATGTTCAACGTATCACCTTGAGATCCTCAATAGGAAACAGTCTACGAGAGTAACATCCCTCGAGGCCCTCAAGACCGACGAGACCCACGACCCACGAGACCAACAGTTGGGATCTCGCAGGCATTCTGAAAAACGTTACCCGAGGGTTTACGCGTCGCGGTGGCCCAAGTGACCGACATGTCGGTTTAGCGGGTCTAAAGTTGGTAATGTTACGAAGTTATCAGTTATTACTATATACTGTCAAGCAATACACATTACCCTCTCAGCTTTTAAAACCCTCTTATCAATTGTCATAGCATTTTATTAATCATTAATCAGATACATACAGACTTTTCAAATTAATGTAACCGCAAACTAAGTTATAGTTCAGCAATTTCTCAGAAAATAAAACGTTCTGAAACTTTACAGTTATAAGACTAGTTTCTAGCAATATTGAATATGAAGTACTTGTGATTACTAATACAAATAGATTATTGATAGAGTATTGTGTTAAAAACATCGAAGACAAAAACATGGAAACGAGTGATCAGGTATTTTCTACGTGTTTTACCTAAAGTAATATGTATAAATGTGTCATAAATGGATGTTGGAAAAATTGTTGCTATAATTATTGACGAAGAGTTTCATTTCAAGAATTCTGATTTATTTAGATGATGTTCATATGTTGTAAATTTCTTTCCAAATTCGGAGACATGTATATACGTGCACAATGTATTCTGTTATATTTACAAATAGACATGCGCACGGTCAAACAACACACCCAATTGAATTGAATTGAATACCCAACTATTCAGTCACGTGACCTTCTCTGCATCGATTTAAGGATTAACTATTTGACGTCTTTTACCAGTAGACGTAGGATACTTGTTCTTCCAAGTTTCTAATCGATTGGTAGACAAAAATAAAAGATGTGTAGCCTTCCCACCTCCATTTCAATAATTCTTATTGCGGTTCGGACAGACATGCACTTATCTCGAATGTACAATGATAAAACTGCAATTTTTCTACATTTTACCAAGTTATTGCATTTTCAATGTAAGAACTGCATAAATCTAAAATAGCATTGAGCAAATATGATCTATTGACGGAATTAACTATAGAGATATTATTATTGGTGATGTAATCTTGTGGTTGACATTATTACATCATGAAATACTTTATTCAACTATGGCTGCAATGTGCTAAATGAGATATTGTAACACATGCATGAAGCGATGTTTAAGGTACAGTCTTTCATCAAAACAGACTTCTGTTTAAGTAATATGCATATTACTGTATGGAATATTTTGTCAATAAAAAGATGCAAATTTTTATTTTGCGTGAAAGTATCTACATGGTGCATGTCACTTGTAAAGTACATAGAAAAATGATCATTGTGAAAGAAGTTGCACATTATGTACATGTAATAAGAAACGAGACAATAGAAGGATGAAAGCGAGAGATATAGGTGATAGAGAACCATGTTGATAGATGATATTTTTTTTTTTTTTTAATTGATTGATTTTACTCTCAGATATTTAAATTCTCTTTCATGCATAATATACAAAGAAGACATTTCCCACGTTTACATATAGTAAACATAATTATAAACAAATATTCATCACGATTCTCTGTTTTTATGACTTACACATTTACAATACAACGGCACCACATTTTTATGATGAGAGAACATTCCTTAAACAAACACATTATTTTCTTGATCCAAATTTAACTTTAATTTGATTTTGATTGTAATATTTCATGCACACTTCTTACAGAATTGAAGGAATTAGTCTTTTCTGTAAATTAAGAAGCCTAGCCTACCCCCTACCTCCCACCCCACCCTCCCTCTCTACATGAAATTCAAGGTTGAACTCATTCGTTCTTTTACACTCCCTTTTATTTTATTTATTATACTTCGGATATAGGGAATGAAGTGTGGGAAAGTTTTCTTTCGAAAAGACTATAATGTCGCCTAGGCTCTCCCTTTTGCTATCTCGAGTCTGGAGTATACATAGGCGATTCCGTGAAATGTGTTCGCTACGGCATAGTCTTTTTCCCCACATATTTCATTAAAAAAAGAAGATTCTTGTGATAAAGCCATTGAATGATGATGCTGTCTGGTATCACTACCATTAGTCATGTGGGGGCGTTGTAAGAAATTTGCAATCAATTGCAAATCCCCAAAATCAAGCGTAAGTCTTTGCAAGCGTAAGAAATTTGCAATTGATCGCAAGTCAACTTTCTTGCAACGCCCATTAGTAAGAGAGAGAGAGATAAAAGCTAGATCTAGTTAACTTAATTCATTGTTAAAACTTTAATCCTAAAAAATCCTAGGAAATTTAGGAAACTAGTGGGGCGTTGCAAGAAAGTTGAGTTGCAATCGATTGCAAATATCAGTTGCAAATTTTGCAACTTGCAATCAATCGCAACTTTCTTGCAACGCCCCAATGGTCATATAAAGAGTTTTGTTATTCATTGATGAAAAAGATGGATAAATTCAATACGTCGTACGGGACACATTGCACAGAATTTCCAAACGTTTCTATTACTGTCTTATTTTCGTCCCCAAGACATTTCTCATCTTCTCAATGATGATCAGAACAAGAGAATCATAAAGACCAAGCTCTCTTTAAGAAGATCTGATTATCGACCTTTTACTCCTCATCTTAATGAATACGTGACCCCATATCATACCTCATTAAATCAATCTGCGTCGGTAAAACAGTTCTATAGATAGTGAAATTGCAGAAGAAAAAAATAAAACAAAACAATATATTTTTAGGGGCGGCTTCAGGATTTAGTAAAAAGGTGATGGGTCCTATTCCCCAGAGATTCTGACAAAAATAAAGGGTCACCATATTTTCTCAACACCCGTAAAATCTCTGACAATAATAATAATAATAATAATAATAATAATAATAATAATAATAATAATAATAATAATAATAATAATAATAATAGTAATAATGATAATGATATTATTAATAATAATAATAATAATAATAATAATAATAATAATAATAATAATAATAATAATAATTTAAACACTTATGAAACAAAAAAAGAAAAGAAAAGGAGAACAAATAAAGGTTAGGAAGCAAAAACAAATAGAGAGATTCATGACCACCACCACCACCCCCCCCCTAATCCACCTCAGATTTCATATACATGTCCTATCAAAAGATTTTCACGAGAGAAAAAATAACATGATGGCTATAAACGGGAATAGCAAGGCCCTACACGGATGAGTTTAATTTATAAATAAAATACGATATAGTTATGTTATTGTTTTTGCCTGGATATATCACGAAGCAAAGTCATAATGATTATGCTGTAACTATGCTGAATTCAAGAAACTTCTCGCAACATGCCCCCAGCACTTAGGGCTTGTTTCAAAGTATCATAGTAAAGAATGCCCTTTTCCTTAGATACGCGATGGAAACAACAAACAAACACTTGTAACCCGTGTCAGTTGAACAGTATTGTCATTAGATTTGAAACGGAAACGAGTTTTGAATAAATTTGAAGAGAGAAGAGGAGTATAATTCGATATTAAAGCGAAAATCAGATTTCCATACTACAGTGAGTAAGTCAGAATCAGTATGTTATGCCTACATGTTGGATATGATAATGATGAGAAAGAAAAAGTTTCATGTTACGGTCCTGTGGATTAGTCTCCGGATGGTGAACCACAAGGTACGGGTTCGAATCCCTGTCGCAACACTAAGGTCATTTGGCAAGACATGAATCTACATTTGCCTCACTTGACCCAGGGGAAGTAAATGGGTACCTGGCAGCACTGCCTGGCAAGAATTAATTCCTTAAAACACTTGAGTGCTGTAACGGTTCTGGGACAATTACCCCATGGACAATCACCCCGGTCAATTGGCCGTACCAGATGGACAATCAAACCCCAAGGACAATTACCCCCGAAAATTACCCCGGAAAATTACCCCCTCCTCCCCGAGGACAACCACCACCCCGAAGACAATTACCTCCCGGAAAATTACCCCGAAAAAAAATCTGCTTTTATCAAAACGAACTTATTATCAGGTTAGACTTCCCTTTAATGAACGGGGGGGGGGTAATTTGCGGGGTAGGGGGTAATTGTCCTCGGGGTGGTTGTTTTTGGCTGTCCTTTGGAAGGGGATGGTTCTTGTCCTAGGGGGTAATTTTCCGGGGGTGATTGTGCTCGAGGAGTGGTTGTCATTGGGGGGTAATTTTCCGGGAGGTAATTTTCCGGAGTGTTATTGTCCTTGGGGTAGTTTTCCGGGGTAATTTTCCGGGGTGATTGTCCAGGGGTAATAATTGTCCTGATATGGCTGTAACGGCTAAAGCCGGGATAATAATGAAACGCCATTTGCACAAATTTACGACGTCTCATCTGATGTTGGTTGACATCTCTTTATTTTTAAGATTTCATTCGTCAAATATAATTCAAACATGACATAAATAACAGTATAAGAAAAAGAAACACCTTCGCAGGATCAATCATGAAAGTTGAATAGTATAAAAATAATGAATGCTTATGAGTTCAATAGTGCGAATATTTTCATGAGTTGAAAGATTAACGTTCTATTCAACGAGGCGTCTATGGCGCGCCGTTTGACCAATAATTCAATGTTTATCGCCGAAAAACAGTGTTTATTGCCGATAAACAGTGTTTATCAAGAGAAACTGTGTTTATCGAGAGAAACTGTGTTTATCAGTCGATAAACAGTGTTTATCTGATTTATTGGGCAAATGGCGCGCACTCGTACTCCAGATCGGAGCCGTATGCACTACTCTGCACGTTAGTCAAGTGGCTTAGTAAAATTACCGTTATACTAGCTTGCCTGATAAAAGCACCATTTTTGGTACAGGTCTTCCTTAGGACCTACTAAACGATGGGCTAGGAGCCCCCGGCAAAAATTTCAATTTAAGTCTTTTTGGAGCCCCCAAATAATTGTAAAACATTGATTTGTTGTTGTACAAATGCCATTTTTGGTACAGGGCTTCCTTAGGACCTACTGAACGATATTAGGGTAGGAGTCTCCGACAAGAATATCATATAAAGGTGTGGGCGGGGGCGTCGCCTCGTAGCCCACACATAATTTATAAGGTAATATAACATTGAGTTTTGTTGTACAAACGCCATTTTTGGTACAGGGCTTCATTAGGACCTGCTGAATGATGGTAGGGTAGGAGCCCCCGGCATAATTATTCATATATGTGTGATTGGAGGCCCCATAGCGTTTGTACAACAAAACCTCAATGGTATATTACCTTAAAAATTATTTGTGGACTACGAGGCGATGCCCTAGCCCCATATGATATCCTTGCCTACCCTAATATCGTTCAGTAGGTCCTAAGGAAGCCCTGTACCAAAATGGCATTTGTACAACAACAAATCAATGTCATGAAATTATTTAGGGGCTCCAAAAAGACACCCCCGCCCCTCACCCTTAAATTGAAATTGTTGCCGGGGGCTCCTAGCCTAATATCGTTAAGTAGGTCTTAAGGAAACCCTGTACCAAAAATGGTGCTTTATCAGGCAAGTATAACGGTAATTTCACCTGACTAACGTGCAGAGTAGTGCATACGGCTCTGATCTGGAGTACGAGTGTGCGCCATTTGCCCAATAAATCAGATAAACATTGTTTATCGTCGAAAAACACTCTTTATCGTCGAAAAACACTGTTTATCGAGCGAAAAACACTGTTTATCAAGAGAAACTATGTTTTCGGCAGTTTCTCTCGATAAACAGTGTTTATCTGAATTATTGGTCAAACGGCGCGCCATAGGCGTCAGCCGAGTTGAATACAATTAGCGTTATCTTTCAACGAATGAACGAATGAAAAACATTCATTATTTATTTTATACAACATCTTTCAACAAATTATGCTTTGCTCCTTATATTAAAGATAAATTAAAGTTGAGTCAGGCCTTCTCGATTACATTCAGATTGCCTTAGCGTCATGTAAAATGTATTATATTATTGAATATTGAATTGTATACTGATTTCTTGTCAAAATTACTGTTCTGTTGGAAATGAAAAAATAAACTGAAACCGAAACTGAAACTGAAACAGATGCGCGCAGAGCATAATGGGATACATGCAGGGCAGAGAGTGTGTGTGTGTGTGTGTGTGTGTTTGTGGGTGTGTGTGTGTGTGTGCGTGTGTGTGTGTGTGTGTGCATTGTACGCAGTCTGCATATAACCAAAAATACACGCTCGTTGAATAGTACTACGGCGAATATAACCAAAAATGCACGGTCGTGCAATAGTATTATTTATTGAATATCACGTGACCAACAATCCTCCAATCAAATGACAAGGATTTACTTAGGTGTTGTATAATAGTTCATTATGTGTACCGAAAAGAAACTGACACGAAGGCACTTGACCTGTTGACCTATATTACGTGCGAAACAAGTACTAAGTTAGCTATTTTTATCCAGCTGTTTTTTGAACCAGACTATATCACTACGCCCAACCCCCCAATCTTGCCCACTGTTCCTTATTAATTAAACCCCTTAAAACGAAGTAGGTAATAAACACTCCTTTTGTATCCCCTTAACCCCCCTTCCTGGACCCCTCCCCACCCCTAGCCCCTAATCTTCCAGGCTACATGACTATGCCTTCCCTCTTTTCATCACCCTTAAACAATACTGCCCTCTGTTCATTAATAATAAAACCCTTAAAACAAGTAGGTAATATACACTCCTTTATATCCCTTACCCCGACCCCCTTCCCGAGCCCCTAATCATCCAGACTACATCACTACGCCCAACCCCCAATCTTGCCCACTGTTCCTTATTAATTAAACCCCTTAAAACGAAGTAGGTAATAAACACTCCTTTTATGCCCTTAACGCCCCATCCCGGACACCTCCCCCACCACCCCACCACTCTAGCCCCTAATCATCCAGGCTACATGACTATGCCTTCCCTCTTTTCATCACCCTTAAACAATACTGCCCTCTGTTCATTAATAATAAAACCCTTAGATTCAATAACCAGTGTGTCACTTTAAAATCCGCCTGTGCGCGCCCATGTGCACGGCCGTATGACACAACGTATGTATTATATGCATGTAGAGCTGTTAACTGAAGTTAGAAACCCAAAATAATAAAACACACTAAAGTATAGGATAACCGAACTCGCCCATGTGCACGGCCGTATGACACAACGTATGTATTATATGCATGTAGAGCTGTTAACTGAAGTTAGAAACCCAAAATAATAAAACACACTAAAGTATAGGATAACCGAACTTTCAACTTTGTTTGGGTGACATTTCCGAGCATCCGAATGCTTCCGAAGACGTTGCTTCCAAGACCTATGATGCCGAAGATGACGTTCTGTGTGACGTCACAGGTCTACTAAATAAAATAATAAAATTCACTTTTGGCTCAGATATATACTGTTTCGTATGTTTTTCAGCGTTTTAACCCTCTTGAAACCATTCTAAGGCGTTCCATGCGATACAATGTCAAAATGTTGGCTACAACATACATATCTGGGGCATTTTAGGTCATTACCTGGTATTTTACTACGAAAGTAATTAAGAGTGTTCCGTTATTAAAGCCCTAGTCGTGTGGTGCGCCACCTACCGGTGGTTCCGGGAACATTGCGTCTAGTTAGGGACCTTCCCATTCTACCCCCATATTCATGATTGGTACATGCAGGCACAACATGTATAGGTTTGCTTCAAGTTGTTTCCGTGTCATTTTTTTGTTATTGATAAAGAGCCATGATTGTTGTTTTTCTTTTACTCCCAAAGATTGTCGGAGAAACTGTATATCGGTTGAAATAAATAGATCCAGGCCCTAAATAAGCTGGTAGTCACTGCACAAAACAAAGCGAAAACAATCGCTCGACCATAAACAATAAGCAAGCACAATACCAATAAATAAAAGTAAGGAAATTATCCCCCCCCCCCCATTTTTGTTCTCGTACAAACCAAGTTTATAAACTTTTACTTTAAAAAATGAGATAAGTTTGACGGGTTTAATCGATGGACCATTTATTATTTTCTCTCTCGATTTTAACTACCTTTCCTTCTTCCCCAATTATTTTCGAACTGAGAGAATATGGCAAAATTAGGAGGTTAGAGGGTTGATTCACGGTTGAATCAAAATTCAATATCATTTTAGAGAATTTAACCTCTTGTTAAGCCATGTACATGCAATATAATGTGTGCGTGAGTCTTGAAACTAGACTATAAAGTTACCCCATGTGACGATGGAAAGTCCCTCTAACTTAACCGTTACTGTGAGACCGTAGTGCGTATAGCAACCTAGCAACCGGTAACGCTGCCAAATGGAAGGCGATGGTAGTGAAAAATCATGACTGAGATCGTGTAAAATCGAATGATTTCTTCTGAATCGATTTCCAAATAATATTTGATTGACATGATCAAGTAGGAATCTTCTACTTCTCTACTTCTTGGTTCACTACACGACACCGGTGCATGTGGTACAGGACGCAAATCTATAAGAGGTTGAAACAGCTCGTCCATAACTTCGAACACAAGCCTTGATATCAGCGCAAAATAAGGCGTACGGTGTGTAGACGTTTTCTTCAGTAAGTATATCTTATTTTCACTCGATTTTCCAAATGTAGTTGATTTTGTATTGTTCACGAAATTATATTGGCATATTACAAAAAGAGGGGGAGAGGAGCAAGAAAAAAGAGGAATTAAAGGTGAGGAGAGGGAGGAAAAGCAACAGGACAGAAAAAAGCAGGGATGGAAGAAATGGAGAAAAAAATGGAAAAAAAGAAAAGAAGAAGCATGAGCTGATGACCCCCACACTCGCTTTTTTCTTGGTTGTCGGAGAATTTTGAGGCCAAAACGGCAAACTAAAACATTAGCTGCTTTTTTGGGGGTCAAACGATTTTCGGACTTGTTGTGCCCCTCCCC
This sequence comes from Mesocentrotus franciscanus, assembly GCA_037976565.1. Lineage (NCBI taxonomy): Eukaryota > Metazoa > Echinodermata > Echinoidea > Camarodonta > Strongylocentrotidae > Mesocentrotus > Mesocentrotus franciscanus. Next base: position 5,786,246 of record CP137666.1, on the reverse strand, counting down.
CCTCCTGGATTCGCCACTGTGTAGTTCTGTTGAAATCGCAACACGTCATTAGTAGTCATTGTAATAATGGGTAATTACATAGTGATATAAATCAAGAAAATCTTGTCAATATCAAAGATCATTTTTTGCAATGTTGGCATATTTACATAAACTCTCAGTGATAGGTAGGAATGATTATTATCTCTACCTCCCGCTAAGTACGTTAAAACGAAAGCAAACTGAAGTAAATGACTCAGATCTGAAAAAAGTCCAGAATTTTAAAAACTAAAACTAAAATCCCAACCTGTTTCAAATAGCTTACAACAATGAGTAATATCTTAAGTGCACTACATAATTCTGTGTTACAATTTCTAATATATTTCTGTTATTCCCCAGCATGTCCTTCCGCTTTTATTTTTTAAAAATTTAATCCTTCTCTCTGTTTAGACGTAAATGTTACTTGAACAAACATGTAGAAACTTCTTATCTCTTATATTCGCATACATAGTATACATTAGTTCATTGATCTGATCTACGTTTGTGCAATATTAATTATGTACATCACTTTTGCGTGTAAAGCGCTTCGAGAACCCATTCTGGGTTGAAGTGCGCATACAAGCATATTGGTATTAGTATTAGTATTATTACTATTATTATTCAGTGGCGGATCCAGGGGGGCACAGGGGGCACGTGCCGCCCCTCCCCCGCCAAAAAAAAGGAGAAAAAGGAGGGGAAAGAAAAAGGAGAGGAAGAAAAAAAAAGGGAAGAGAGAAAGAAGAAGAAAAGAGGGAGGAAAGAAAAGGGAAGAGGAGAAAAAGGAGGGGAAAGGGGAAGAGAGAGGAGAGAAAAGGCGGAAAAAGAAGAAAGGGGAAAGACGGAGGAGAGAAAGGGGGAAAAGGAGAATAATGAGAAGGGAAAAGAAAGAAAGGGGATAATATTATAAGAAGGTGTTTTTTTACCGGGTAAGGGGCGGGGGATGCAATTTTAAGTCGAACATGACTAATACCAAAGATTTTATCTCCTTTATAACTTCTAACTTCTAACTTCTAACTTAGTCTTGAATTAATTTTCCGATATACCTATTCTAAGTGCTCTTTCATCAAGCAGAATGTCCCCGCCATTAATCCTGCCACAGTTGCTGGTTTCATTGTCATATTATTTTCTGTCATCCCTGTGGCCGCGAAGAGCCTACCACAAGGTTTCTATCCGTTTCGCAAGCACTTTTTTCCATCGCCTACATGTAATGCTTATTGCTTCCAGTTTGCAAAAGATCCCAGTGGCGGATCTATATGGGGGGGGGATGGGTGAGGGGTTAGGGGTTTAACCCCCCCCCCTTGGGCTGCCAAGTGAAAATGTGATGTGAATAGAAAAACGCCAACATGTGTCCAGACCCACACAGTATCCGCATCGTCATCGGGTCAAACCCCCCTTAAATTGTTACTTGATTTAAAAAGACGTTATCATGCACTGCTTTTTATGGTCTCCATTGTGTTTAATAGTAGATGCCAGGAAAACATCACTTACGAAGGTTCAAAATAGCAACAACAAAAATCGCCTCGCCGCTACCCGGCTCGGACTTCGCGGCTCGTGGACGATGTTCCGCATCGTCATTGGGTAGAACCTCCCTTAAACTGTTACTTAAGTGATTTAAAAAGACGTTATCATGCACTTGCTTTTATGGTCTCCATTGTGTTAGTATATAGATGCCAGGAAAACATCACTTACGGGGGTTCAAAATAGCAACAACAAAAAAATCGCCTCGCCGCTACGCGGCTCGGACTTCGAGGCTCGTGGACGCATCGTCATTGGGTCATACCCCTCAAAATGTTACTTGATTTAAAAAGACGGTATCATGAAATGCTGTTTATGGTCTCCATTGTGTTAGTAGATGCCAGGAAAACATCACTTACGGGGTTCAAAATAGTCCCCCTCCCAAAATCGCCTCGCCGCTACGCGGCTCGGACTTTGCGGCTCGTGGACAATGCTCCGCATCGTCATTGGGTCGAACCCCCTTAAACTGTTACTTGATTTAAAAAGACGTTATCATGCACTGCTTTTTATGGTCTCCATTGCGTTAGTATATAGATGCCAAGAAAACATCACTTACGGGGGTTCAAAATAGCAACAACAAAAAAATCGCCTCGCCGCTATGCGGCTCGTGGACAATGCTCTGCAACGTCTTTGGGTCAAGCCCCCCTTAAACTGTTACTTGATTTAAAAAGACGTAATTATCATGCACTGCTTTTTAAGGTCTCCATTGTGTCAGTATAGATGCCAGGAAAACATCACTTACGGGGGTTCAAAATATCAACAACAACAAAAATCGCGTCGCCGCTTCGCGGCTCGTGGACGATGCTCCGTGTCGTCATTGGGTCAACCCCTTAGCAAAAGCTAGATCCCATCATCCGCCCCTGGATCCCTACTCTTGGAGGGTAGGAGAAAGCAATTTTAAGTCATATTACTCCAGGAAGTGCCTGAAAATGCACCTAATGTGGTTCTAAAATTGCAAATGCTTCCTACTCAGGGAGGGGTTCTGACCCTCCCAGACCCACCCCGCTTGGTCGCTCCGCTCCTCGCCGCTGACCCCTCACTCCATCGTTTTTCATATATTTCACCCCATGCGATGTTGTGCCCCCCCCCCCGTAAGAAATTCCTGGATCCGCCACTGTTATTATCATCATCATCATCATCATCATCATCATCATCATCATTATCATCATCATCATCATCATCATCATTATTATTATTATAACTAAATTAAGATTCTATACACCTCACTACTACATTGTTGTTGCATTTCGATGTATTTGTAACAATCTTATAGTATAAGCAATGTGTATTTGTCAACGACTATAATATCGCAGTAAAAGTGACGAGTACCATGCTTCCTGTGTATAACATTAGCACTTAATAGTGATAGAGGTTATGTGGTCCATTGGATAAGTCCCCGGACTGTGAACCACAAGATACGGGGCTCGAATATCTGTCATTTGACAAGACATTAATCTACATTAGCCTCAATCCACCCAGGTGAGGTTAATGGGTGTCTGGCAGGAATTAATTCTTTAAAATGCTCGAGCGCCATAATATATCAGCCGTGCTAAAGCCGGGGCTCTAATAATAGAGCGCCTGGGGAGTGTTTCACTAAGACTAAGATCGACTTTAAGTTGGACTTAATTTAACTATGGCAGGCCGTTCATGCCACTGTTTGCTCTCACCATTTACTGGCATTGGTCTCTCAAAAGACGTACGAATCATGGTCACAAATCTACAGATTTTACATTTTTTGATAATTCATTATTGAAGGAAAAAATATTATCTAAAGATCATAATGGTGAGGGCAAACAGTGGCATGAACAGGCCGTTCATGCCATAGTTAAGTCCAACTTAAAGTCGATCTTAGTCTTTGTGAAACACCCCCCAGGAGTGGCAATGTGTTAGACATGAACGCCACACAAGACTCCTCTATCACTATTAATATTATGATAAACCCATTATTGCATGATCCACGAAAATTAATCATGAACTGCTGTTTCTGTTTCATATTGTTTAATGTAAATGTATAGTAGCAGTGGGTTAGAGAATGTGACATGTACAGGATTTATTTTGTTATGTTTGAACTTTTAAATCTATCCTTTGTTTGCTTCTCTTTTCTGGGCATGCTAGGGGAACTTTAGAATTAGTAAAATGCTCCATGCGTATACTAGTGTAAATTTATATATAATATGTTAAACAAAATCATTACTATCAATTAAACAATTAAAATAATTAATTGCAGTTTACTTTTTCCTAAGAAGAACAGATGAATGTGAAGACATATCAATCACAAAAAGTTTCTATTCTTTTTATAAAACCAACTTTTGTTTGATCGCAGATGTTCAATTCAACCTTTGCAACTCCTTTCTAATTGCACACTTTTCATTTCGTCAAATCGAGACAAATTGCTTGCTTATACAGGTAATTAATTTCCCAAAACAAATATTATGTAGGGATTTGAGATCTTTCTCTGTATTTCTTTAAATCAGGACACGATGCATAGATCAAGGATCCGAGTGACAACGGTTGGGTACCGCTCATTGGATTCACCATCAACGTCAGGTATCATAGCATCTCAAAGACAGTATATACACCAATGGAATGAAGTTGGGCTAAAACCAATTCTGAAGGAGATACAGTACGCATTGAGGCGGGCAACAGTCGATCATGAGAAGGCATTCAACACCGTCAAAGAAGTCAAAGAAAAGGCAATTGAGACGATAAGGACATTTTTCAAACCAATAGAGGACGCAATCTCAGGTAACAATGAGAAGACTCGCGAGAGTCTGAAGAAGAAGGAGCAAAAGATCGAGAAGTGGCAAAGTCATTTGGAAACCTTCTTCCAGCAAGAAGAAGAAAAATGCAAGAGACAGTCTTCTGGTTATGACAAAGAAGCTTTTGTGGCAGAAGCTGAGAAGTTGAAGTTGAAGACCGGCAAGCTAGCCATGAGAGAATTGGATATCTGTTTTGAAGGGGTTGAGATCAGCAAAGTGCAGACAGAGGTCGACAAGTTTCACGGACAGATCCAAAAGGCCATAAAGACATTCAAGCCAGATGATTTGTTTGGAATAGCAGAGAGCAAGCACGAGTTCAAAGCTCGGATTACCACTCCTCCAGAGTCCCGCCCCTCTGCAATTCGGTCACTAACTCCACAGCCACCAGATGGAAGACCTAAGAGCGCATGTTCTAACAGTCAAAGTGCATCATTGCCATCGTCATCGAAAACATCTCATTCAATGCAGATCACGAAACAAACAAATTCTAAAAGTGGAGCGACAGACGAAGAGGTTGGTTACGGAAAAGCTAAACCCATCATTTCTGTTTCTCCTCAGAAATCAACGGTCGATGATCAGGGAACGGCAAAGGAACTGGATCATCCCTACAGCATAGGTGTACTCAGTAACGGTAACAAGGTCGTTGTCGAAACAAATGCATTGAAGATCATTGACGGAAATACGAATGAGATTGTTCAGCGCATAAATCTTTACAACCGTGACGAGGCCAAAGCCACCGGATGTTGTGACCTAACCGTCTTAAGGAATGACAAGGTCATCGTGTGCGATTCTCAAAGAAAGAACCTGCTACTTATAAGTCCAGGCAATGATCAATATGAGATTTTCATGACATATTTTGACAAAGATATGGTTCCCAGAGCAATTACAAATGATGGGAAGACCCTTTACATTTGCTTGGGTAGAGAGTCAGAGGATGGTGTCTTGGAGAAGGTCGACATTGAGACAAAGCGTATCGTTGGTCGCACCATATCTCTTCAGAGCCCAATGAAATCTTCCCGTCAATTTGGAGCGTCAGTCTGTACAAATTCTGCACCTAAGTACGTGGCAATCAATAGCCGTAAAGAGCTTCTTGTCAGTGACGCACTCAACGGAATATTGTGGTTCATCGATGGGAAGGAGAATGTTCACAGCCTTACCAAAGCGTTTATTCCTGGACTCTCTAGGCCCACTGGGATTTGCTGGTTGAGTTCAACTCGATTCGTTGTTGCCGTCCAGGAATCTAAGTGTCATCAACTCCTCGTCGTTGACATCACTGACATTAACAACATTAATGTCATTAATAGCCTTGAACGCAAAGGCGATCGGCCCGATGAATTCAGCTCTCCTGAAGGAATGACATTGTATCAAGGTCATGGCCACGATCAACTCCTTGTCTGTTACTTGATGAATTCTCGACTTAACCCGATTCCCCTTTCTTTCTTGGAAGACTCATCAAGCGTTTGATTACTAAAGAAACTCTCGGGATCGAGTTCCCATGTTCAGTGTGTCCCAGTTTGCTTACACCGGAATCAATGGAATAGGACACTTCGGGGATAGTACAGTCATGTACAATGACCCAAAATATCCACAGATCTTTCAAAATGTCATATGTAATAAGTGATTCAGAAGCAATATGATAAGTGTGATTAGAATGTTTATACGCAGAAAATTTCATGAAAAGTGCATGGTTTATTTCATGAAAAGTGACATATGGATTATTATATTATGTACAACTCCATGTATTTCGTGTCTGTTTATCCTCATTTCTTGATGTACATGTAAAGCGCATTGAGCGATTTGTATTGGATTTTGCGCTGTATGAAGAACATATTATGTAAGTACATATATAATTGGGGGTCATTGTTGTACATGTACAGTGAAACATGTTTTAGTGACCACCTGTTTATAAAGACAACATTTTCTGTTTCCCATGAATATAGTTTCTCATTGAAACATAAGAATCTGTGTATAAAGACCATCCGTCACTTCCTTGAGTGGTCTTTATAAACAAGTTTCAGTGTATATACCGTATGTGTGTGTGTTTGTGTGTGTGACAAACTGATATGCAAAGAGAGATAGTTATAACGCAGACAAATGGAATTAAAGAGATTACTCTTGAAAATTACAAAATAAATAAAGCTATGCAAAGCTTATTCAAAGTTCGTTATTATGCTTAATAGAAAATTATATTCCACACTCTTTCTTAAATATGATGCTTTTCTTAAAGGGACTTGGTAACATTGTTCAGGTGATAGAAAATGGTGCTAAGGTAGTGACTTCAATGCTAGATGTACAAATAAAGATAATCTGAAAGTTTGAGTGAAAACAAATCATTATTAATGATAACAATTGGGGAAAAATGATTCCTGAATTCTCCCAACTATATTATTATATTTTAATTAAATTTTAGGTGAATGTAAATCGTCACAAAGCGATGAATTGGCTCTATATACCATTCCAAACATTTAAGTGTTGAAAGATTTTTAAAAGCCTGTTTTATGTCTTATTTTCATGGAAAAACGGTTGGAGAATTCAAAAATTGGTTGGGAGAATGTACTGTTAGAGGGTGTCGCACAGTGACTCCTTCAAAGAAAACCATAAATATCTTTGTGGTTTGAGAATTTTTCAGGATTTTTTGCATGTTAGAGGGTTAGTACGGTAAAAGGAATATAATAAGTAACATTTCATACAAAAACTACCCAGTTTTTTCATCAACATTCGACAATGTTACCGAGTCACTTTAAAAATAAGAATGATAGTAAGTCTGATTGATTGGTATTATTGGTTATACATGTATTATAGGCCCTAGTATGTTTGCTGTTCATTACAAGTGCATATCGTTGGTATGACATCATTTTGAAGCAATGCTCATGAGCGGAATATACAATTTAATCATTTTTAACCCCAAACACTTTTGCGGTGAATTTCACGCCATGCTTTATATCGATTTTCTATCAAGAAGCAGTCGAAATAATTATATCTGTGTATACTTGCAATATATACTTTAGGTATCATGGGAATTAAAAGGGCTTCTTTGTACCTTCGAAAATTGTTGAGTCTTTTGAAATTCTGTTTCGATTGGCCTATAGGGCCTATCGTTGTGTGACCTGGTTTCTATAAAGCTCTGTTAGAAGATGATTTGATTCAATTCATTTATTTCACATCTTTAAAAAGATGTGAATACAAACAAAGAAAAACAACATGATTACACACATGATTAAAAAAATAATAATAATATCATCGATAATGAATTTAAAAATTTGAACAATAAAGAAAGATTTGTAAAGATAATGAAACTAGACGATAATAACGTTATTTGTAATTTTATTGAATATATAAGATGTGTTATATCTGTATGTGGAGAAATGTTAAAACTTTGTACAGGTGAAAAGAAAAAAAACAAGAACTGCTATGATTAATTTTTGTTTGTTAATTACATTACGTTACGAGGTGTTCGTGTACGTGTATTTGTAAGGGAGCGTGTGTGTGTGTGTGTGTGTGCGTGTGTGTGTGCAACAGACAGGGACAGACTGACATAGAGAGAGAGAGAGAGAGAGAGAGAGGGGAAGACAGGGCAAATAAACAAAATAGAGAGAGAGGGCTGTGAAGGTATATTCGAAGACTGGATAGATATATATTATAGGTATACAGACAGATGGGAGAGATCGAGAGGGAAAAAGGGAGGGAAAGAGATAGAAAAATAAAAGACAGAGAAATACAGACTAACAGAGAGATAGATAGATAGAGAGAGAGAGAGAGAGAGAGAGAGAGGAAGAGGTGGTGGGCCCACATGCTTATAAGCGAGTAATGGTCTTCGTAAATCAGTGTATGAAAACGAAAGAAAACGGTTCCCAAATAACCAAGTGGAGAGAGAGAGGGGGGAAAAGGGAGGGAAAGAGAGAGAAAAATGAAAGACAGAAAAAGAAAGACTAACAGAGATATAGATAGATAGAGAGAGAGAGAGAGTTTTTTTTTAAAATGGGGAGGGGTGGGGGTTATCCGTAAGAAGCGCAATATTTTCTTTTATATTCTATGTAAAAGAATTCCCGAGTAGGGAATGGTCAGGGATGGCTCACGTGATGTAAACTATTTTCACCATGAACAAAAAATGGATATTACATGTATGTGTGACGTCAAACGGGGTATATCCTGGATATACACACACACCACGCGAACTACGATGCGTCTTGGCCTATAATTCGCTAATGTGACTGAGCAATAAGATCATTGAAGTTAGCCCAAATTTTGTTCTCGAAAATTTTATGTATTTCTTGTCATTATGGTTCAAACAAAACTGGTGATTTGATGATTTTTCCAGCTTTATAGATAGTTTACCCCTTCAGTGTGTTTTTTTTAATGAAAGATATAAATCAAACATACCACGCACTATTTTCGATGCACCGGTGAACTATATGGATTCTCTTCGGTAACAAGCTATGCTATGCCAGTCAGCTCAGAGAATTCATAATTTCATTCTGAGCCTCTCAGTGCATGATATATTTAATTAATATTTTCTTAAGCACGAGGAACACAAAAACGCAATGCAGGTACACCCTGCATTATAAAGCAATTTTGATCACAGGCATCTCAAAGTCTGATCATTTTACCTTTTCTCTCAATGGGAACAGACAGCCTTTAAACAATTATTTCTAATTTGTTTTTATTTGTTTCTTCCTTTTCTTTGTTTGTATGTTTCTTTTTCCTTTTCATTATTCTTTTTTCAACTTGTCCATTTTCTTTATTCCCTTTTTAAAAGTGCGTATGTTATTTTTTTTAATGGGGGGCGGTGTCAAGCAACCTTTCCGTAAACCAGGCATCTTCCTGAACCAACCGTGTTCCAAGATGCTTCCCACACGTCTTGGTGACAGAGCAGTCACAACTGCTGCTCCCAAACTGAGGCATAACCTACCCAGATTTCTTCGCAATCAACAGTCTCTTAATATATCTTCAAAATATATCTAAAAACTCACCTCTTCTGATAAAAACATTATTGAAAAGCGCATTTGAACATGTATATGGAGAATGCGCTATATAAATACATTATTATTATTATTATTATTATTATTATTATTATTTAATTTTTTAATTTTTTGTGTGGATATTAATATTATTATTATTTCTATTATTAATGTTATTATTATTATTATTAGAAACTCAGCCATGTTCATTTATTCCCATTCACTTTTTTCCCATAAAGTTTACCTGTGAATATTGTTACATATTTTGAAAATTATTGCCTCCCAATATTGCGGAATCCCAAGTGACAAAAAATAAAACAATAATAATTGAAACATATAAGTAGGCCAAGAACATCCTAAAGGATAATCAACGATATAAATGAATAAAAAATATGTATATTCTTATTGAAAACTTATCTTGTGAGCCGTATATTTCTTAATTATACTTAATATCCGGGTTCGGCCAATAATGCAACCAAGGTTCCATTAAATTCTCATATGTATCAAAAATGGAATCATGTCGAGGACTGCTGCTATAGTTTTCTTTGACTGACCTAAATCAAAACCATACAGGATAATTCCCTTTTAAAACCACGCTTCTTCAACGATTAGAATAGCCTACTTATAGACATTAGAAGGCCTCCTAGTTAACATGATATATTGGATATTGTAGGACTTCTGAATGAAAAGTCCGACCTCATATCTAGTTCATCAACAATAATTGTCTCCAACTAAATTTGTTATCACAGAACTGAAAAATACGTATTTTTCGGTTCTGTGTTATGGTGGATTGAGTTTGTACCTTGATATGGTCGTAGATGGCAGTATACTACATAATTTGCAAAGATGAATCTGTTTGATTTGGGCATCGAATGGGGCTATTTATTCATTCAAATACTGACGTCTTACTATTCGCATACACCAGTCGACATACAGTGAGAAAAAAATTCAACCTATCAATCTATCAATTCAACATAGTCAGTCGTGTACGCGATCAATACAACCATAATCAATTAGAGTAAACAATTATTCAGTCAATCTACAATCAGTCATTCAATCAATCAATCAGTAAATCAATCAATCAATCAACCAATCATTCAGTCAATCACTCACTCAATCAAACAATCAAACAATCATTCAGTCAATCTACAATCAGTCAATCAATCAATCAGTCAGTCAATCAATCAATCAATCAGTCAATCAATCAATCAACCAATCATTCAGTCAATCACTCACTCAATCAATCAAACAATCATTTAGTCAATCTACAATCAGTCAATCAATCAATCAGTCAGTCAATCAATCAGTCAACCAATCATTCAGTCAATCTACAATCAGTCAATCAATCAATTAGTTCCATAAGAAGGCAACTTCTGTTTGGTACAGGGTCCCCGAAATATCGAATGACCATCCAAATATGTTAAAATAATTTTTGATTGAAAATATTTAGCTTGAAAGTAGAAATAGAAATATACTCAGGGAATCGAATTTTTCTCATTAAAAAAAAAGGTTTTTAGCGCATAAAATACACACTAGAAATGTGGATGTCAATAAATCACAATCAAAACGATCATAAAGTATGCACATTTATTTAAAACATTTGGGGTTTTGTCCACAAAAGTAATAAATCTTAATTTCAAAGCTGCATTTACAAATAATCTTATGTACAGACAATTATTGCGGTGCAAAAATATATACATGTGTTGTATTTAAATATTTACAAGAGCATTTTGGTTATCATAGAAATCCAAGGCCTACTCTTTTGTAAGACACTAACAATATATTCTTTAGACCTTCTAGGCAATGTTTGGTGAATACAAAAATATTTAGTATTACTTAATTGTAAAATTGTAAGTTTCTTGGAGGTAAGCTTACGGACAGCTCCCAGCCATTTTGCCCCATACATTACGGATGTCGATAAACTTGTACTTACGACGGTTTCGTGAAAGGATGCCCTCATTGCCCTGATCATTTCATCAAGTTGATATTCATACTAGAGCTCATATCAAATCAAATATGAAATGAAATGACACCTTTGATGTCAATTTATGTCCCAAAAATCCACAATAATTAGAAACGGGCGTGGCTAAAATGACCAAATAATGCACACAGGATTGACAGTACGCGATGGGTACGAGCATAGTCAGTTCAGTTGATCATGTAGTCGCAGCAGATTGGTCAATCATTTTATTGAGCTTCAAATATTATGTAGTTCCCTCCTAGAAATTGTACGGGAAAAGGAATCATTATGGATCTCCTCTATGACCGTGTATGCGCTGTCGCATATATCTCTCTCGATACGCTATGTTTACGAGTATACCTCTAAAACTGTGTGTTTAGCTGTATTTCTATATCGTAGTTAAATTCCCTTACAGATACTAATGTACATAGTCTATCATACAAATTGACTGAATTCGTAGACAAGACAAAAATTATTGTGATATATATACATGATAATACATCGATGGTATCTATGACCTAAGAATAGTGCGGCGCAGTGGTCAGCACAAAACTTATAATTTTAAACACCGGCTACTCTACAACCATTCTAAAATGATATGAATATGTTACATGTACACATAAAAAGTAATAACAATTAATTATATAGTATTTACAAAAATGAGTGATTGGACCTTCGGATTGTACCTATTTACAGAATGTCTACGCAATTTTAGGAATGTTGTGATACAAATTTCAATAAAATAATGAATTATGTGATTCATATTCAATATCATTTGCTCCTACAATGCAGTGCTTACTTAAAATCAAGACAGCTTCTGCTAAAGACATTAACTAAATACAAGAATATTAAAAATAATACATAAACACGAGTAACCCTCACGAAAAGTTTTAATATTGCAAATCTCAATTGCTCTGCGGCCTGCGGGATTGAATAGACTTCCCCAAAGTTGAAATATGATATCAATGTGTATTAATTAAACAGTGTTTCATCAAATAGGTTTTTCATTACTAACATTGTATTGAAGTATTTAAAATTAGTTAGTGATTGTCGATTCACATTTAATATAACGCTGGTAAAGTAAAGTGAATGCTTGGATATAAAAAAATAAACAAAGCAAAACAAAAAAGCCTAAGGATTGTGTCCATTATGTTAAGTTTCGAAGCTAACGGAATATTGGAATAACTACTATGAACACCAATATTACAATCTGAAGGTCTGGAGGAAAAAACTATGACGCGCTTTCAGTTTGTTGAAATCTTCTGCGATCTATTTTTTCTAACAAAACAACATCATTTTCGAAGAAATGTTGAGTACAACAGTTGCCGTGAAAATATGATTAATGATGTGGGTAACTTTCCAATTGCTTCCTCTCTCATTATGGTAATTATAGAGGCAGAGCTCAATGAAAGCCTTAATCAACATGAATGATGAGACCGAATTTAGATGAATTTCAATTAACTTCCTTTTCAAGGTGAAAATAAAATTATATCCATTACACAAAATCACAAGATCACGATAAAATATCTAATATAACACGATCACAAAGACAGTCGAGAAATCAACTTGGGGCAATTTCAATAGCCTTATCCATCTTCTTTTGAAATGTGCCAAAATTGCAATTACGTATTACATAATCTGAACATAATTTCTAAGGGAAATACAATAGAGAATTTGAACTGCGTTAGTGTTGACTTTTCGAAAGTCTATGCGAGTTCATGTTAATTGAGTTGATATATTTGCAATCATGTTCTAAATTTAGGTCAACTCACACTAAAGTATCTAGAGCATGTAGAGTATTATCTCTTGTCAGACTCCTTGAGCGCCGTGTGGGTTGTGCATGGTGTCCCCCACTCGAGGGGAAGTCTGACTTGGTAATCACGTGGATTTTGTTGTTTTCGATGTCCGCGATGAGGACTTGTCCTGACGAATCAAGTACCATACCCTGAAGAGAGATGAACTCCAGTCGTCGTATCACGCGTAGCAATTCAATGGATTGGACATTGACGAGGAGGACTTCCTGGCTGATGTCTTCTACGATAAGCGCGTGGTGGTCGTCGAGCCAGCAGACGCCACGAGGGACGGCCTCGTAGGGGGACGTCGAGCAGCGAAGACCGTTTCTGGTGGTGAACTTCATGGACAGCCTGCTGATCTCGCCGGTGCTTAGAACTAGGTACAGACATCGATTGATGATGTCACTCACCAGGATGTTTCCATTAGGACTGACTGTAATGGACTGCGGACACACCTCCGAGATGGCAGGTGACCGATCCGTGGTAAGATTGTCCAGTTCAATGCTGCTACAGTGCTTCCCTTTGTGTGTATACACCTGAATGCAGGCGTTGCCAGCATCACAGACATACATGCAAGCTTTGTCGCTGGTGATACCACGAGGAACCATGTCGTGCGGCATCCAGATCTGTTGAGGTGCTCCGTAGTTGTTGAACTTCTGCAGGAAGATTATCTTCTTGAGGCTTGAGTCTGTGACAGCAACATCTCCATTAGAGAGCACGGTGAGGTCAAAGAGTGCGTGTGTTTTGGCTTCATCGATGTGACCTCTGAATGGTTTGATATTCCTTTGCGTCCGGAGACTTCGGGGATTGGTGAGTCTGATTATACCCGTGGCGCGCTCTGCTATCACCAATTCATCATCGGCAGTGATGGCAATTCCGCATGGCGAATGCAATGTAAAATCAATGGCAGCTCTGGGTGGTTTCTGAGGCCCTTGATGTCCTTGGATGGAGAGTGTTCCTGAACTATGACTGTTACCTGAAGCTGTAGAATTAGTACTATTACTATTAGACCGTCTAGGTGCTAAATCATTTGCTTGTGATTGAGGAACGACTAGCGGCTCCTCATCTGATTTAGATCTGCGCATTTCTCGAATAGAATAGGGAGGCGGATCACCAAACAAGCTTCTCTTTGCTGAGGTCATAGGACTAGGAAGTGGTCTTTTTGGAGTGGCATTCCTGGTCGAGTTAGAGTCACTCTTCTTCTCGCCATTTAGACGATGGTTGTTGCTCCGTAACATCTGCAGGACAGTATCTACGACATTACGAACAGGGTCACTGAGCTTCTTACTATCCACCTTGGGCAGACAAGCTGCTTTAATTGCATCTGGGTGTGGTTCACTCTTACTTCTGCCCGATAGACGGGAAGGTCTACTGTGCTTGCCATTCTCCATGGTCCCGATCCGGGGGCGGTGAGAACGTTTGTTTCCATGAACCCGAATGATGTCTCCAAGACTGGAATGAATCTGTCGCATTTGATCTTTATCCTCGGAGATATCAACATCACTCCACATGAGATGGGAGTGTTCCGTTGCTATTCTCCTACCACCTCGGTTGTGCTCGGCTGCATCTCGCAAGAATTCATTCAGATCCATCCCCTCCATGTCCGTGTACGATTTGCGCGAAGCTGTTGTGTAGAAGGATTCGATCTTCATTCTTTCCTTCAGAATCACACTCTGAGCGTCGTCGAAGTATTTCATGGCGACGCTGCTACTTTTCTCCACCCCGCTGATGTGCCTCTCCCGCTCCTTTTCGGCGTGAGCGATGATGCGGTCGTACGACTCATTCACCAACTTGACCTTCTCCTTCTGTTGCTGGACGGCACCCCTTTTCAATGATGTGATGCTTTGCAGAAGAGGGGTGTGGACAACGTCAACCAAGTGCTTGAGATTCTTCACTTCCCTTTTGACAATGTCCTGCACTTCTTCGACTTTATTCTTCCTGTTCATGACCTCCTTGAATTTTGGCGATTTGAGGTCCAACATGACGTCAGCCAGGGCGTAGTTGGTGCTAAATCCATCAACCCCGTTGGTTGGGAGTTGATGAACTGTGTTGCAGATGGGGCAGGTTATGGTCCTGTATCCATTAGCCATCTTCTGAAGGCATCTACTGCAGAATGTGTGGAGACATGGAAGTGCCTTGGGGATACCATAGTGCTCGTAGCAAATCGGGCAGGAGAGGGTGTTGTCCAGGTCGTTGTCCATCTCTTTACCAGGGAGACCATTTAATCTGAGGGGACAAAAAGGAAAAATGATTTTATGTCCTCATTGTGAAAATAAAGCGGAGTGGTTGCACACCAATTTTTTAGACAGCTTACATGTATGTCCGTTGTACACGAGACATCATTTGCCTGACGTACATGTAGGACTACCTCAGCGACGAGAGTGGAATCGTACAATACACGAATGCAAAATGAAAACGTTGCCTTGAATTACTGGTGCATGGGCTAATTGCCTTCATAGATTTGATTATCACAGATAATAATGCAATCGAAATGACGCCTCGTGTGCAACGGGCATTAAAATGCAAATCTACAGGACATGTACACCTTTCATAAACTTTTTATTTTTATTTTTATTTTTTTTCCATGACTACTATAACCATTGTTGCAATATATATAGATTTTTTACTACACTCAGAAAAAGAAGAGAACTCTATTTGTAATTAAGATTTTTAAATAAATATTTAACATCAACTTATCTTTCATACATCAAAATAAACATTAATCAACCCTCTTTAAGATGATATGCAATTGGAATCATATCATTAACGCATGAATGAGTGGTGAGCATAGACATTAAAAAATAAATGAGTTTTTGAAAGAAAGTTGCACAAATGGGGCAACTGGCTATTCAAATATTGATGAGCACTTTCCGTAGAGCCCAATTTAAACAATGAAGAAAACAATCACAAGAAACGCGAAAGGAGAGGCATCTAGCTTGACGATGCTTGTCAAAAGATGCAGTCCTAAGACTATACTAGTAGTTGACACCCAGACCTAACCCTCCTCATTGTTTTTCATTCTTCGTTTTCATTATTGAACAAGAATACCTTACAGATGAATATGTTCATTAACATTTGAATTAAATGGCTATTTGCCTCACTTTGGCAATTTTCTTAAATAGACCTTCTAACGGTTTAATTATTGTGCCCATCCAAGCGTGAAAGTTCAAAACTTGATATGTATTAATTTTCCTTTAATCTGATATGTATTTTATATTGACGGTTTAAATGAACATTTTGAACATTGGAGAATGTCCCATTTCCTTTTTTGCTGAGTGCAGTTGAATTAATGATCTATCATTCCAATGCTTGTCACTGTGATGAGTGAAATACAAAAAGCTTCATTATGTTATCGATCAACGGTGTTCTTCGATTCGTAATGATATCATTAGTAATGATACACAAAGCTGGTGTCACAAGAAAACATACACAAACAAGGCCCTGACAACGTCGTGGCTTCAATAATCATGTCTGGACGCACTTTATGACTTTAAAAAATTGGGTGAACTTGATTTCTTTTTCAATGTGCACTAATTGCAAAATGATAGTACAATAATAATTGAAATTGAAGAAAAACATTATTCATTAAAAACAGACGTGAACTGAGACCATGCAGTGTCCTAACATCCTTCTCTGTGTGACTGTTTAGTCTGTATCTTCCCAAACGTACATAAGTCGCTACACTGCTCGCATAATTACTTCATAACAGAAAAGTTCGGGTTCACAATGATTTGGGAGGAGGTAGAAAATATATGAAGTTTCCCATTTAAAATGCGCTTCTTGCTCTAAGTACACAGACAGCAATAAAAATAGGAATTCTGGATTTTACTCCAAGGAAAAAAATATGTAGACCTCATAATGTTACAGTTTCCATCTCAAGGAAAATGATTCAGCACAATTAGTGTTTACTATAAAACGCGGATAATGGAAGTGTTTTCAATAGATTCAGTCATGAATCATTGCCTCATTGAGAGAAATATTATCAAAAACAAACACACCACAGCGAACGACATTGTGACATTAATTTTTATACCTCTGAACGCGGTTTAACGATCCAATCTTCCTCTCACACAAATGTCCTGGACGGTCAACAGATGACTCCCCATTCAGGTGTGCAAAACTTTGACTTACAAGGGAGACCATAGCAAACCCTGACTTCCAAATCCACTGCGTGCAATAGGCATATATACATTAACGTTTTAATGACATCCTACATTAATCCATGACCCAAAATAATGAAATCGCAGCAAGAAACAAACAGATCTGAAGATTTATGAAGGAATCTGTATGATTTTGTTTATGATGGGGACGATCGAACAAGAGAAAACCCTGCAGCTCATACGGTTAACGCCCACGCCCATTGTCAATAGTAATAATGTTATAGTCGCGCGACGCTGCAGTATTATGTATGGTGATGACTCATTGGTGTGTGCCACGACCCTTACGTTTACCGCCAATACAGACAAGAAACCTTTCAAGAGAACTATCATAATAAACAACTTTCCTCACGTAGCCTACGGTATATATGAGAATAGAGGTGTTCAACAATCATATTACCCTTCTCCTGTTTTCAAATAATCGCATATCAAAATTATATAATAGAAGGGCGTTGCCCGTATCGGAATAATTATGTTGTTCATTTAATAGCATGATGTGCAAGAACGGCGATAGTATAACCTCGTCGTACTTGCTCTTGATTTCCTTTGATAATGGGCATTTTCTTTTTCTTCAAAGCTGAGTATGTGGAGCGGTATTAATATTTTGAATAAAAAAGAGCATTTCATAATTAAGGAGAGAACGTGAAACGACCATCAAAGCAAGATTGAGAAAGGGAAGGAAAATGATGGAGGGACGGGGTTAGAGAGAGAGAGATGGAGGGAGAGAGAAATCAGGAATAGATGGAGACTGGAGAGAGAGGGGGAGTGTGTGTATCTGTGTGTGAGAGAGCAGAAGAGAGAGAGAGAGAGAGAGAGAGAGAGAGAGAGAGAGAGGGAGAGAGAGAGAGAGGAGAGAGAGAGAGAGGGAGAGAGAAAGAGAGGGAGAGAGAGAGAGAGGGAGAGAGAGAGAGAGATGGAGGGAGAGAGAAATCAGGAATAGATGGAGACTGGAGAGAGAGGGGGAGTGTGTGTATCTGTGTGTGAGAGAGAGAGAGAGAGACACACACACACACACACACACACTTTCTTCAGGACTGCCACACGATTCCTCCCTTTTTTTTAAAGATTTCAAATATGGAAAATTTTGAGGCAGACAATTCCACAAAATTGCGAATCCGAGAAATACAATTTTAACAGTTACCAAGCACACGGCCTGTTGACTGATGCTTAGAATATGATTTCGAGCGGCACCATTGTGTAGAGCAAATATTGAATCATACCCGGAGAAAGATTTTGTTTGCCATAATACTAGGATTAATTGTGAATAACCCACGGGAGGGGTCACGGTGCCCCCGACGTCCAAGATTACATTTTGTCGATTCAATAGACTTCTCTCTAACATGGAGCATTATACGCAGGAAAACAGAACCTGAATTACAACAGTCATAATCACTTATTGAATACCAAGTGTGTATCAGAACTTCACAATGACCAAACAAGCTTTATAATAAGTTTATTATGAAATTTCATCTGTTCCCCCATTCTGCTTCCAGAATAATAACCACGTATAGAGAAATAAAGACCAATGTAGGCATTGTGATTAGGTGATAACAATCAAAGTAAAGTGCCTTTGTATTCGAGCACACAGTTTTCTTGATGAAAAAAACAACACTTCAAAGCGACTTTCTAAAATATAAGTTCAAACTTCAAAGGATCACCGGAAGCAAGATTTAAGTTTGCTTTACTTTGACATTATTGTGATGAAATTTACAATTTTTGCGAATCAAAAACGAGAATCATTCTCAATGAAAGCGAACATTGACTTGTTTTTGTCTCTTATCAAAGTTTATTATTTTCTTTCAAATCTTAATATTCCAGGCTAAATCAAGCTAAATCAAGTCTCAGTCTTGTAACTGTTTGGGCTTTTTAATTGTGTATAAATAAAGATATCAAATCAAATCAAATCAAATCCATTTCCACCATCACGTCCAAATGGCAAAGTGATCTTGAACTTTTTAAGCGCTTTAAAAAAAATATATTTCACGTTTTTTTAGCATGGTAGTTATTTCAAGTATCACTAATTAAATGTACATCCTTTACTTGATTAGTAATCAGAACGACAGACAGGGAACGGATTTATTGAGAAAAAATACAAAAGCAAAACACACGATCGATTATTAAAAAAAATTTAAAAAAGGAAAATGAAAGTAGATGACAAAATTTGAAACGAAATACACGGAACGTCCACAAGAGTTTGAATTATGACTGGGCAACATGATAAAGGAAGAAAACAAACTGATTTCTAATACTGTACATGGGGTAAATATTTGAAGATTAAACGGAAAACAAATGATCTTCTGACATTTTCGTAACCCTTATTATTTGATTATCACCATGATTCCACCAACTGCGGTTTGATGCAGCATCCGCAAACATGTGGACAAACTTTTGTCCACATTTAAACCCTGGAATCGTGGAGAATGAAATGTTTATTTCTAGCTTCTTCTATTCATGTAGGCATAGTTGAGCAACAAATAGAATCGAGAAAGATTGAGGGACGCTGGGTGAGTCATGATCCACACAAAAGATTGCGGTTTCCATTGAAAGGGGTCGAATACTACCATCATAATTATAAGGGCTCATTCTGATGTCTAAACATAATGTCATGAAAGAAGTTAGAACTGCTACTGTAAACAGTTACAGAGCGATATGAAGGTAAAGGAGAATAGAAGAGAGAGAGAGAGGGGAGGAGAGAGAGAGGAGGGGAGAGAGAGGGAGAGAGAGAGAGAGAGAGAGAGAGAGAGAATGGGAGAGAGGAAAGAGGGGGAGATACAGAGAGAGAGGGATAGAGAGAGAGAAAGCGAGAGGGGAGAGGGAGAGAGAGAGAGAGAGAGGGGAGAGGGATGGAGGGAAAGGGGGGAGAGGTGGGTTGGAGAAGTTTCATCATGGAGCTCCCAGTTGGCAACCGACCAGCGAGAGGGACAACTAACGAGACCGAGGCAAATTCTGACAACTTTACGAAGGGTTCTCGCGACCGACATGTCGATCTGGCTTCAGTCCACGAGACTGACAACTCAAAAGCCCACGAGACCGATATATCGATCTCATAAGCCTCAGAACAAAACCCAACATATGAAATGAAAATGATGGAACTTAATTTATGGAAAGGATTCATGACGGATTTGATTTGGCATTAGAAATGATCACTGATCATAGATGAGGCGACTTATCACTACAAATACCAACAAAATTAAGCAAATAAATAGGCCAAAGTACATGTATATAAACTTGTTGATGCAAATGGCAAAATAATCATAGGGTATAGTTCATGCCACGGTTGAGAAATATCACAGCGGATCTTGTTTACATTACGGATATAGATATTGTATCACTAAAAATCAATCTAACCTAACATTGTGTATCGTACATATTTGATGGCGATAGATTGTGAAAACACTAACATAAAAAGCAGAGATTTACGACGATGTATTGGTGGAATACCTTGTGATTAATAAAATAGTAAAGTCAATTACATCCTGATTTATTTATTTTTGCTTGCCTAGTTGGAACTTCGCTTTGGTTGGTTTTAATAACTTGGCGCTATTTATCGTTTTGGTTTTACTTCCTTCAGTGGTCTCGTAATCCGGTGACCCGGGTTCGAAACCAAGTCGATGCGCTAGTGCCCTTTGGTGAGGCATTAATCCTCACTACCTGGTCCCTCGGAGAGGACCTAAAGCCGTCGTCCGCCTGGTTGCTTACTTACAAGCATTTATGCTTTCTTAGCAGTCAGGTAAAATAACCATCACAACTAACCAATTTATTTCTTACTTTTCAACGCAGAATAATCCAATCCGGGCCCTAATCATGTTAACGGTGATTAGACTATTTTGACCACCATAAAGCATGCTCATAATAAATCCCCGTAATTTTTATATCGCAAACTGACGCAAAGTAATAAAAATGATTTGATCGAGACAAACTAATAATTTTTCCCGTCCCTAGACTGCTTTCCTCTACTATTGAACTACATGTACTATTAAACTGGTCACTCAACTCTTCATCTCCTCCTCTTTTGTTTAAAATCATCACCGCCGTAGTGTAGTGGATTGTAAACCACAGACTTGTATTAAATAGACCTCTGATAAAACAGTCCATAGGTAATAGGTTTGTGCTTTCCTCTCTTTTGTTTGGCAAAATCAGTCCAAATATTATGAGAACCAAGCTACATTGGTGAAATGACAACTCCAAGGATATTTATTTTCTTTGAAATTTGTATCCTTTAATACGCCTCTTGTTTCTTATGTAAAACAGTGCGTATATAGAATTCTCACTGAAATTAAACATTGTTTTTATTTTCAAGTACCAGATGTTTATCATCGCTATCCCAACACTTTTATAAAAACTACATTACTTCGAGGACTGTAACAAAATGTCAAAGACACCACCCCCCTTAAAAAAAAGTCATTTGGCAAGACATTAATAAACGCGCGTGAAGAAAACGGTATACGGGCAGAAATAGGATTTAATATAGGATAGCGTTATGTTATGGCAACCATGCTAGGAGTTCCGGAGTGTCATGTACTAGTATGATATCTCATTTGTATTCATGACTGAAACGATACGCACTTTATTATAAGAGTACCCACTGCCAAAATACATATAACCCGATAGTTATGGTCGGTGCATGGCGAATCAAGGGGGTTTAAGAGGGGGCACGTGCCCAAAGCCAACATCTGGCATCGAAACAGGCTCTGAATATATATTTGTGCCCCGACAACTTATAATCCCAATAATTATGACACCTGCAAACATGAAACATATTTATTTCTTTCTCTCTTCCCTACCCCTTTTCTCGTTTGTTTTTGTTTGTCGGAAATTTTTAAACTTGTGCCCCCCACCCCGCTGCCACAGAGTCCATTACGAACTGCTACGAACGCCGTACGAACGATTTTCAGACAATGAAATTCGGGAAGACAATGGAAAAACAGGGAGATTCGTACGAAATTATCGTTCTTCTTCTTCTTCCATTTTGAGTACAGACCTCTTTACAGAGTATTATTGTACTATACTGGGGGTTCGTACGAACCTTTGTGACCGTAGCATAACTAATCGACAGAGCTCATCGGCCCGAAGAAAAGAGATTAGTCTTCTTCTTCTGTTTTGAATCAATTAGTCAGTTGTGACTATTGTCGCCAAATTACTTTACGTCACGTGATTATATCTCTCATTTTTTTTATTTTATTTGTTTTTAATTTTAATTTTGTATTCATCTATCTTTTAGGATATTATCGAAAAATAGTATCTAAAAAGTAACTCACAAAATTGACCACACTCCCCCACTCAGTTTCACATAGCGTTTGCCCTGCCCTTGTCTAAACGATGCCATCTTACCATTTTCGGCGGACCTAGGTAACTCAGGCATAGGCTAGGGGGCGTTTGTGCACCTAAATGTTCTGAGGGGTCCATATATATTCAATCTCAAAAATTGACAATAAGACAAAATGTATTAAAGCAAAACATTCGTGGGCTTGGTTAGGGTGACTACTTATGGTATCAGATGATTTACGGTTAGGGAGTAAATTTGAAAGGAGAGAAAGAAAAAAATGGAATAACACTTCGTAATAGAATATTGACACATAATATAAATATAAGGCGGAGGACAAAAATTATCTTGGATTAAAGAGAACCAAATTGAAAGGGAAATTAGGGAATTCAAAAGGGTAAGGTAGGCTATACACTAAGGAAGGATAAGAAAAGATCATTGATAAAAGAGCATTGTACTTAACAGCGTCAAGGAGAAACGAGATTTCGAGAGCTTTGATAGAAATGCCAATTTGCATAAACTAATTCACCAAGCTAGTACATGTACATGAACCCTTGAAACACAATCACTCTGCAGGGCTGCCAACACTCACGCATTGAGCGTGAGACTCACGCATTGCACTCTATTCTCACGCTCTCACGCTAACAATGAAATTTCTCACGCACAAATCTTAAATAACTAAATAATAATAAAAACAGATAAATTTGAATGAATTATGCAACCAAAATCAAGAATTTAGAAAGTTTCCCCTTTTTATCGAAGACGAAAGCCTCGATCTCACTTATCGCGCGCGTGCGTGTGTAAGATCGGCGACTATATTAGTATATAGCTAGCTATATAGCCTGATGTACGTATCCTCGCACCGTACCCATATCCATATGCAGCTAGCCGGGTCGGCCCGAGCCTGCCCCGGACGCGCCCCGGATATGGATCGGACGTACGAACCAGCAGCGAGCTCGAGTACGTCATCAGTTGACAATTCAATTGATCGAGAACAGCAAAGATTTCATGGTTCTATGCTTTGTTTTTAAAGAAGGCCTAATATTACTTCATACAGTAGAATAGAATGAGAGGGATTATAAAAATATAAAGTGAGTTTTGAGAGTGAAAAATGACTTGTGATTATATGTAACAACTTAAAGTTGAACGAAAACTTGCCTGTGGCTTTGTCTCAGAGAGTGAGCGCGTGGGGCACTCAGCACCTCGCTCTACGCCTAGCCCAGCGGCCCACGTTCGTGGGCGAACAATCAGGTATTCCATGTTAATAATTTTCTTTATCTCTCTCTATGATTTTCTCTCTCTCCATATTAATTAATTGCGTTTAGGTATATGTTAAAATACTCTCTAAAGTATGCACCAGATCACAAAATTTTACCTTGAAAAATAAAAAAGCTCTACACTGTGGGAGGGGGGACGCTTCTCGTATAATCTCACTCTCAACTGTTTTCCAATGTTGGCAGCTCTGACTCTGTCAACCCAAGCAACTCAGCTGTCATCAAACGCATGCCAAACATGGAGGGCACCCACAACCACTAACACCAGAACGCTTGCATACCATCACCGCACCCACCTGTGTGGTAAATGTCTCTCTTTCTCCCATGTATACCACTGCGCGTGCTGAAAAGCCAATGAATTTACACCAAAGCGTGTATCTTCCAAGCGTACAATAATAGACTGGAATGTGCACACGTACGAAACGAACACGACGAAAGAATGCAATATTACGTTGTCCATGTACCTTACAAGTTACAATCTTGTTTACCTTGGTATGTTAATAAGGGTAGAAACTTACCTCGTATAATTTAGATGACTGCTGGAATTTACAGGTAGGAAAGATAGTGGCTGCTAGCTAACCACAAGTACAAAACGACAAATGCAATGTAGCTGCAAAAGACGGTGTTTATGTTGAAGGTTGTAGCGTGTAGCGTCCCTTGTTTTCAGAGGTATTTACCTTCATAATAGCAGGGGATTGAAGAAAGAGCTGTGATTTTGTAATTCAATAACGCATATCGCGCTTCGTTAAACATGAAAAGGTTCTCGCATACCGCAGACGGAAAATGATAGTAGTAGGAAAAGTAAATAGGATTCTGAGCCAAACCCGAAGTCTACGTTAGGCTGGCTTCTCAGTCAAAGGTCATGTCATAGCCCTGCAAGGTAAAGTCAAGCTGTGATTGGTTGAACATTAGCTCATTCCCTGGGAATGCGATGACAGCATCGCCCGTTGACTTGAACCAGCTAAAACACGTGGATGTTGATCAACCCTCATCGAATTTTAATTTCATCGGCTGCGGAACATAAATGTTCTATGATATGAGTTAAAGTGTTCGCTTTTCCATGGCTTTGTAATTCAAGCCATGATTAAAATGTTATAAGCTGTTAATGAATATTTTGTAGAAACCGTGGTCTTTCTTCAAAATCTAGCCGTCGGTTTTTTCTATTGGTTTTTTCCTTGTTTTGTTTAAAATAAAAACCATCGGGAAAAAATATAATACTATGCAGGCGCATATAAAAATAATGATCAAGCGCAACATTATAGTAAGCCTAAGGCGCCAAGCGGCAGTGGTGTAATTCTCTATTATATACAATTTGACAAAGGATTTGACGATCACCTTGAGTAACTTTCTCGTTTTATTGAAAAGTCACTCAGTAGTGATGTAGGGGTGTGCAGAGGGGTCTAGAATCTGACCGGTTCAATATTCCTATGCACACTTGATTCAAGCCGCCGAAGATGGCGTTATCAACGAACTCCTATGACGAACTCATAATTATTATGCTCACCAGCCCAGCCTTTTTCGCCGGGCGTTCAGGGACACTAGTACAGTTATAATAACTGCTATGAGAGGCATAGTTGTATTTATTGCTCAAAGGGAGGTTTAATCGTGCCATCACCCCGAGGCGTCCCGAGGGGTGATATAGCACGAATGTAGCCTAACCTCCCCGAGACAGGCGCGTAGCCAGGGGGGCGATGGGGGCGGTCGCCCCCCCCCCCAAAAAAAAAAACCCCGGCCGGCCAAAAAAAAAAAAAAAAAAGAGAAGAGAAAAAAGGAAGAGGACGTAGGAAGAAAAAGGAGCAGACTTAGAACATTTTTGATTAATTGAACGTAAAAGCTTCCGCGCTTCGCGCGGGAGAAAGGAAATTGAATTCAGACAAGGATTAAGAGTCGAGATCGGTACAACGAATCATTTTCTTTCTCTAATAATCTAATGAAACGTTGAAGCTTCTGCGCTTCGCCCGGGAGGGGGCGGACTGCATGAATTCAGACAAGGATTAAGAGCCGAGAACGGTACAACGATACGTCTTCTATCTCTAATAATTTTAATGAAACGTCAAATGTTTTGCGCTTCGCGCGGGAGGGGGGAAGAACTGAATTCAGACAAGGATTAAGAGTCGAGAACGGTACGACGAATCGTCTTCTTTCTCTCATAATTTAATGAAACGTCAAAGCTTCCGCGCTTCGCGCGGGAGGGGAAGAACTGAATTCAGATAAGGATTAAGAGTCGAGAACGGTACAACGAATCGTCTTCTTTCTCTCAAAATTTAATGAAACGTCAAAGCTTCCGCGCTTCGCGCGGGAGGGGGGAAGAACTGAATTCAGACAAGTATTAAGAGTCGAGATCGGTACAACGAATCGTCTTCTTTCTCTCATAATTTAATGAAACGTCAAAGCTCCCCCCCCCCTCCCTGGACCCACCCCCCTAGGGAGCGCGCTTCGCGCGCTCTGTAAGTGATTCGCACGCTTCGCGTGCTCACTACCGTCCCCCCTAAAATCAAATCCTAGCTACGCGCTTGCCCCGAGAGCCAAAACAAAAAAAACAACTATGCCTTGAATATTAAAGCAGTCATACTTTTATATACTGAAAACAGGGTCATAAAATACAATTTGGGGCGACTTACTGGTCAATCATGGTAATCAAGTTTGTTTTCGCTATCGAGGTTCTATCAATCTATGTTGATAAACTTGCACTGGGTAGCTAGCTTAGTTGGCCATTGAGATTGCACGCATATCCCTATGCAGTCTGTACGTGCATTGCGCGATCATGCCAAATTGGTAAATTAAATAAATTTCCAAATTCGAGATTCAAACCTTTATTGCTTGTGATCCTGAAGGTGATACCAAACAAATGAGGTGTCATGTGAAAGAGCAGGTTTATCTCTATATTTCCAAAGGGGCGTCATCTCGTCATTACATGTAGATCTAGGCCTAGCTACAATCGAGATCGGCGGTCGTCTGCGCTGTGTTTGTATAAGCTAGCAACCAAATTAATCGCACAAAAAATGTATGGAATGCCGCGCGCGCTCCGCACAAACTAAGTAAACCAATAGGGATCGCAGGATAATGAGGATGAGCTAGGTACAAACTTTTAACTATGCCCTGTGGGCTATTGCAACTCCCTGTGAGTGGGGCATGGCTTGAAATCACGACTCCAATTTCGACCAATCAGATGGCTAGATTTCTAGATGGCTCTGGTTCTACACTAGTTCTAATTCGAGGATTACGCCATCTTCGGCTGTCAGCAACTAAGTGGGGCAGTTCGCATTGCTGGTGTGGTGGAGATCAAATTAAATATGCCAGATCCTGGACTAAGGGGGCACGTCCGCACGTGTCCAGTGTGGCACTTGGAGGGCGTGAAAAATGCAACAGAATTAAAAAAAGAGGAAGAGAAATAAAGAATAAATTAATAATTGTGCTTCCCAAGGATTATGCCTCCGAGCCAGGGTCACGTGCATCTGAATATTTTAGAAGAGTTTACAAAAAATTATAAAGCTCGGTCGCCGCTTTGCTCCCTCAAATATATTTCTTTAGGAAATTAAGATTATAACTAACTGATTGTAAGTATCACAGCGTAGCTTCAAAGCATAATGTATAAGTTTCCATGAGGATTTGGTTGGTTGAATTTAGCTCCCCCAGATTAGACTAAAGAACATTAATTAGTATTTCCAAAGGTGCAACTTTTTTTCTTCAAAAGAATCCTAAATTTTGATGGCCTAGCTGAATCAACGCTCAGTCCCTCGAATACAATAAATATTCGTTAAAGACTTCACTCCATGCCTGATCAATCTCGAGTTTTGTACATTGACATAATAATTATCATGTTGTGAAAAAACGATTTTGTTGTTTTTCTAAATTCTTTCTCTTCGCTCTCTAAAACGGAAAATTATTTAATTAACAAATTATTCAGTCCATTTGGATGATAAAGATATACATGTAGATGATGAACTAGAGAGTATCTTGATTTTACTGACAACATAATACTTTGTTCAACTTGCAGAGAATGTTAATTGTATCATAGCATCATTTGTGATAAACACTATGGCCATGGAATGAAACTCTGGAAGAAATTTTCGGGGTGGTGGTGTTAGGAGGGAGCCGGGGGGGCAGGGGCGGATCCAGCCGGCGGCAAGGGAGGGGGCCTAAAAAGGGGGAAAATTTCGCTCAGTGGGGGGGGGGGTAGTGAGCACAATTTTTTTTTTTTGGCACCCGAAAAAATTTCCTACGGAGGGTGATTTTTTCCACCACCCCTTGGGCGCCAGGAGGGGCCCATCTTTTTTTTTCAAAAAAGGGTGTTTTTACCTGTTTTTTTGCTAGGGGAGGGGCCCGGGCCCCCCGTGGATCCGCCACTGGGGGGGGGGCAAGACCCTGGGAAC
The DNA here is from genome assembly GCA_037976565.1 of Mesocentrotus franciscanus. Classification (NCBI taxonomy): domain Eukaryota; kingdom Metazoa; phylum Echinodermata; class Echinoidea; order Camarodonta; family Strongylocentrotidae; genus Mesocentrotus; species Mesocentrotus franciscanus. The sequence continues at coordinate 5,758,179 of CP137666.1, read as the reverse complement.
ATAACATTCAAAGGAACACAGCGAAACGGGGAAGATCCAACTTTGCATTCTACAGACGCATTTTGAAAGAATACATTTCTTTTTGCAAAACGGGAGCGCAGTAACCGAGCAAACAAATTTGAATTCTGTAGTTTGAACGTCTTTTGACCCCACATCCTCTCAATATGGTTAAACAGCTTCAAATTGTTAATTAAGATACTATTTGGCGTTTTCTAAATTTCGGAGGAGGAAGACGTCCCCTTTTACAGAGTTTTACAGGAAGAGACATCCATCATTCCCTTGGAATCACAGACAGTCTATGACGTACCATTGGAAATATGCACTCTCTAGGTCTTATGAACATAATACGAAATGGTAATGATATAATAATGATAAATGATAATAATTATTATTATGATGATAATGATAATAATTATCATAATAATGATAATGATAATGATGATAATAATAATAATGATAAGTTGATACAAATAATAATAATAGTAATAATGATAATATTAATAACAATGGTAATAATAATGATGATAATAATAAAAAGAAGAAGAATAATGAGAACGATAATAACAAAATAATTATTAAAAAAATAATAATAATAATGATATGCGAGGAAGCGGAGCGACCGAGCAAGAAGATTTACATTTTTTAAATTCTGAAAATATGCATTCTAGAGCATCCTACAAGAAGTACAACTAAATGCTCGTAGATGTATATGTGGTATGTACTAAACAAAGTTGGGGCCTGCAAGTCTCCCCCCCCCCCAGTGGCGGATCCAGGGGGGCCCGGGCCCTCCCTAGAAAAAACAGGTAAAAACACCCTTTTTTGAAAAAAGTTGGGCCCTCCCTGGCCCCCAAGGGGTGGCAGTGGAAAAAATTTTCGGGTGCCAAAATTTTTGTTGTTGCTCACTACCCCCACTGAGCGAAAAATCGACCGGCACGATTTTCGCACGAAGTGGGCCCCTTTTTAGGCCCCCTCCCTTGCCGCCGGCTGGATCCGCCCCTGTCCCCCCTCCTGTCTCCTCTTCCTGACATTAGATTTCTCATGAACGCGATTTCTTTCAATAGGGGGTAAAACATTTTTTACTCTTGGTATGCTGATTTGCTGGGCAGAGAGAGAGAGAGAGAGATGATAAAAATATTGGGGGGGGGTGGGTGTAATCCTTTCTCTCTCTCTCTCTCTCTCTCTTTCTCTCTCTCTCTCTCTCTCTCTCTCTCTCTCTCTCTTCTTCTTTTTCTTCTTGTGATTAAGTCTGCCTCCTTCTATTGACAGAAGATTCTTGATCTTGCAAACTGACACTTGCTAAATTTCCTCTGCGGCGGTCAGGCCAGACGTAGTCTCAGAGGAACAGCCGTCAGCTTTCGGTATGTTTTAATCGTATGCTGCCAAAATGTCGGCTTCTACAGGAACAATGCCTAGACCGAGGTAAATCATTGATTTACATTTTTTCATCGAATTAAGTATATTAGTAATGGGCTGTGAAAATATAAAATAAGGTCGTATATACTGAAGATTATGTGTGAAAGTGATATCATTGTAGAGAGCGTTATTATCACAGTGTTAAGTGTTATGCACTGCGCAGCTAGCAGCTGCAGTCAGACGTCGGAAAATCAAATTTGTTTAGTTCAGTCCCGCGTGCGTTCTTTCTTGTAACCTCTCTCTTGTATTCTTCCTCCGCTCCTAAGAATAAGATCGGAGATCGTCGGCACTTCTACTTCTATTCTGCTACTTATCAAAGCCTGTTCAGCATCTAGACACTGTGAGTCTACCGAAGTTCCATTAATGGCTTTCTATAGGTCGTTGGGGGTACTTAACTGTTGTTAAAGAGAAGGTTAATTGAATTTTGGTCGCTTGTTCAGAATTAGAGAATTAGAGAATTAGTTACTGTGCATGAAGGAAGATGACGTCATCCATTGACAGTAACAGTTTAAAATATGGCTGCAAGAATTTCAACACGGAGCCCATTTTCAGCGATGAAAATCCAGAAAAAAGACCCTTAAACTCATCATACAGTCAATCTGGTAAGTGGAACCGATGTAGTTTAGCCTAGGCCTAATTTACAATAATAAATCATGCATCGGATATGCATCGGGTAAAATGTAGTATTTTGGGCATAAGTTTACTGCCCGGACGGGGGCATTAGTTTGCAATGCAGCCGCTATGGTCAGCTTCTGTCTCTAAAGAGAGGAGCCCACCCTACCCAAATCAGAGGCTAACGAACGAAAGAGACAGAAATCTTCGGTCTAGTTCAGAATCATATCCCTAGCTCTACTTAACTTCTTAACTTAAGTTTGACCCGGCCGTAACTCCGATCCGGCGTAGAGATACCCTACTAAAACATACCTAAAAATCAAGTAAATATTCATCTTTTCTTCAAATAATGGCCATAATTTACAAGTCCTTGTGTTTCTTAGTCTTGCCTGTTTCGTGTCAATTTTCTTATCTTTTGTGGAGTATTTTTCTGAAAAACAAACACTTTAGTATACACTTTCTGACAGGTTTCACGGCAAACCGCTGTACAATACAAGTGCATACCGATGGTGGGTTGCGTGCGGCATGCGGGCGAGCATCTGCGTGCAGTTATCTACCGTAATGATGCTGTATCAGATCATCGTTGCGGTAGATAACTTCATGCAGGCGCCCCGCGCGCAACACCCACCATCGGTATGCACTTGTATTGTGCAGCGGTTTGCCGTGAAACCTGTGAGAAAGTGTATACTAAAGTGTTCGTTTTCAGAAAAATGAGTACGAAATCGTACTCGTAGTTGTCAACTGTGCGAGTACTCGAGTATTCGAGTACTCGTCGCAGCCTTATTTTCGTTCATATCGATATTTAATTCCAGGGTATTTTGATGAAGGTATCAATGCAATACAGTGTGTACATGTGAATTGCACGCAAACTGCATCGCGCACCATCGTCAATCATTTCAGCTGAGCGGTCCATCGTTCATTTTGTGACGCCACTGAAAAATCAGCTAAATTACGATGTTTTGGGGGTCTTGAGTGGGTTGATTTTTCGTCATGTTTAATCAACTTTTATAATTTTCGCTCAAATTTACAAGTTACACAAATGTAATAATTTTGCTCAGTGTAATTTTTCGATTGCAATGATTCCAGACACGTAGAACTTTAGCTTACAGCTAGCGCATGCCCATTACGTTCATCCCGTCTTGGCCTCATTTTCGTAAGTAGGCGCCCAGCCTAGCCGACATGGGCCCTTCAGATTGGTATCGCTGGCTGCCATAGGCTCTATGTTATAAGATATTAGTGCGAGGAGATAGCGTGCGATTTTCCGGTTGATCTGATACCAAAATCATGATATTCCAGTCAAATCTTCTATTTTGTACGATTTTTACAGTGTCCTTGAAAAGTTAAGTATTTCACTTAAGTTTAAGTCTTACTTATGTTTGAAAAATTCTTATTTTCGTCGTATTTAAGGTACAAACTTGCAAGTTGTACTGAAATGTTTGTTGATTTTTCTATTTTATGTGTGTACCTATGCTGAGTGTGCATCACCTACATGTACATATGTATGTGTGAAGTGCGTCACCTGTTTAAAGCATGACATGTCAGTAGTGCGTTATGTAATGTTATGTATTGACATTGCACTTGGGACTTACGTAAGTTTACGTAAGTGGGGGGCCCTCTCTCACTTAAATTCGGAACAGCTGGAGCGTATCGGCCAATTAGAGGGCGTAAACTCACTGCACAGTGCTGGATGCGAATAGTTCTAGGTGCCAAATTCAGTCAAGTTTAAAATCAATGAACCTTCTCTTTAAGTAGATTTTGACGGGTTGTGTGAAGATTGAGTATAAAATATAGGATAAAGTGTATGCAGCTGTGTTTTGGCACTATTGCTGATGGGTCCAGGAGGGAGAAAGAGCACTGACTCCAAGAACAGCGCAGGGACAGACTCGAAGTGTTGTGCAAACTGTTTTGCGTTGAGGTTATACTTAATAAGTTTAATAAGGTCTTGACGCACAGATGATAGGGCTGGGCAAGTTGCAACAAGGTCCTCAACCAGGGGCGGATCCAGCCGGCAGTAAGGGAGGGGGCCTAAAAAGGGGCCCATCTTCTTCTTTTTTCAAAAAAGGGTGTTTTTACCTGTTTTTTTTGCTAGGGAGGGCCTGGGCCCCCTGGATCCGCCACTGTCCTCAACATCCTCTTGCTCTGCCCAACACAGGCGGCAACAGTCATCAAGGCTGACAAGCCTGACTTGGGTCAGGAAGATTTTGCAGGAGATCTGGGCTCGAATGGTGATAGCTGGCCTCAAGCTCGGGTTGGCGATATGCCCAGGATACAGATCCTTGGCCTTTGGTTTAGGTCTTCTGGTCCACAGGGATAAAGAAGTCCTGTTAGTGAGGGCATCATGCTGTCTGGACTCAGAAGCTTGCATCACTGCTGACTGCACCATGCGCTTGCATAGCTGGTAGTTGGGTGGTCTCATTACAAGCTCGTCTAGAGTGGGAAGGCTGAGCTGCTTTAGAGCCGAGCGCTATTGTTGGATGGAACAGGTGTTGGAACAGATACCATGGCATGAAGGAGCATCCTGTGTTCAATCCTATCTGAGTAAATGTTCAAGATCTGCCCTAGGAGTAAAAGCTTATCTTGTAAGACCACCAGACTTATCGGGAAAGTATCGGTAAGCAGATAGACGGCTTCATCAGCTGATGTTGTTGGAAGCCCCAATATCCGTTTGAACAGGTGGATCTGTGCTTTATCTAGGCGATTCAGCATTGCTTTGGTGAAAGGCACGCTGGAGCAGCCATACAGCATCCGTGGCACACAGAATGTTGTCCAGAGCTTTGCCGCGATGTGAGGTACAACCTTTGCTCCGAGTGGAGAGGTTCCGACTAGGGCATAAGAGGCTCTGTATCCTTTGGTGATTGAATCTGCTGCATAATCATGTTGAGGGTTACATGTCCTGGTAATGTTAAAGTGCTTGTGGGAGGAGACCTCGTCTAATGGCTTGCCATCGATATGCCAGGAATGTCCGCTGGTTGTATGATGTTGGTTCAGCACGATGACAGCACTCTTAGTGGGGTTGATCTTGTATCTCCATTCTTGAGTATACTGAAATGTGATGTTAAGCATCTGTTGGAGCTCTGTTGGGTTGTTACTAAAGAGAGCAATATCATCAGCAAATGCTATGACACCTACGTAGAGGTTCCTGATCATGCAACCTAGATGCCATTCTCTCAGGAGCTTGATGAGGTCATCAATGTAGAGTGTGTAGAGTTTGGGAAATAATACACCTCCTTGCCTAACTCATTGTAGGACATGAAAAGAGGGTCCTACAGAATGGTCCCAGAACACCTTGCTTGAGCAGCTGTTGTAGAATTCTGCAGTGGTATGCAGCAGAGCTGGGGACGGTTGTGTTGCTGCTATCTTTGACAGGAGACCTTCCTGCCAAACACTGTCAAATGCTTTCTGAGCATCCAGCATGGCAATGTATAGCGGTTGGTTAGAGAAGTTGTAGATTTCAATGACAAGGTCAGGGGCTTTTCCTGTAAGAGTGCAGGATCTTCCCTGCTGGAATCCGAATTGGATTGGGTCTGGTATTTGGTGCTCTTGTAGGTGTTGGGTGAGTTTAGGTTTGACCAGCAGCTCCAGCAGCTTGCCTAGGATGGGGTGAGCATGATGCCTCTAGACTATAGTTACCTGGGACAGATGGATCCTTGTCCCCACCTTTGTGAAAAGGGATCTCAAGACCATCCTTAAGGCTAGGTGGAATGTTGAAAGGTTGAATGAGCTAAGCAAAATTTTCATGCTAAAACTCATAGTCTTAACGACCTTATACCCAATTTAGCGCTAGATTACACCCATCGGGAAGATTTCCTTTTGCGAGAGCTACCCGAATTGAAAAAAAAAATATGGGTCAGCTTAGAATGATACACAAATAATACACATCAGTGAGGGCATTAGTAAGAATTACCCACACGAGGTACCTTTGGAACAGTCAAACACGTCCGAGGCGATAGCCGAGGGCGTTTGACTGTTTTGAAGGTACCGAGTGTGGTAATTTTACTAATGCCCGAACAAAATGATGTGCATTATTTGTTTTATAAGATTATGTTTTATTTGTTTTATAAAATGATTTTGATAATGACCGGTCATTATCCAAATTACGCGTTGGGCAAAATAAATGCCTGGTCACGTGTACGCTTTCAACCAATCAATTGATAAGGATTCACATCACTATCTTATAATATAGTCTATCTAATAATAATATATGATAATATAGGATTAGGGTTACAGTTATGGTTACAGTTATGGTTAGGCTAAACATATTGACTCCGAAATAAGGCTCCTAGTGACTTACAAAATATAGTCTAATCTACCTAGAAATACGTTACAATACAAACCCCATCACCCTCAACTCTTCGTTACAGGTACATTGTAAGCGTCACCGTCTGCTGTCGAATAGGTGCAGGATTGAATCCCGGGAGCTTCCAACAAAAAGTGAAATTTATCTATGAAATTCGTTATGTTCATATCACAGATGGACACAGAATTACAAGTTGTTGAGACGACAATGAAAAAGTGAGAGAGACAATGAGAGATTGTGAAAAAGTGAAATAAGACAATACAATAAATTTTGTTTTTTCAATTTGGGTGGCTGTCGCAAAAAGGAATCTTTCTCATCCTGATTCCTGCCCATGTACACACACAATTTGTATTATTGTTGAATAGATCGACTACTGAATTGTAAAAACTCAAAGCCAAAGAAGCGTTGTCGCCATTTTCTAATTTTATGATGTTTTTTCAAAATGAAGGGAGACCTCAACGCCCGATTTCATCGCATTTGTTTATCGTTGCGATCGGTTGTTAACACAGGTCAGCAGCAGGATATCCCTTTTTTCTCCTCCTTTTCGAGACGACTGCTTAGTTCCCTCCTCCTGATATCGATAAAATCAAAAAGCGTGCGTAGCAGACACTCTACCAGTGACGTCATTTAAAGCAGTTGCGCAATATCCGACGGGTGGCTGTCTATATCGCATGCGCAGATAGCCTGCCGCTGACCTGTGTTAACGACCCATCAGAACGATAAAAAAAAAGCGAGGAATGTGATGTAATCGGGCGTTGAGGTCTCCCTTCATTTTGAAAAAACGTCATAAAATTAGAAAATGGCGGAACATAGCTGACTACGGTTGGCCCAATCGGTAAAAGTAGTCTCAAATATCTGCAAAACCAAGGAAATTTTCACCAACTAAACTTGTAAGTTCCATTCATTACATATTTCTAATCAATAATGATTCATTAAATTGTTTATCATATCATTTGAAAGTATCATACAGCAGGTATTTCAAAATGTTGGGTGAATTACTGCAGTACAGTGTTGCTCATCTCTATACACGGCCAGGATAGTAATGCTGCTATGTGTGGCGTTAGTGATGTTAATTAATACCGGGTACACGTTAGTGAATACCGGTAACTATTTTTTGTGTAGGAAATACTGTTGAGACGACCTCTATTGATTCTCAATATTTTCAAACACCACTGTACAAAACTCACCCAAAATCTGCACTTTAGTGACAATTAATGACACCTAAAATGGCTAAATAGCAGTAAAATACAATCAATTCAACCTACATCGTACATGTACTGATGTTTAAATCGAAGGTCCATTGTCAATCCTGGCCAAAAGCCGCTCTGTATGCATTGTGTTTATTTCTTGGTCGCTGTGCACGCTGAATCGTAGGGACCAAGTTTTTGGCGGTTGACTTTGTTTTGGTCTATCAATAGCTGAAAACTAGATGCTAGCGAAACAGAACGCAGCGGAGGAAAATCAGCTGCAATTTCTTCAGTTTTTCTACATGATTTTGAGCTGTGAATCAGCTGGATATTACAAAACTGATTTATTACGTTCATTTACGGTAACAGTATGATTTTCGAGCATCATATTCGAAAGTAAGTTTGTACTTTTTAGCACTAATTAATGAGTGTATGAGGTCGATATCGTTTATGGTTAGGCCTCATGCATCCTAGGAGTGAATTTTAAATGTGACACTCCAAAATCATTATGTTACCTTAAATGACTGTACAATTTTGTAATAACATCAATTCTATAATCTCCAGGTGATTCAAAGCTCAAAATCATGTATGAAAACCAAAGAAACTACTGCTGATTTTCCTCCGTCGCATCCTGTTTCGCTGGCATTTGTGAATCTTCTAGTTTGCTAATAAAATTGACTGCAACTGCAATTTTGTACAGCAGTGTTCAGTGGCATATAACTGTGGATACTACATGTACTTTAAGCTATCTGAATATGGATTCTGATATACCCCTAATTAGCAGAACTTAGAAAACAAATAAATAACTTTAAAAGAACCCTAAAAAATATGTACTGGTAACTGTTGTGCAAACTTGCAAGGTTTTACTATAAAATACAATAATAATCTGTCTTTTTCTTTCTATACTTGATTATCAATGGAATCGAGGTGTAAAGAATGTAATATGCATGAATGATGTTATAATTCTTGTATTTCAAGCATATAATGCATGAAAATATGATTAGATTTTCAATTGTAAAAAAGTGTTTTAATCTTTTACAAGAAAATAGTTGATGGATTCCTAACTTTATGCAATCCTGAGGTTTGAGCACAATTTTCAACGACCAATCATGCCATGGTTGATATAAAAAAGAGGAGCTAAATATAGCTCAGTACAGTAAGTTAAATCATATCATTGGGAATGCTGATAAATAGCCACTAATATTACCCCTTCCAGTCAAGGGGTCAAGTGGACCTTTTTCTTACATTATGAACATGTATATATTTGATTTTTTTTAGAGAGTGGAAATTAAGAAAAGAGAAGTTAATAAGGATTATGGAGAGTGACAGAATTTCACCTTATTTCTATTGGTTTTGTTTTGTTTTGTTTTTGTACAGTATTAAGATTGGGGCAGGAGCAGTGGTGTGTGTGGAGGCAGAACTGAGAGGAGATATTACCATTGGTGAGCATTACCCATATTTTTACAGTAAGCTTATAATGCAGTAGTAGTATGATTATTGTCGAGTACTTTTATGCTACAGATAATTCAAAACATTGATAATAATCAGTAATTTGTTATTATCATTTGTATTTAGGCAAGTCCAAGCTATTTTGACCTATAGGTCACCAATTACAAGATTTTAGTGTACATGTTTGTGACAACTATATTAAATTTGAACCATTAGTCATTACTATAGCCTGGATCATAGGCAGTAATGTCCTTGGGCAAGACATTAATCTACATTTGTCACTCTCCACCCAGTTGTTAAATGGGTACCCGGTAGGATGCAAATGTTGATGTGGTTGGATTGACATGTGTGCCCTTATAAAATGGCGCCTTGCCGGAATACTCCCCAGGGAGCAGAGCATGTGCACTATCATGTGCAGATGAGCATTTGATCCCAATGACTGGGGTAATAATAATTGCAATGTAAAGGTTTTAGAAACGTAGTATTTTTAAGAGCACTATACAAATGTGACTATTATTATAATTATTATTAATGTCAGAGCAATATTTTAAATGATACATTTGATTCCAATTTAAACCCCCTCTAAAGTGTTGGGAGCCCCCCAAATTTAATGGTTAAATTTCACTTAAATTTTATCATAATGTGATAGAGGATATCATTTAAGACACATTTCTGCAAGGATTTTCAAAACAAATGTGTTTGAAGTTGAATATTGATGAAAGAATACAAAATTTAGGTTTTCTGCACAACAGAATACCCAAATTATGTATTCTTTTATCAATATTTCTCTTGTATTTTCTATTTTTTAGGGGAAAGTCTTTGCAGAAGTGTGTCTTAAATGACATCCTCTTTCACATCATGATACAATTTAAGTGAAATTTTGCCATCAAATTTTTGGCGAATTTGGGGCTCCCAACACTTTAGAGGGACTTTAAGTTCATGATAATGTAATTGGTTGCGTATGAGACACCAAATTACCAAATACCTTGGATTTTCCCATTTAGTCAATTTACTTGTTAGTTCTTCTCCCGTCCTCATGACTGAGTGTCGGGGTCATGGATTCATACACTTGAATGCTCTCCATTGTCTCCTCTCTCGCTGTTTCTGTGCATTCTGCAAGGGATCTCCCTGTCCACTGTTTGATATCATCTGTCCATTTACTTCTTTGCCTTCCTCCTGACCTTATCCCATTGATTCGACCCTCGTGGATGTGGGTACAGAGATTTTAAGCCCTGATTACGTGTCCAAAATATTGCAGTTTATGCTTTCTCACTAACCAAAAAACTTTTTCTCAATCTCCAATTCCTCAATGACTCACTTGTTTGTTTGGTGAGCAGTCTAGCTGATCCTCAGAGCACTTATGTAACATGTCATCTCAAATGAAGATAGCCTTTTAATATCAGCTGCTCTCAAAGTCCATGCTTGGCCACCCCAATGTTTTAATCAGTCTTGTTCTAAGGTGAGTCCTTACACTGAATATTTAGTTGTTCAGGTTCTCTGGTTGCTGCCATGACCTTCCTCTTCTTGGTGCTGATTTCCAGCTGGAATTTGCTGGAGACCCTTTCCACCTCATTCAGCAGCCTCTGAAGATTAACAGGAGATGTAGTATTCAGAACAATGTCATCTGCATATTGCAGGTTATTCATTTCTCTCCCTCCAATAGTGTATCTGCAGACTGTCGCATCACTTCCTCTGAATAGAAATTGAAGGACATGGGTGTCATGAGACATCCCTGACGTACTCCACTGTTGATGGAGAACCACTCTGACGGTTCGCTTACCACTCTTACCGCTGCTTGTTGTCCATCATACAGGTTTTCAATTTACTAAAAAATCCTACTATTTGTGTAACAGTCAAGATTGAAGAGAGCATAGCAAATTGTAATGTTAGGAAAGTTGTTCCCTCACTTCATACTTTATTTTCCTTGTTTGTTAACAATCCAGGCCCAAGAACTGTAATCCACCCCAGAGCCAGGATCATAGCAGAAGCGGGACCTATTGTGATAGGAGAGAGCAACTTGGTGGAGGACCAAGTAGTTATCATTAACAGGTGATGTATCTTCCAAAAGAGAATGATAGAAGTATCTTTCAGATTATAGGAATGATAGAAGTATCTTTCCGAAAGGAATGATAGAAGTATCATTCAGAAAGGAATGGTAGGAGTATCTTTCAGAAAGGAATGATAGAAGTATCTTTCAGAAAGGAATGATAGAAGTATCTTTCAGAAAGGAATGGTAGAAGTATCTTTCAGAAAGGAAAGATAGAAGTATCTTTTAGGAAGGAATGATAGAAGTATCTTTCAGGAAGGAATGGTAGAAGTATCTTTTAGAAAGGAATGGTAGAAGTATCTTTCAGGAAGGAATGGTAGAAGTATCTTTCAGGAAGGAATGATAGAAGTATCTTTCAGAAGGCCTGATGGAAGTCATCTTGAGCCTGTTCAAATTTCCATTTCATCTAGATCCTTCCCTGGTACCCTAATCACACCAACAAGACACCAGCTCGATAACACATTTAGCAAAACAAATTACCTTACTTCAAATGGCCAAAAACCAATTGGTATGGAGTCGATGTGGAGTCAGTTTAGCGTTGTGACTGAGGTAGAAAAATATGTTTAGAAATTGCAAGAACATAATAACAAGAGTAGACATTATCTATCAGTGTATAGAAGCAGTAGCAATATGCCTGATACAGGTCAATACTATCGTCCTTATTATCGATATTGTTGTTATCAATCATTATTATTTACACTTGGTACTGTTATTAATGCTAGCGTTGTTTTTATTGGTGTTATTGTTATTTTGTTAAATTATTACTCTTTTATCATGTTTTCTCTCCAGAAAGAAGCTAGGGCTAGAGATACCAGTCATGATGACGATAGGAGCAAACAATGTCTTTGAAGTTGGTTCACGTATCCTTATCAGTTTCCAAGAATCTCTAGAACTCTGCTCTTTAATCTCATCTAAATAGAAACTTTCAACTGCGTACAGTGGAACATCATTATAACAAACTCCTTGGGACTAGGCTTGTTGGGACCAATGAAATTTTGTCTGTATAATTATAGAAACCTTGTTATATCAGGGCTAAAAACAGTAAAATACAAAGAAGTCAGATGGTCAACATTGCCTTGTTATAATGAGAGTTTGTTATAACAAACTTTAGAAAGATTTTCCTCTGTACATGTATCTGCAACTATCAATGCAGTTACTATTGCAATATATTATTTAAAAACACCATTTTGAATTTTCAATTCTATTTTATTAGTCTTATCAATGGAATATCCCTGTGTAAAATTAAGCTTAATCCAGGTTAACTCTTTGCCCGCTACGTTCGGCTAGCGGAACATACAGCGGGCTGCCAACTTCGACTCAAGTCACATTTCATTCACAATACACACGGAACGCATTTAATTCTATTGTACGCACACACACACAATAGTAACGCGTGCTTCGCATTGTATACACATCACACTTCATTGCACCGCTTTAGACATTGTTTACATTGACATTTTCCGAGAAAAATTGAGTTTTTGAAACTGCTTTTGCAAATATTCTGATGAGCTAGGATGGCCCCTATTAGGAGGAGACGGGACTTCTTCACTGCTGATCAGGTAGGAGAACTTGTGATGGACCCTGTTCCAACAGCCGACTCTGATTCAGAGGAGAGCGAGACTGACTCTGACGAGGAAGATGAGCCTGGTCCCACACGTACACTTTTGCGTAATCCCACAGAACAATGAACTAACTCAGGACATAAACCTCCATAACAAAGTATTAGATATAAGAGGTATAGAATACCCTTCTAAACGAAAACTTGGATACAAAATGTATAGTTGATAATCTCAAAATTTATGATAATATACATTACAAAAATGATACCATTGGCAAGACTATTAATTTCTATACAATATTGCTACACAAAGTTTTTCATTACAGTACACCAATCAAAAGTTATTGCGAGTTGAATAAGCATAGTCCATGCAGAACCCCTCCTAAGGTGGCACCCTAAAAACAATGTGGCACAGGGGGGATTGTGTACGTGGCGGGCAAAGAGTTAACTTCAGTATGGTTAGTAAATCACAAAGGTGAAGATATATGTTTTCCTCTATAAAAAAAATCTTTACTTCTTTTATCCTTAAAAATTATTAAAGAGAGGTGCACTGATATTTAATATTGATTTAATTTGTATCATTGCATAAGGGAAGGTTAGATCGAAGTTTATCAAAATTTCCTGCTTGGAAACATTCAAACTAACGATTATTATCAATTTTAAAACGGTTAAATACCGCCCCACTTTTGCACTTGAAGAGCTCTCTGAGCACTACCGAGATTTGTGACGTCACTCAAGCAGACGATGTCCCATAATAATGCACACATTTTCAGTGCTTGTTTCATCCTCTCCTATTCACTTCTTTCTCTTACTTCACCAGCGTTATTGTAACAGTTTGATCTGTTACCTTTACTCTAAATTACGGACATGGTTTATTTGATGAAAAAATACAGCATTATGAAAAAATATAGAAATCTGCTGAAGCTTCACTATGGTCTGTAAGAAAGAGACCATTGTAGATTCAGCTATATACACCAACACATGTGCAGCGTTTCAATTGGGAACAAATACTGTTCATTCTATTATTTGGTAGGCTTTCCAATTCGAAAGTGGGCTGATATTTCAGTGGTTATTCAATTGCTCATGTATCATTGCACTCAATGTTTCTAAGCAAAAGATTATAATTATATTATTATAATTATCAGCATCACTTTCGTTTTAAAATGGTGTGAAATAAGTTTGTGTTTAAAAGCAATCGAACTCTTATAATTGAGAAATAATTATGCAGGATTAATCCCTGATGTGATGTCATTAAATAATTGCTAAATTTTCTGGCAAAGCGCTTGAATATCCCCAATCCTAAGAGGTGCTTTAAAGGTATTACAAAGTTTTGGTATGGGGTCATGAATTTGATTCAAATGAACATATTGGAAGCATATGCGATTTTAAAATATTCAATGATCGTTGTTGCGGTTGGAATCGAGATGAAATTGTAAATAATAAACTCTTTATGTTGTATAGCGCCCTCTCAAGACTGATATTACTTTAGCTTTAAAATGATGTTTCTTCACTACAATCGACTGATTTGCTATTCCCGTTTGGAAATTATATATCAGAACTGCATATTCTGAGATTTTCATGGTCGCAGCTACCATGGAATGGCCTTGGGCGCTATTTGAAATATTTGAAATTTACCGGGAGCACCGGTAAATTTTGATTATTCAATTTGCTTGAAAGCAAAAGTGTTTTAGGGGCTATTTCTTGTAATACATCCACAGGGGCATCCAAATATATTAAAATTTTAAAGAATTATTATCCATCCAATTTTCAAAATTTCCCAAAACTTTGCATTACGGTACCTTTAATGTGTGTAAATTTTGTTATTGTCCAGTTGACCTTAAACTTATACAATTGTCATCTGCGAGCTTTCAGGTTTATAGTGATAAATTTTTGGCCATACTTGTAATTTTCAATGAATGACTACTTAAAGATACTATGTCCCTTTTGCAGCCAACATCAAATTCTGTAGAACTTAGCAGGAATTATGAATATGTCATGTATGTCCTATCTGTGAAATTTAAACGTTAGCAGTGTCCTAATATTCAAATTATGCAAGGAAACCCGTTTACTTGCTAGACTTCACTGTCAGACACTATTGAGTGACTGACTGGCTTTTTCATCTTTGGTAATAACATACATAAAATGAGCTGTAAAGGGTACATGAGCATTTGTCTACATCAATAACCCACTTCTTGTAATGGCCAAAATTAAACTGATTGAATCTTTGCGCAGCATAAAACGTACGACCATTCGGTACAATGGTCTGAAAAATCAGACTATTACTTACTGGCTCTATAGCTCCTAAGTCGATTCGACAACTAATAGTCATTATTTTCCAACTTAAAGACATTTTCAAGCCCCCCTTTTTTTAGGGAAGTTCTAAATTAGTATTGTCTTTCAAATGCCGTTGGAATTTAACCTTTTCATTTTTTGGGCCTGCAAATGGGACATAGGACCTCTACTTAAAATCCTATTTTTTCCCTCAATTTTGCACATTTGTGAAAATGCAATAATACTAGTACTTTTGAATTGACAAAAACAAAGTGTTAACAGTAGCACTATGCATGTACATGTATGTAGCTTTAAAGATAAAATTGAGTCCAAATTTGAAAGGAGGGTGGAGGAACTTTGTATTGTTCTAAGTTATGTTGCATATTGCAATTTTCCTAGATTATATTTCTTAACTCTAGCTTTTAATCCCATCAGGATGTGAGTCACTACGTGTCGGTAACAATAATGTTGTGGAATCAAAAGGTAAGTTTATTTTAGATTTAATTCTATGTATTTGACAGATGTAAAATAAGAGGACTTAATAGAGGAGCTGCTGTTTAGATGTGAAGTCATGTAGAAAATTACAAAACTTGTAGAGCAGAAAGATATCTGCAGTTAAAATGAATAAAAATGTACCAGATTGGAGGGGGATTCTCTTTTTTAATTACATGTAGTTGATGTATGAATTATTGAATGCTTTAGTTTTCTGTTACAGTTATATTATGCAGCTTTAATTTCGAAACCTCTGCTGTGCTGTATAGTGGCGAGAAAATCTTGTAGGACCCATGTTGCACTTTACAGCTTTTATTGGCCTCTCACACAAATTATGAGATAAACTGCTTAAAAAATTGTGCTGCAGCAAAATAAAAATGATATTTAGTAACAGATTACAACAAGGGGGATGAAACAGCTGTTTGCACCAAAGGCCCCTACATTGTACTCTTATCTTTGTGTAATTAATATATACATTTTGATGCACACAACACCTACCTATCCATTTTAATTTGCCACTGGTTTTTCCATGCGGTGTACCCTGTCCTGTATGAATGAGGCTAAGCTTTTAATTCTGGTACATGTACTATTCATGCAGCTTGTGTTTTTGTTTTCATGTTGAGTGGTTTACTTTGTTATTTATGAATGAGGCCAAGCCTATACTTTATTTTCTATACATTCAGCTTTTTTTCATTATTTTAAGGCAGTTTACCTTGTCAAGTATGGATAAGGCTTAGGCTATACTTCATGTCCTGTATCTGCAACTTCTATGAGAAAACACCCCCTCCTGTTGTATTTTACAGCTTTCATCGGAAGAGACACTGAAATGAGTAATGGCTGTGTCATTGGAGCCTTCTGCAATATCACCAGCCATGAAAGACTTCCAGAGCACACCGTTATCTTCGGGGATGAGTGCAGAAGGAGATTACAAGCCGATAAACCGCAGGTATGATGAGTATGTTGGATGGATGTAAGGTGGGATGATACATGTAATCAGTTTAAAAGGAATGGGATTTGGGAAGGCAGGAAGAAGGGATGGAGGAAATGAGAGCACTTAAAATGCCAACTGCAAATCTTTTTCTCCAGCCTAGAAATTGGGTCTTATGCATATTTCCATCAATATTTTTTTTTTCTTCTTCAAAAACAGAATACTGTATATGAACATACATTGATTATATTTCTATCACAAAATATTTCTTTTGTCTCTAGGTGTATAAACATTTCAATACCTATTCAACTACCCAAGCCTACATCCTGGATATTGATTTATGTGATACCTTTACGGGATTACTTAAACAAAAAAAACAAAAAAAACAAAAAAATAGGAAAAGGAAGGACAAACTGTGATATTGGTCCCTTAGTTATATTAATATGAGATGTGTAGTTTTACAGGATATATGGACAACATTAAGGATCTACTGACCATACACATTAACATTATTGATGAAAAAGTCCTTGATGCCATTTAATGTATCAGAAAGAACTGGTAGTCAGTGGTCATATCAAGTGATACCTGTATTTCATTTAGATTAAGTTTGTCGCAAGATTTATAAGGCTCGTGTTTGAACAGCAATGGTATATGGTTAAGAAACAGGGAATGTGAAGACAGTAGAAGAAGGTAACTTGAGGAGGACAGAAAGAGCCATGGTACGGAAGATGTGTGGTGTGAAACTATCTGATAAATAGAATGCAAGTGAGCTCATGGAAAGGTTGGGTCTGGAAAAAAAAAGTAGATTGAGATGGATGGGTCAGAAGGGAAGATGATGAACCTGTAAAAAGAGTGTGGAATCTGAAAGTGGATGGCATTGAGGGAAAGAAAGACGAAAGATTTCATGGAAAGATATGGTGAAGAAAGAAAGCAGTAAAGTTAGTGTAAATGAGGATGATATTTGAGACAAGAAGAAGTGGAGGGATGGTGTCTCATCATGGTGCGAAAGCCAGTAATCCCTAATGAGAGGAAAAATACTGCATGAAATAAATGATGGTGATGATGATGTATGGGACGTCTTTAATGGCATCGCCCATCTATGCTTTAGAACTTATGCTTGATATTAACAACAATCACGAAAATGAAGTTTGTAGATATTTATTGATATTTCCTCCTGGCATGAATATTAGATACCTCAGTGCTCAATATATATTGGGGGGGGGGGTCAGGTGACTTCCCCTCAAACTACAAAAATGGCCCCAGTACTTTTCCTTTAGGGCATCTAATTTTTAATGCATTTATATTTTTTTTTAAATCTGTGTCTTATGTCATTTTAAATAGAGCCCAGAGAGAGAGAGAGAGAGAAATAAAAATGAGGACTGGAAGAAATGTAATTTAAAGGAGTGTATTGGGTTAAAGCCAGATGTTCAAGGTTATTTTGAAATATACCCTGTATCCTTTCTTAGCTGTACCTATAAAATTCCTACAATAAGTTTTGTTGTGTATTAGCGGGCATTGGTCCAGGGTAGATCATATATCAGGGAGGGGAAATATGTTTTGAAATACTTCATTTTCAACTTGGATTAACCTGAGAAACCCCAAATTTATGGCAAAGTATAGTTGTAGAGTCCCTGAATTAAGAAATCTAGCAAATGTAAGTGAGTCACATCCTGCTTACAGTGACTGTGATGTTCACTTTTCACTAGAACAGTTAGTGAATGGTCTACACGGTTCCACAGAGGTTCCGGCCCATGAGTGAGTGACAGCTATCATGATTTACATGGAATAGTACAATTTCGTAACACAAGTTGGAAATATGCAATCATTTCATTTCATTTCATAATCAAGATTCGTGTGTCGTAGTACATCTATGTGTAGACCGGAAGTCAAGTTTTCTAGAGAATTATGGTCATTGGAAACAGATACTGTAGGTCTTTATTCAACTAATTCAATTGAGCCTGACCCTGGGTCTAAGGTCACATTTACAAAGGAAAACTTAGAACTAACACTAACTTCATTTGTTAAACTTGAGTTTGAACAAAAGCCTAAACCCAGCATCGGGGTAAAATTTTAGTAGAATACAGTCCATAGTGTCTACTGTTCTGCTTCTTGTTCATTTTCTCACTCTCTTCGTCCTTGCCCCTGTAGCTTTGGTCTGTTTGAAGATGTTTTCTTTATTCTTGTAATTGTATAAGCATCAAAAGGACTAATTCCTAAAATGTCTCTATTCCTTTTTCATTTATTTTTCATAGTTTGTTTTACTTTGAACTCTGTTTCAATTTTGATTAGATTTTCATGAAAAGTAGGTCTCAATTCATTGGGCTTGACATGTGCTTGATGAGCTACCTTTAAGATTTCCTGTACACTATTTACATTAAAATGTATTTAAAAAATCCTAAGCCATGATTATGATATTAAAGGGGATCAGTTTTCCAAATTTGTGCAATTATTTGAGGCTTAGTATGAATACCAAAACCCAGTTATACTTTGAAATAGTTTAGATGGTTAAAAATTGTTTTAAAACATCTTCTACTTATGAACATAGTCAAAGTCAACAATTTTACTGCAATAACCTAATTGATAGACATATGTACCTTGGATGATTTGCTAACAGTACACAATATAAATCCTCCTTTCACAAAATACTGAGAATGTATAAATTTTCCATTAAAAAAAAATGTATTTCCATCGTAAAGAGTAGGATTTAAAACATCTCTTGAGAAATATACATTGTGATAATTCAGACAATAATGAAGGAGTGAATTTCTCTCTTTAAGAAGTAGGAAAGGTTTTGCTGACATTTAGGCACTGGAAAATACGACATCATTAAAAAGAGACTTATAGAAATGACTAGATTGTAGAATCACCTGGGAAACTAGGTAGAGTTTTAGAGAACACTTGACAATTTCAAGCTTGTCAGCCTGAGGAATCTAGTTTTGATTAATCACTTCTCAAACCCTGGGATTGGATTTTAAAACAAACATTTGAATTCCAAACTCTTTCTACCCCACCTTCTACATGAACCTTCTACATGAACCTTCTACATGAAGCTTTACATCAATATTTGAAAAAGGAAATCTAATGTCATCTGAATGACATACAACTTGATACGGGCACATTCCAGGGCTAAACATATTTTTTGTTTCTCTAGATTCCTAGTAGAAACAAATGTTAAGTCCTGAAATAAATATAGCTGCTGGCCACAGTGCAAAGCTTGATGTTGTAGTTTTTGGTGATTGGTGCCCGTTCATTCATTAAGAATATTTACACCGTTAACTTTTTATTTATTTGTATGATAAAATTGTGGAGCATGCTCTTCACAATTTAAAAAAACAAACATTTATACATATATAAATTACTTTTTAAATATTTTGGGTGGAATAAAATAAGAGGAAGTGAAATCTAAGACAAGCTCCTTATTAGAAGTTACAATTTACTGTACAATGTTATGTACTGCCCTCTTGTGGCAATGTTGTGCACATTGCATTTGAAGCACTAGTGAAGGGCATGACTATGGAATATGGTTGGATTTACCTTACATGGCACAGAAGACATTGATTTGTGAGAGCTGTCTCTTGCCTGTGTAGTATCAAATCTGATGATTTATCGAGTTGTCAAAAGGAGTCTAGTCCCTTTACATTTTCAAACATCTACAAATTATTTGTAATAGTCCTAAAATTATAGGTCTTATTTATTTTATTTCAATAGATGATGTCAGTAGCCATATTTTTCAATGATTTCATGAAGAAAACAGATTATAGGCATTGTATCTAATAAAACCTGATTATTCAGTCCAGAATATTATGAAGTGCATCAGAATTACTAAAAAGGAAACATCAAGTGAAAAATTTCTTTAAAGAAAAACAATGTAGCATAATTATTGGATTACACTAGTTGGTTTGCCAAAATGTATAATAGTCACTTCACGTTTTAAAAGAAACTCATATTTTAGCATGCTTTAAAACCAAAAGCCAAATATTTCTTGAACTCTTTCAAAATAATTGATTTTTTTTAATGCATCATTCAATTGCTTTAAAAAACTATTAAGAAATGTTACATGCATTGTAATTTATGGATTAAATTATTTAGTTTCTCTTTATTAAGCCAATTTCTTTTCTTAAGCATACTAGCCTCAAACTGAAAGTAGATTTGAAGGATTAATTGCTTATCACAAATTAATTATAAATCCATTTTTTATGGTTTAGTTTCAAAAATAATGTTTTGCTTATCACAGATTAAATGTAAAGCCCATTTATTTATAATGTAGTTTTGTTAATCTTTCATAACATTTGGTATTTTCTGTACATCATTATTAAGCTTTATCTGATATGATTTTATTTTACAGAGGGTACAAAATCACATACCATTGGGAAAAAAGCTCTAAGAAGTTATGAAAAGAAGATGGAATGTACATGTAGAATTTGTAGTGTAGTTTTTAACAATATTTTCATAATTATATTTTCATAATTACCAGCATTACAATAGAGAGAGCTTTGCAAACTGGTTTAAAATACTTTCAGAATGTTTATCTTATATTTCAGAACTTCTTCCCATATGATTATACAGACCGTAGTATTGCATTTTATCAGAAACCAGTAGACAAAATGTCTAGAGAAATAGCAATACTATTTATTTTGATGGTTTGGTATGGCGAGTCTCTCATTTGATTCCTATTATGCATTGAAACGGAAAGTGAAGTTGTGAAATTCAACTATGCATCAATAATTTGAGTTGATTGTGGTGAAGCAGCCTGATGTTATGAAAGATTTTCTTTTAAAGTGCGCCCAATGTAAATGAACGTCAAAGCAATCAAAATGGTTGAATTTGAAATACACATGACTGCAGTGATAAAATCTCTATTTCTTCCCCCAGAAATTTGCATGAGTGATCAAGCATAATAGAGTGTTAGGTGTACGTGTATTTCAGCATTTTATCCTTTTGTCATGTGCGTTGTGGGTTTGCAGGAAGTGTTTTCTTCCTTTAATATTACATGCATGAAAAATGGGGGTTTGTTTTCTTTTTAAATTTTTATTTTGGTTCCTTTATACCAGTTGATGTTTCTGCTAAGAGCTCACATGAGAGGATTAAAACACCAAATCTTAATGACTTACACATCCATTAATAATTGTTTGAAGGTAGTTTTGCATGAGAAATCTTCTTTATTTATACTTTTTACATGTACCGGTATGTATGATGTGAATATCAGCATTTTATTTCCATTCATTTAAAAACAAAACTGCTTTCCTTTGTCTTTGTTACATACGTGAGATTACAAGCAGAAAGCACAACAGATACATTTGAAGGAGGTATGGCTCGTTGAAAAACGTTTGCAAAAGAATTTGTCTTAATAATAAAAGCACAAGAACACAAAACACTGGTTTTTTATATGTGAAATTATTTTTTGGCATGAATTATTTCCAATCCTTCTACTTCTATATATAGCTAAAATGACAACACATTTTTGATTACATTCTCTTCAAACAGAATTATTCTTGTTTTTCACATTCATATGATGGACATGGTGACAGTGTATTATCACTGAACCGAAAACAAATAGTGTTAATTGTACATTTGAGTGATTATTGCATCCAAGTGATAATTCTTATATAATATATATATATATATTTTTTTAATGACGTAAAAACTAAAAAGTGAATTGTGCTGTTACATTTGTTTAACTTGATTTAGTGATTTTGAAGAGAAAAAAATCTTTGGAAAACTTTTGATCTGACATGATTTCCGGTGCTTGCAGTTGAGAAAAAGGATGTTTCTTTATAGATCTGTTGCATTTTCTTCCTTTTATTCGACTTTTGTTAGACTTTTGTTAGGGGCTTGAATCGACCTGAATGTAAAATTCAATTCCTTCGTTTATTCATTTTTTAAAATGTATTTTTCAATACTTGATAGACCTACATCTTTCCGTAGTCAGCAATTATATTTGCGTTTGCCTTCTTATTTTCAACTATGTTTTTTTTAAGATGCAACCACCAGAAATGAATTTTCCCAGAGATGTATTTTATTTGAATGAAGGATTATGTCTTCACCTGTGCTAATCTCACCACATGAAATTTATAATATAATGCATTATAGTAGTGCCATTTTTCCATATGATTTCATATACCATACTGTGAGAAAGATTTGTACACTAAAATCTTATACAAACATCACTGGAATAGTACAGTGATACATGTTTAACATGAAATATATATTATATGCAAAAATAAGAAGAATTATACAACACCTAAGTAAATCCTTGACATTTGATTGGAGGATTGTTGGTCACGTGATATTCAATAAATAATACTATTGCACGAACGTGCATTTTTAGATATATTCGCCGTAGTACGTCAATGAGCGTGCATTTTTGGTTATATGCAGACTGCACACACACACACTCTCTGCCCTGCATGTATCCCATTGTGCTCTGCGCACATCTGATGCGAAGGCAATCTGAATGTAATTGAGAAGGCCTGAATTCAACTTTAATTTATCTTTAATATAGAGCAAAGCATAATTTGTTTTTCATTCGTTCAATAGTGCAAATATTTTCATTCGTTGAAAGATAACGCTAATTCTATTCAACTCGGCTGACGCCTTGTTGAATAGAATGTTAATCTTTCAAATCATGAAAATATTCGCACTATTGAACTCATAAGCATTCATTATTTGTATATTATTTACTCTCCTGCCAATTCACTGCAATATGAGGCTAATTTTCGATTTCTGCAGGATGGAGAATTGCAGTGACAGTCAGGTATCTAATTTATGTCTTTCTGGCTGTATAATGAAGCCATTTGAGGTAGTTAGTATCAGTGTGGGGGGATCTATACTTGAGAGATTTCAGGCAACCCATTAACATCTCCACAGCTAATGAGAGGCTTTAAAATTCTCCCCTCAAATGTGAACGGGGAAGTGAAAATTGCATGTTATACATGTTCAGTACCATGTCTCGATGCTGATATACATGTATGTCTATAATGTTTACTGAAGGTGTGCATGTTGTTTTTGTATTAATTAATATGTTTGTAGTTTATTCTTAGTTCAGGTTTTGATACAATGAATGCGCAGTCTTCTTAACTCTTTCACTATGTCAAGGAATTTTACTATAGTTCCAATATTATATCACAATTTGAATAATGCCTATTTTTCAAATTCTTGCATCTCTTTCTCCAATTTTTTTTCAGGCAAATAGTTAAAACATAAAGAAATGAAAAAGGGAAATTAAAACTGTTGTGTACAAAATATATAGGAAATTTATAGCCTTTTAAAATATTGAATAGAATATTTTTATAATTCTTTCAGTTTCATAAGAAACCTATGTGAAATGAAAATCAGTAGACTTTTACTAATTTAATATCTGTTCTTCATTTGTTTACCACTGTTTAAACTTCAAAGTCAAACTGAGGAAAAACAGCACTTTCAAAATGTTATCCCCCAAATACTGTATTTATGCAACCATTTAGTCTTTCTTTGATATTCATATACATGTTCAAATGATTGCTTCACACTCTAAACACCTGTATGAATTTAAGACAAAATACAGATTTGCTTGTGATGCAATGTCTTGTCAAAGAAAATCTCATCCATTTGACACACTGGGTAGAGCAAGATTTCACTTGTGATGCTAAATTTGCAGTTTGAACAAAAATAAGATGGATGTTTGTTCTCTCTTTTACATGGTTATTTCCTGGTGTTCAAGTTATTGTTCTCTATTGGAGGGAAAGTACTGAAAGTACTTTATGTGATCTTTAATGAGTGGCTCACATATTCATTGTCAGTTTGACAAATTATGTAATTTACTTCCTCATTTGCAGAATCTTGAAGAAAAAATAGTGATCTTTAAAATGTCCTACTGTTTTTTTATTTTTTATTTGTATGAAGCTTGCCATATCTGGCTGTTTTTTAATTTGGTGTTGTGCTTGAGAATTATGCCATGGAGCACTTCGGAATTTTCTGAAACTCTAAATTAATCAGATGCCCCCCCCCTCCCTTAAATTGGCACCAATTATTCCTACATGTATCTTGCTCTCTTACATAGTTTGAGAAAAGTCAAAAAGTATATTATTATGAACTGATTTGAATAATAATTACGATATGCAACAAGTTGTCCATTTATACAGGAAATAATGATCTCACTTTGCATAGCCAATTGACTGTAGATAATTTAATATTTTCTTTCAATTAAACTGTTCTTAATCATAAGTGGCACAATATACTGCAAGAGAAATAGAATGAATATTTTCTGTGAATTTTACTCTTTTCTGCTCAATTGATAGCATAAAAGTAAATTAAAAAAACACATTACTAAAAACATGACACTGTGCTATTAAATAGTATTTTTGATTGGATAAGAACTTGTAACATATTGATATGAATACTTGACCCACCCAATCAATATAGTAAAGCCATTTGTTATCGGATTGAAAATCCAACCTCTACAATATTTGAAACGAGCCTCTACCAATTGAGGTTAGTTAATGGTTAAGGCAATGAAGTATAGCATGGGTTCAACCATTTAGGGGGCACTGGTATCATAGGGCATGGGGAGGCTCCTTTCTTACTAGGTGGATGAAATGTGAATCATTAAGGCCAGTATGTATGTGGGGGAGGGGGGGGGGGTAGTGGCAGGGTTTTAGATATTTTTCTTTTGACATTCCCTTTTGACCCCTTCCTTTTTCTTTCCCTTTTCTTTCTTTTTCTTTTAATATTCCTCTTTTTGAACCATTTGACTTATGCCACTGGGTTAGGGATAGGGAATTTCTCAATTTTTCTAAGTCATTATGATTCTTTGACCCGTGTTTCAAGGCTTCGATATGTTTTTATCCATGGACCACCTGTACTTGCCTCTTGTTAAGCATTGACCTTTTGTGATCAAAATCCATTATACCATTTTTCTGCTCAAAAGAAAGAAAACTAATAAGTATTATTACATGTATATACCTGTCTATTGCCAGTAAAATGGCAAACAAAAGAGATTGTTATCCGAAATGTCAGTGAAGGAGAATTTCTTTTTAAATGCGGTTTTGCATGAATCTTGGGCATAGGCGATGCCTTTTTATATATATTTTTTTCATCAAGGCTAAGAGTGATCTTCTTATTTACGATACCAAGACAAAATATATTCTGTACCATCATCTACAAACAAACATTTTAATTCTTTACATGTAAATGAAAGTACATTGTGCTGAAAAAGCTAGCTATTTAAGGATTATTGGCTTAAAATAAGCACTCTTTCTTTGTAGTGATAGGAAACCATGAACTTGACCAAAATATGGCTTCATTGAAATACCCCAGTCACACTAATGAGACTTACATCAAACTGACAACAGACAAAAAACCTTTCGAAATATAGCATTAACTTGCCTAGACTCATCTACCAGAAAACCTTTTACAGTTTCTGTCTCAAGAACATGGAACAATATCCTATTTTACAGCAGAGAATTAATCCGTCTTGCCTCTTTCAAAAGGTCCCTTACTTTAAACATACTTCTTCCCTCAGTCACATAATGTGATTTACCTATTTCATGAGTCAATATATTTTTATATTTCTCCTCATATTCTGTCATTTTGTAAGCGCTACTGTACTTTTGTTTTTAGAGCTCCTAAATTTTTGATATTATTATTATAATAGCCAAATTTTAGTCTTTGATATTTGGCTAGAAGAGCTTTGAGGCTGGACTGAGTCCAGACTCGGTTAGGACCAAGTCTGGACTTAGTCTGGACCCAAAGTTAATATGAATGGTATCAGCATTAGTTTGAGTCTGGACTTAGTCAGGACCCAAAATTAATATGAATGGTACATGTATCAGCATCAGTTTAAGCCTGGACTAAGTCAGGACCAAGTCTGGACCCAAAGCTGTTGTATCAACACTCAACATCAGTTTAATTCTAGACTTAGTCTGGACCCAATATGAATGGTTTCAGCATTAGTTTGATCCACACTTCATGTTGACTTCTTGACCCACTTTGAGAGAAGGAATGAGTCTGGATTTAGTCTGCATTTAGTCTGGACAGGAAACAAAATGCGTATAGCAGATGTGATGCACTCTAGCTGCTGTAAAGATGAGCGATAGCTTGATTTTAGGTGTGGATCCTCTTTGACTGTGAATATGGAAACATTATAAGTTGATCATTGGTTGGTTTTCGGTGTGACCGGGGTATTAATACTGAATTACTTGTTTCCAGCATATCTGTTTGCAGCTGCTCATCCATGAGCTTCCTTTTATGGCTTCACAATCATTTCCAATATGGAACCCTTTCGATTTGTATGGTTTCTGTCAAACTTGTAAACATCTAAATATGAACATGAGATATTTGAAATTTATGGAAACATGAAGATGTTTTTTGATGTTACAGTATTGTTATTTGCCATTACTAAAAATGAACAATTGCAGAAAGTCATTTTCTCCCTTCCGTTTGCTCATTGTACAGTCTCTGTCTTCTATTCTTCATCTTCATGCATTCCCTTACTCAGTCAGTCCATTTTTTATAAATGTGTTCTTAGTTTCTTACAGAATTTTCTACTAAAAACTACATGTAGTAATTTTATCTCAAACATTATTGGGTGTAACAACCAAGAACGTGTGCATTTTTGTGTATATCCTAATCCTATAGATAGTATATCAACTAATTCATTGATAACTCCAAAAGCTGATGTGATAAAGTCTTGAAATTGTTTTCAAGGTTCTACTTCTTTTAATCCCATTCCCGGTCTTCACTTTTTTTTCCCTTGTACTTTAGATCTCTAATATTACTTTGATCTTACCATATTCTGTAGTAGTAATCCATGTATGATTAGCTTAGAGCCAGAAGGATGTTAACTCATACTGTTTTACATAGAGTTAATGTCCTTTTGGCTCCCATCAGTTGATAAGTCATTCTCTCTTTCATCATACTTGTTTTTGTATCAATCCCTGTTTCATGAATAATTATATGGTTTACAGTACCATTGCAATTTCTCTTCTTCTTTCTTTCTTTCTCTTTCCATTCCTAAATTCAATCTCTTTTTTCTTCCCTTTCGCTATTACTGTTTATCTCTATCTCTCTTCATGTCTATTTCTCCAATATTCATCATACATATTTGAATATTTCCCAATCCTGTTTATGATACTTGTTGTTTCATCTGATTTCCATATAAAATACTTTTTTCATCTTCTTCTGCCTATCTTTTTATTTTTGTTTTTTTACTTTTTGAAACATTGTAAATTGCACACGCTGTTCCGCTGGAATATAACTCTGTAAGTATCCAAAGGCAAGTCCAATCTCTCTTAATCCTATCACAGGCTTACCATTGAATATTTCATTTCTCTGTGCATCAACGTCTCAAAAATATAATCTATTTATTCATGAGAATGCCATGCTGGGGCTCCTATTTTTGCTGTACATAGCTTTCTTCCTTATCCTCCCACACCCAGAAACCTGTTTTGTTTTGCCTTGCACTTAAGCAATGGAATAGCTGTGCAGTTTACAAGTCTGTTTCAAGCGTTCATTGGGTTGCGAATCTGTTTTGTTTTGTTCCTTCTTGTTTGTATCTTATTCTTTTTTGTATTTTTTTTGTTATTGTTGATATTTTCTTTTTGTTTTCTTTTTTTGAGTGTAAACATTTTTTTTTCATTGCACTTCTTGTCTCAGTATTTAAGGCTTAGTATTTGCCACGATTTACATAACTTTTATAGTCAATGAATTGTGATCATAAAGCATTTTCACATTAAAAAACCCGAATATACACATCGCTCAATCCAGGATAAATTTTGTATTCTTTTATTTTAAAGCAGCTTGCAATACTTCAATGAAAAGTCAAGAATATGTTGATGTTTTCAGTTGTACACTTGTACTTCACCTCTATGTTTAAATAATTGTTGGCCTCTTTTGTTTCAATAGGTCCTGCTTTGAGTTTTATGTATTTGGTTTTAAAAAACACATATTTTGTAAATGGTAACGTCACATCTATTTTCACCAAATTTGGAGCATTCTTAGTTTGTTGGCCTCTTTTGTGTTGATGGTTCCTACTTTTAGTTTTATGTATTTGGTTTCACAAACGCAAATGTTGTAAATGGTATCGTTTACATCTATTTTCACCAAAATTAGAGCATTCTCACTTTGTTGGCCTCTTTGTTTTGATAGTTCCTTTTTTTAGTTTTATGCATTATGTGTCACAAACAGAAATGTTGTACAAAATTTGAGTATTTCTGCTGCCATGGTGGGGAAGTCACAAGAGAAATTGTAAGCAAATGTCAGCATCAGTTTTATTATTTTTCCAAATCAAGTATGACAATAAGAATGTTGTATTTAGTGTTTTGCCATGCACCTCCTTGTATTGTCATTCATGTACAATGATCCACACTTTCAAATTACTTTCAAGTGAAAATACATAATGTTGAATTTTTTAAATCAAATTCTTTTGAATAAATAAAATTTGAAAATTCAAGTAAAAATGTTGATTTTGTGTGTATCTAAAAAATGTGCAAAATCTATTTAAAAATATTATTTTAAAAGTTCTTTTCATTTTTAAATTTCAAGTAAAAATTTGTATTTTGTATTTAAAAAAAAAAATGTTCTTGTTATTTTGTTTTCTCTTTCCTCATTCGTTTTAGAAAAACAAACATTGACATAACTATTTTCAAGTTTCATTTGGACAAATGTTTCATGAGGAAACTTATTTTTCTTTCTTTTGCTGCTGTCAATAATTCTTTAGTGCGGTTTCTCTTTATAGCAGCCCACTTCCCCCTAAAAAGTCAAATATTACCTTTGAGAAGCCAATTTTAATTCTATGAATAAAGAATTAATCTCAAGTAATGAATGATAGCTTTGGCCGCAAGAAATTTATAATTATGTAGTTAGTAAATACAAAAAAGATAAAAGAAGCTGTGTGTAGTATTTAATTTGTTAATTTTATTGCTGTTAAACTTTTTAAATGCTAATTGTAATGTAAATGATAGGTTTAGCTATAATGTTTTTAAATGTTCCAAAATAGAGAAGGACACTTTTTAGTCTCTAAGACCCCGTTCTCACTCACTTCCTAGACCGATCCAGGCTAGATCGATCTAGGCTACATCGGTCTAACTGTGTCTGTGAGTGTGAACAGACAAGCAGTCCAGGAAGCGATCTTCTGGACCGATCCAGAAGATCACCTCGCGATGTGGTCTTTTGGACCGGTTCGCTTCCTAGATTGCCCCAGACCAATCTAGCATGCAGTGTGAACATAAACCATGCCAGGAAGCTATCTTCAACCAGAAGTGCTGAGTGTGTTTTGGCAGGAAAGTAATGAAAGAGAGAAAGAGATAACAGTAAAAGAATAAAAATAGAGAATAATATAAGGAAAGACAGATAGAAAATGATAGAATGATAAAAACAATGAATAACATAAGAGAAGGTGATAGAAAGAAGAAACAAAGAATAACATAAGGAAATACCCGGTACAGAAAGAAAAAATGATAGAATGATAGCAACAAACAATAACATAAGAGATGATAGAAGAAGAAAAAAGAATAACATAAGGAAAGATGGAAAGAGAAAATGATAAAGAATAGATAATGGAAAGATAGAGGAGAAGATGAAAAAACAAAGAATAACATAAGAAAAACAGAAAGAAAATGATAGAAGGAAAACAAAGAATAACATGATGAAAGATAGAAAGAAAAAAATCATAGAATAATGAACAAAGAATAACATAAGAAGTTAAAGAAGGAAAAACAAAGACTTACATAAGGAAAGACAGAAAGAGAAATTGATAAATAATAGACAATTCAAAGATAGAAAAGAAGATGAAAGATGGAAAAACATAGAATAACATAAGAAAAACAGAAAAAGAAAATGATGGAATGATAAAAATGAACAAAATATAGCAGAAGATGAGGCACTCTATTTGGATTTAAATTCCGCGCGAAACATTTGTCCTGCTGACCTTTGCTACTCCAGCAACAGGAGCGGTCTAACTCCTCTGTGCTATACCATAGCAACAAGAGCGTGAGTGTGAACATAAACAAAGCGTACCTCTGGAGCGATCCACTGGATCGGTGTAGCCTAGATCGGTCCAGGAAGTGAGTGAGAACGGGGTCTTATTCTAGTACATAATATGACATTGAGGCTGCATTTAGTCAAATACTGAAAAGAGTTTGAATTATTTCAGAAGTGTTTACCAATTTATAATACATTTTAGAAAACAGTAGTTGCAAAAAAGAAAATGGTATTTTATTGCAAGTAAGAAAATATCTTACTTCTGACACACACAAAAAGTCTATTGTTTTTATTCTTCAGAGGATGACTGTAAATGAGTACCTGGCAAAGTGGTAATTCAAATTACAGGGCCCTCTGGGAGAACAGCATTGATGCTGATGACGCTTCCTTGGGTTATAAAATATAATAATGAATATAGTTATGATAGATGCAGCAGGTTTATAAATTTTTATGAACATTGTACATTAAGTTCTTCAAGTGTTTTGAAGCTAAGTGGCAATCATAACTAAAATAAATATGGCCTTACATCTTATGTCTGATAGCCTGATGGTTTTTTTTCAGTTTCTGTCTTCAGGTTTCATCCATGATATGCCCAAGGCGGCAAGGCCTCTGATTAATTATAGTTTTCAATTTTACAGAAATCATCTATCTCTTGAGATAGAAAGACAGAAACACAAAAGTATGTAGATTTAAAGTGTACCAATCAACAAAACATGTTTTGCTCTTGATATACCGGTAAGAGGGTTGCATGTTACTATACTATTACTGTAGTAAAACTATGAGCTTCAAATAATACTTCTACAAGAAAGCACGCGTACGCATCCACGATGAATAGGGCACGCACGGAACCCAAGACCGACTTGAGTTGAAATTAGTTTTGTTAAGGTGATTGGTACACTTTAATGCCCTTTGGGCTTATCAGACTATATTTTCTTGATAACATGGTCTTTTGAAAATTGAATAAAAACATGTGATATAGCTCTTGAGCATAAACCCTATTAAATATGAGGATCCATTCAATCTATGAAGTACTCTTTCATTTTCTCTTCAAGAGAGATAATCTATGAAGTACTCTTTCATTTTCTCTTCAAGTGAGATAAGAACTTCAACATTCAAGATTCAAGATATTTTATTTAACCATAACCATAAAAACATGCAAACAAAAATACAAAATACAGTATCAAATAAGTGAAGGACCTAAAGAAAAGCAAATGCTTGTGAGAAAGGCCCTGAATTTCAGTCCTTTAATGAAAATTCATCATATCATTTTTCTCCATGTTCTTGCTCCTTTTTTGTCTCATTGTTACTTTTATTTATTGACATGACTTTTCAGTGTGAAAGAAAAATGATTAAAAAAAAAACTACTTAAATATGTTGCATTCATTTTAAATGCATTTGTCTATATCCAGTGTATGGAATACATATAGTTCTTTCTGTGACTTCATCCCCCTTTTCTCTCTCTCTCTCTCTCTGTCTTTCTCTAGGAAGAAATGTTTGTTTTATAACCTGTTTAGAAAAGTCAACTGTCTTCAGTGGCCAGTTTTTCCGTTTTCCTTGGGTGGCTTTTCTGGAGAGGTTTGACTGTATTACATTTTTTATTTGATTTTTAAAAAGTCAACTACACACACATGTTGCATTCATTTTAAATGCATTTGTGTATATATATCTTTCAGTCAAACCTCTTTCTTTATAGAGCTGTTTGATTGTATTGCATTTACTTTTTTTAACACTAACTCTGCTGGATGTTTGCATAGGCTGTTGTTGTTTCTTAGCACAATTGAAGCCTGATGTGAGTACAAATTCTATTAACAGGTGGTAATTGCTAGCCGCCCAGCAATTAAGTAGCATTATATCTTCTATTTGGAGCCAGAAGGATAGAAACTGTGACGTGTTAAAGTCTAGGAGTTAATGCCCTTCTGGCTCCGAACAGACCCATATTACAGCAAACTAGTAAAACACATTTCACTCATTCCAATTGTCTTATTGTGCCCATACCACTGCATCAGACAGAGTTCTATTTACTACAAACAAATTTTGCAAAGATATGCAAATAACTGAAATCAGTGAAATGTATACCTCTTTTGTGTATTTTTTTTATAAATTTGCCCTTTTGTCACAAACTATCAATTTGAAATGTTTGGAGCTAATTTTGTCCATAAGTACTCATTGTTTCTAGTCTAACTTACAAATAAAATGAACAAAACAATTTGAACAAAAATTAGTTTATAAACATGATAATGAGAAGACAGTTAGAAATATAATGTGAAAAGAAGAATCAAAGACTGGCTGAGAGTACATGTATAACTAAATTTTGGGAATTTCTGTGTGTTGTACAGGTAAGTCTAAAGTGTGTTTTAAAAGTGTAAAGTGTTGGAGTGTCACAAACATATTTACATGTACATGTATGTTCATTGACGATGTGTGTACAGTATAATTTGGAGGGAAAATTATTTTGAAAAAAGTGCATGTAGATTTGTGTTGCATCAGTCCAAGCTTGTGTCAAATCTAGTCATATTTTACTTTAGTTCCTTTCATCTTGTCATGTATAGTGTAAGTACTGCAGGTTTCAAAACATTTCCTATCCATAGTTGACAAGAAAACCTAGATTATTTTTGAAACCTTAATCTTTGCTATATATTCTTTGCTCTTCAATTTATAAAGATGACCTTAGTAGAGACAAAGGATGATGAATTATGATGCTTATTAATAGGAGTTTTACTCTCGTATGTGCCATGGATTTCACTTTCTAGTATGATCACTCACCACTCATTGTACCATCTTCTAACGTTTCCTCGTATTAAAGCGTAATTTCCCCAATTTTGTTTTTTTCACTTCCTCATATGTCACAAAGGGTATAACTAGGGTGGGATGGCCATTGTATTTAAGTGGATTTCACGACTTTGTCTTCAATATTCCTTCTCAAAAGGTAGTGAAATTGAGTAATTGTATGTAGAGGAATCCATGGGTGAGAGGGGAGAAAATGGGTGTAAATTGTTGTGTTGGGGGTAATTCGTAAACCTGAACTGTCTAATCCATAGGGAGACATACTGTGTTATAAATGCAAAATTTTGCAAATATTTTTGGATGAAATGCACTTATAATGTAAATATCCATACTTTAAAAGGGGCCATGCAAAGCAGTTATAATAATTGTGCAGTAATAGCTGATTCCATTAAATGAGAGAGATAAGTAACATTCAATGTCTGATGTACCCTTTTCTACTTTTATGATGAAGATAGATGAAAAACAGAAATTTGTTATATTTAGTGTTAAATGAACATTATGAGTAATTTCAGATAGTTTATAGTTTCTGAGTGTCATTGGAAAATGATGAACTGGGTTAAAATAGATGGAATGATGTCTGCAGAAAATTAATTCTAATTCAATGATAAGAAATGAGCCCCCTTGTTTTGTATATTTTAAAAATATAATTAAGATGTATCCGTTCAGGTAACCTTTTCTCATTCCATGAATGAAAGAGAATCCTACATTAATAAATATGAGAATTTCAATAACAATAATAATAATACAACCAATAATAACAACAATATTCAAGTACACAGTGGTAGCAAAAAAATGAAAGCATAAGCAATAACTTGGTTTGCAAACAGAATTAGGCAGAACTATATATAGTTTCTCCTAATTATGTTTGCAAACATGTGATCTATGTGTAGGTGATTCTTGAGCTTCTAAAACTGTTCTGCTTTCATTTAATTTTGCATGTGAGAAATGATTGTTTTGTAAATTCAAGTTATTGTTATCTACATGATAGGGGATATATATATATTTCAATGAGTCCTTCGTGACTTCATGCCTCCATCTACAGAACATATATTTTCTTGTGTCTGTGTCACTTGCAGGTTATCTTATCCCCTCATTTTCTTTTCCCTTTTACTTTGTCTTTGCATGTTCGTCCAAGTCCACTACCTCTCTCTCTCTCTCTCTCTCATACACACACACACACACACTACCTTTCTCTTATAATCTCTTTGTTAGTCATGTTGTTTCACTAGATTTATAGTCTCCATTGTCAGATCATATCATCACACGTCACCATTCACATCATCTCTCTGCTTCTCTCCCCTTTCTTTTCCACCCCTCCCCCTCTCTTTTCCCTTTTGAATATGTTATCTTTCCCTTTCACTAATTCTACATCTCTCTCTCACTATCTTTTTGTCTGTCTCACTTTCTCTCTCTGACTTTCTCTATCGCTCTCTACATACATCCACCTCTCCTTCTCTCTACATCTGCACTTGATTATATGTGTATTATCCAGCCTGTCTCTCCATACAAGATGATCGTGTATCACTCTCTCACTGTCTCTCTTGTATTCCTGCAGGCTCAGACGCTCCAGCTGGACTTTCTGATGAAGATTCTGCCCAACTACCATCATCTCAAGAAGTCCACCAAGACCAAATCAGTAGAGAAGTCTTGAGACTAGCACAGGAAAGGGCAGAGACCAACATGTACATGTGCACAGTGCAGGCCTGAGACCATAGACCTATGCAGTGTGGGTGCGAGACCATGCGAAAGGCCTGTGCAGCATAGGCCATGGACTAAGAGCTATGCAGTGCAGGCCTTAGACCAATATCTACATGTATGCAATGTAAGTCTGAGACCATGGACCTATGTGGTGCAGGCCTGAGACTGTAGACCTATACCATGTACATCTAGACCAGACCCATGCAGTGTAGGTCTTGGGCCAAAGACCTGTGCCGTGTAGGCCCGAGACTTAAAATAAACTTATGTCATGTATAAACTTGCCTGTTCCACACTCTGTTACGTGCTTATGTAAGAAAATTTCCTTGCTATGTACATACAATATGGTTTGCTGCTCGAGAGACTGGTATTCATTTCAAGTTCCATATGTATGAGTATTTTTTCTCTCCTTTCTATTTTGCTGAAAAGAAAGAAGATACTGTATAGCTTCCCTACTATCATGATTATAAATCACTTTTAATGCTCTTTTAATTCTTGATTTTGCTCCTGAAATCTAACGACACCCTGTCTGTTATTGGGTGTGTTGATAAGATAATTTACCAAGTTTAGTACAATTAACAAATCTTGTACACTGTATGTTTGATTAGGTTTGTTTTTATAAAGTATATGAGGGAGCATAAGGGGGGAGGGGGAACAACTTAACATTTTAAATACCAAAAATTTGCGTTCTGTAGAGCCTACACAGTGTTATAGGTCTAAATATTTTTCAGAAATTTTTGTTCTCTCTCATGTTTACCCAAACACTTTCCAGGGGGAGAGCTCTATTTAATTTGTAGGATCACTACCCTTGGCTGTTATCATTATTGCTCTCACCATAAATGTTGTGCAATATTATCTAACTCCTGTAGAGTGTATATAAAGTAAAATAGAACGGAAAAAGATGATGTTTATTGAAGCAAGAATACTATTCCAATATCTGTTTTAGCACTGTATTTAAATGGAAGTGAATATGTGTTTTATTTTAGGTAGGTTGAGAGCCAAAAGGGTATTAATTTGTGTAAATGTGAGCACCATTACGGCTCTGAGCAGACAGATTATGTTCCCTCAAAAGGAAATGATAGTTGATCACAAAACATGTATAAAGCATTACATCTTCATTAGAGTCAACAAATATTTTCAGTCGTCATAGGTGTAAAAAGACGTTGTAGTTAGTGAAGTTTAGGAAGGCTATGTTATGACAAGAATATCCCAATTTCAATGTAGGTCAGTGTATCATGAGTACATTGTTCTTGCTTATTTTGTGTACAAAACTTGTAAATCAGTAAGAATAGAAAATTGGATTGTACCATATAATAAAGTAAACTATTAACCTTACTCTATTACTTGTATGCATTTTTTCCTTGGAAGCATTTTAAGAGTGAATTTCATACCATTTCTATTTACACTTTTGCCCTCCCCCTTTTTTTCTTAATTCTTCAATACTGTTCTCTGCCTCATC
Organism: Mesocentrotus franciscanus; assembly: GCA_037976565.1. Lineage (NCBI taxonomy): Eukaryota > Metazoa > Echinodermata > Echinoidea > Camarodonta > Strongylocentrotidae > Mesocentrotus > Mesocentrotus franciscanus. The sequence goes on along the minus strand of CP137666.1, from coordinate 5,722,031 downwards.
ATCATTTTTATCATAATATCGGTCTTTCAGTTGGAAATGAAAGAGTAATTTAAATGAAAGGTATGGGTATTCTCCATACAAACCAAGGGGAGTGGATGGAGTGAGGAAGTGGCGGAGATAGGGGAGAGAGAAACAAAAGAGAGAAAGATAGAGAGGAGGGGAGAAGAAGATGAAGAAACACACAGTGGGTAAGAGGAGAGAGAGTCAGAGACTGAGAATCAAAGAGGGGAGAGAGAGAGAGAGTCGGAGACACAGAATCAGAAAGAGATGTGAGAGGGAGATAGAGAGAGGTGCATGAAAGAGAAAGAGTAAGAGGGAGGAGGAGAAGGAGAGGGGGAAACACATAATGAGAAAGAGGTGTTTGTGTGTGAGAGAGAGTGTCAGAGACACATAAGCAGAAAAGGTTAGAGAGAGGGGAGAGAGAGAGAGTCAGAGACTGAGAATCAAAGAGGGGGGAGAGAGAGAGTCAGAGACACAGAATCAGAAAGAGATGTGAGAGGGAGATAGAGAGAGGTGCATGATAGAGGAAGAGTAAGAGGGAGGAGGAGAAAGAGAGGGGGAAACACATAATGAGAAAGAGGTGTTTGTGTGTGAGAGAGAGTGTCAGAGACACATAAGCAGAAAAGGTTAGAGAGAGGGGAGATAAGAGAGAGAGAGAGTCAGAGACTGAGAATCAAAGAGGGATAGAGAGAGAGAGAGTCAGAGACACAGAATCAGAAAGAGATGTGAGAGGGAGGGAGAAGCAGAAAAGGTTAGAGAGAGGGGAGATACAGAGAGGTGCATGCTAGAGAAAGATAGAGGATGAGGTGAAGGAGGTAGTTGAAGATAAATCTAAATATAAACAACGACAAAGAGGAAGGGAGAGACAGACAGACAAATAGCGTTGAAAGTATAGTGTGAACATAGGAATACGAAGAATCTTAATAAAGATGTTTTCATTATAAATTCTGTTGGAAATGACTGCCGCTCGTCATCGGTAAAAATCTGATTTGAGAAAGGTCATCGGTTGCTAGGCAACATTGGACATAAATGGCTGAAATTTAGAAGGATTTATTTTAGCTTTACGAAAAATGACCCCCTGTCTTGACTTTCTTTAATAACCATCTCGATAATGATGATAATACATGTAGTTGATTTATCTGGCCTCGCATGTCTGAATGTAGCCATGGGTCACTCTGTTATACTTGCAAGCCACGCCACATCTAGTGTCAAATCAAGGAATATTAACTGCCTCTTCATGATTATGTGACAATGATGATATTATTAACCACAATAGTTCTTGGCCAAATAAAACTAACGCCTAGTTTCTCCCCCCGTCTCCTTCCATTTTCCCGACTAACCTCAATATTGCATTATTTTGTTCTAAAATGAAATAAATAATAATATGAGGACACCTAGAAAAATAGGTTACACAAGTTTGGTTGGAGCCTATAAGTGTACGAACGAAAGAAATTTAAATTTAATAAAATGATCGACATGAGTGTTGATAGACCGGAGTGTTGGCTCAGTCAGTAGAGCGTCCGCCTCACAACCGGGAGGTCGTGGGTTCGAACCCCGGCCGCGTCATACCAAAAGACGTTAAAAGATGGGAGTTGCTGCTACCTTGTTTGGCGTTCAACGATAAGGGGATAGAGTAATGTCAATCTGGCGCTGCTCAGTGGCTGCCGGGCTCACGATCAATTGGGCAAAAAGAATTTCCATTTTCGGTTTAATAAAATTTGGAGTGGACTTTAAAAGATTATTATTATTATTATTATTATTATGATCGGTCGTCCAGGTTACTAGTTCTAAACAAAATAGCCTGCTCATGAGGTTCACCGCGAATTTATTCAAGCAACGGGATGGAGCAGGGCAAATTCATTGTTTGGTGGTGGTGTGATCACCACGCCATTTTTTAAGCACAAAATTGTTTGGAGCCAGCAACCTTGACAACTTGGCCAGTATGACGTCACACTTCGGTATAACATTTTTATGTACAGGAAATATATCGAATAACGTGGAACCTTCTCTTCCTCAATTTAAAAAAATATCTGTACGAGAAACTAGGAATCAATCATACGTGGTCTTATAATCTTGATGTTGAGAATGTTAATATCAAGAAAGATCTTTCTTATATTGCATGGACCAAAATGTCGACTTGGATAGTATTACCATCATACAACTTAGAACTTAAAAAAAAAGGGGAAAAAAAACAAACATTGAAGTTCTTATAAATAAAATGTTACGTAGCTTCATTTTGGTAGTTGTTTCTGTAATATTTACGAGCTATGATATTGAATAAAACCTTAAAAAGGAGAGAGAGAGAGAGAGAGAGAGGGGGAGAGAGAAAGAGAGAGAGAGAGAGAGAGAGAGAGAGAGCGCAGAGTAATACAAATTAAATACATGTATTTCTCTTATGTGTGAAAAATAACTATAAATCATGTTTTTTTCCAACAAATAATTATGGTTTTATGCAAGGATTAAGACAAATTTATATTCAAGCATTTAAAATGGTATAGATTTACTGACATATTTTGCTAATGACGGATACCGAAATGAGACTACATAATTGAATTTTTACAAAGCATAGATGTTATTTTTGAAAAATGGTAAGGAGAGATATTGTAGAAATGGAGGAAACGATGACCCCCCCCTTCCGCTCCCACACAAACCTCAACCCACAAAATGATGGGGAAATAAGTTATTAACGGTATAATAGAATAGGAGAAGGTAGAGAGGATCGAAAAATAAACAAAACAAAACCTGATACAAATGGCGCATAGAAGAGTTGAAAGAAAGATTGATTTGAAAAAATAAAGAAGGGAAAACAGGATCATGGAAGTAGATCAGTAAACATATAATAACTAAATTAATGGAAACGGGTGAAACTGAAAAGAAAAATGGTCAATGTCACTTCAAAAGCATTGGGTTCATTAACTAATTAGCCATTGTGCTACTTAATATAAGAGTCCTCTAATACCGGGATATTAGACTTTTGATATGCTGAATACATGTTTATGAAAAAGAATTAATATTTTCTTTTTCAATAGCACATGTGCTCGAGGTACTTCACCAAGACTCTGGTGTCAATTTTATGACTGCGGTAAAATTGGCTTCAATATGCCTTTGGGAGCTACTAATTAGCGATTTGTTCGCCCAATTTGCCTTTTCTTTCTCTTTATTGTTACAATTTTTCTCATTAGCAATCCGACAAGGCCCTTTTGGGTTGCTAGGCAACGCATCACATTAAAAAGCAGATAAGACAGTGGTTCGTACTCCCATTTCTTGGATCTTCAAGACTACTACTGCCAATCTTCTTCATTTTGCTTCATTGATACATAAATATAAATATTTCCTCGCCTTCCTTTATCTTTTTGATCAGTTTTTGTAGGTTCAATATTTTATGCTTCATCTAACATGAATTAATTTGCATATCTATTGTCTTGACTAGTCACTGTACTCATCCACCATCATTATGATTAATATCTGGCATGATTTAAAGATTCGTCATTCCGTGTATCACACACCATCATTGCAAACGCATGTTGGGGATAGAAATATTATGAGAGACTTTTATGATTTTATAATGATATAATGCTTTGAAAATGTCATCTTTGCTATAAAAAATATTGTGAAGATAAACAATGAAATTTCAATTCTTTATATTTTCGTATTTAAAAATAGATATGCATGTATAATCATGTATATTATGGTAGCGTGTATATAAGTCATGAGATGTAATGATGTGTAACAACAACATTTTAAAACAATTATATGGACAACTAGAAATTATAAAAGTAATACACAACCAAGAGAGACAAATATGAACATGGAGAAGAAAGAAGAAGAGAGGGGTAGATAGATTTTATGCGAAATGAGATACCGAGGTATAGAAGTAGAAGGAGAAAGAGAGGGGGAAGAGAAGGAGAGGAGAAAGAGAGAGAGGGGGAGAGAGAGAGAGAGAGAGAGAGAGAGGGAGAGAGAGAGGGGGGGTTGAGGGAGCGAGAGAAAGAGAATGGGGAGAGGGAGAGAGGTTGAGAGAGAAAGCGAGAGAGGTTGAGACTTCACTTGAGAGAGAGACAGACAGACAGTAAGACAGAGACAGAGAGAGTGACAGGGAGACAAAAAGACAGCGAGAGGCAGAGATAGAGAGAGAGACAGAGACAGAGAGAGACGGAGAGACAGAAAAAACAGAAACAGAGAGAGAGAGAGGGAGAGAGAGAGAGGGGGGGTTGCTAGAGGTAGATATCGTGAAAGGTGACAAGACAAAATGGTTATACGGTACTGGGGAGAAGGATCATGAATCTATCAAGATAAGTATGATTATTTTTATAACTATAGGCCTATGAGGATTGTTAAATGAAGAAACGACAGCCATCATGGGGATTTTACAGGTTGATTACGCGAGAGATTGTAATATAGAAACGGTATGAACCCTTTCAAAAGCTTTACTTTCATTCAACTGCTTTCGAAAAACAGTATAGAAGATGCTTTGGAGTATCTTTCAAATACTTATCTGGAATAGATCTTCTATTTCTCATTCATATTCCCCCTAAGGATTCTAATCAGATTGGTGAGGAGATGACCAGAAAATGCTACTTGGTGAGAGGGCGTTACGTAACTTGTCTCTATTGTCTGTGTAAGATATAGATTATAATTTGATATTCAAATAACCTTGTGGCATTTGAGAAATTGTTTCTCTTTTTCTTTGTAGACGAGAAGACCCTGGGGTGGATCTGAATTGAAATCATGAGAGAGGACAACACGCTAATTTACCCAATATGATCGTGGGAGAATTTTTTGGAGTAAGGCGAGTAGTCATATCACTTAAAGATGGCCTGCTCTAACTCAACAACAAATGTGATTGATAACGCAATTATATATTTTTATTTTTTATATATATTTCCTTTCCTGCCCCTTGATACTCCTTACCTTTCATGATGCCCTTTAAATATCATCAATTTAATGTAGGGACGGAGTGCGGGGTAATGGTGGAAAATGCAGTATATACCTTCACATGTAAGTCATCTATATTCAGTAAATATCCCTGCATCGCTCTTTAGAGTTGCGGAAGAGCAGTGGAATATGTTTCATAAGCTGTTGAATTAGCATATAGATGACATGCTTAATAATCATTATTATTGCCCAGATGGAAATTATTCCGGGAGAAGACCAAGACAGAGTGCACTGGATATGTAGAGCGAAGAATGTCTAATGAGTCGGGCCCCCTTTTCCCAGTTGTGTGGTCATGTCCATTCATTTTGTAGAGAGAAGGGTAAGTCAGACACCGGGAGTAAGAAACATTCTATTTGAAAAAAAACAAAACATTTCTAAAAAAAAATATTTTTCACAAAACGAGCAACAGAGAGAGAGAGAGAGGGGGGAGAGGGGGAGAGAGAATGGTAGAAGTATCGTTGTAGTGTTGTAGCATGCCAGAGAGTTTTCCCAAGTAGTGTAGCAACTGAATCGGCACATTTTCATCCCCTCCACCCTCCACCCCTCCACCCCTCCACCACCACTGCACCCCTCGAATGGCCAAATAATATTAAGGAAAAGAAAGGAAAGCACAAAAGAAAAAGAAAACAATGAAAAAAGAAAGGAGAGGGAAATGCAATATGAAAAGAAGGCGATACGATCCCTTCCGAATTATCCCATCTTACTATCGCCTTGGTACCTTTGCACCCCCTTCCCCTCCCCTCCCCTCCCCTCCCCACCCAATCATCCCATGATACCAATGCCCTTTAACTGGCTGGACTCACACTACGCCATTATTGTTTCCTCACAAGGACAACTGCACAGTATATCGAATACCCGGGAAAATTATACTGCCCTGCGTTTACATGATTCCTACGATTACTAATTGTCCGAAGGGTATGATGATGATTATGATGATGATGATGATGATGATGGTGATGGTTGTGGTGATAATGATAACGGTATATTATGGTATTGTGCTCTTACACGTCACGCTGTGATAATCCTAGCGTTCCAGTCAGTACTCTGATTAGGGACTTTTAGATTTTACACGACGAGAACGTGGACTGCCACGGTGACATCCTTTTAAGGTATGCCGGGCACGGGCCAGTGCCTTGAAAGAATGGCACACGTTGCAGTCCACTACGTCGACGTGCAAATCTAAAAGTCCCTAATATTAGCTGTGACTGAGCTGCCAAGGATGTGGTGCTTCAGCAGACCAGCTAGTCACTTTCTATACGTGGGTAGAGAGTGGCAAATGTAGATTGATGTCTTGACAAAGAGCATTAACGCCGGCAGATAGGCGAACTACTCAGTGAATGAAACAATAACTATGGCTGTTAATTATCCGAAGGGTATGATGATGATGATAATGATAACGGGGTTTTCTTGTATTGTGCTCATACATTTCATTCTGTGACAATCCTCGTGCTCAAATCAGTACTCAGTTTATATGCTGTGGCTGGGCTGAAAAGGATGTCCTTAAGCAGGACAGGTACGCAATTACTAAACCTTGGTGACAGTGACGAGTAGAAATTAATGTCTTGCAAAAGAAATTAAGCGCCAGGCTGAGATTAAAAAAAAGTCCAGTGAATAAACCGATATGCTATCGACATACCACGAATTGCACTCTAAAATAATTGTTTTTGGGGTCCAAATGGGGGTAATGTTTGGCCCAATCACAATCATCCTAAACTACAAAATGGAGCAGAAATAACTCAAATTTGGCATTTATTTGCATCAAAGCTGGTCGGACTCGTACTCGTAATTATCCTTAGGTCTATAATTGGGCAGTTTTCTACCCGTTCTTTTTTCTTTTTTTTTTACAGTGTAGGGATAATTTCAGAGAAGGTAGTTGTCGGAGGTAGGACTAACTAGGGATGTTATCCTAGGAAATTATTGTCCTACGGGTACTTTCGTTAATATTGAGAAGTACAATTTTCGTATGATGGTACTAGTCCTACTGTGGGATTGTCCGGGGCAGGTAGTTGTCCAGGATAGTTTTGTCGTCCTGGAGACGAATCGTTGTGCACGTGGTAGCAATGATATAGTGGTGAAAGTTGTAGGCTAGAAAAGGTCACAGGCTGTCGGGCAATGCCTCCTATAGGGCGCTTTGATGTCCATGAATGATGAAGTTGGAGGCAAATAATTACGTCTAAGCTTTTCACTTCGGTAAAATCCATAGAGATATGATAAAGGACCGATAAAGGCTTCATGTTTACAAGAGTTACTTTGCTTAATAAATAAACATATTGTTTTTGAGTTGTTTACAGCCGATCAAATCCTAAAACGCGCATCACATACATATTTCATACATTCTATAATCTACATAATGCACTGCGAATGAATATCATCAATTTTGCAAGTTAGACGGTAATACAAATCGACGGAAATTTTTGTTTATGATTTCCGTTGTTTTTCTTATGCTCCTTTTGGCTTCCGTCTCCTGCGCCATGCCATATTTCTTCCTCAAAGGAGGTGATCTTTTCTAGCCTTTTAGGAATCGATTTATGCAGTTTCCTCACGCTACCTGCGGATTAAGAAGGATAAAGCCTGATGCATTTTCTTCTCCTTGCAAGATACAATGACGGCAGAAACTGACAAGTAATTTCTAGATTTGCATTTTACCTGGGAAAATTAAATTTAGCCATCTCCATTTTGTTAGTCTACTTGCCTGCTTGTTTGTTCCATCTTTTTTCGCCCATTCTATTATCTCTCTATTTTCCTCTCTCTATACTTGTTTCTCTGTCTATCTGTGTCTCTGTCTATCTGTGTCTCTATCCTTCTCTCTCTCTCATCCTCTGTCTGTCTCTTTATTTTCCTACATTTCCGTCTGTGCTGCTTTTTTTCTTCCTCTCTCCTCTTTAATTCTAAATATCCTTCCTCCTATATTTCTTCATCTATATATCTATCTATCTATCTATCTATATTTATATATATCTATCGATCTTATTATATTATTATCTATTCATCTATAATTCTAAATAACTCCCTAAATGTTTTCTTCTTTTGTAAAAACCTTTCTTATTCTAACAGTCTTTTAAACATAATCATGATCTCTCCTCCCCCACTGTAACTGGTGAAAAAGGACTCGAACTCCACTTCCATCTATCTCTGTCTTTCTGGTCCTTCTTATTTCTCTTTATATTGCGTATTTCTCTGTTTATCTCTCTTATGTCTATGACTTTCTCTTTCTTTCTCTTTCTCTGCCTATCTCTCTCTCTCTCTCTCTCTCTCTCTATATATATATATATATCTGCCTCTCTTTTTCTGCCCCTCTGTCTCTGTCTCTGTCTCCTTCTCTTTCCTTTTCTCCCCTCCCTCTCATCCCTTCTCGCGATTTCTCCCTCTCTTTCTTTCTCTCGACTTTCCCTCTCTCTTTCTCTTTCTTCCTCTCTCTCTTCCCTTCTCTCGATTTCTTTCTCTCCTATTCTGCCTCTGTTTCTGTCTCCTCCCTTCCCCCTCTCTTTATTTCATTTTTCTTGTTTTCGCCTAAGGGGTGTGAATTGTAGGCTTTTCCCCTGTCTATCTCATTACATACATATTCTATTATTTTGATGGCGCATCGGGGAATATTAGGACTCCTCATCACCGTTTTTTCTTCTCTCTCCAAAAGATGAGTTAAAAGTGACATTTAAGGGTGGGAGATAGATGCGAAAGTATTAACGTGGTGGATCTACCTGGCTCAGTCTGCAAAGACTCTACAAGGAAAAAAATATCGCTGCCATCTTCCTTTCTACTTCATTGTTTAATTTCATGCGTGTGAGATTTGTTGCCAGTTAAAATATGGATATTAGTTCCGCTCCGACGCAAATCTGGTTCGATATGATTTATGGATAAAGAGATAAAGAAAAGAAAAAGGGGTACAGAGAGGGAAGAGATAGATGTAAAGAATGAGGGAAAAGGAAAGAAGAAAAGATTATTACACAAGAGATGTAATTATTCCATATCTTTCTATTTTCGAAAGAAATGGAAACTTCAAAGTGGACAGTAAAAGATAATATACAATCAATGTAAACAAAAATACTTATTTGCTTATTATCATTGTTATCGTTAGTAGTAGTAGTAGTAGAAGTAGTAGTAGTAGTAGTAGTAGTAGTAGTAGTAGTAGTAGTAGTAGTAGTAGTAGTAGTAGTAGTAGTAGTAGTAGTAGTTTTTTGCCAGGGGTGGGGCCCGTCTTTTTTTTTTGGTTTTAAGGTAAAATTGTCGTTACCATCTTTTTTGTAACCTTTTTTTGCCCTGGATCCGCCCCTGAGTATAGTAATAGTAGTGATGGTGGTGGTGTTGATCGAAATAGTAGTGAAAGGTTATGCAATATAATTAATTTTTCATCTGTTGAAGGTATTCGATACCACTAATTTCTAGACCCATTTACCAAAGCTTTCAAAAAATCTGATTTCCTTTGAAATAATTTATTGTTGCTACTGAGTATCTATAATAAGCAATATTGTGTATAACAATACGAGTCATCAATGTCATAATCTAAAAACATTTGATGTGATGGTCCCCAGGGTCATCTTTTGCTCCATTGTTTTTTTAAATATTTATAAAAGTTGTTCACAATTCGGTACCTGAACTCTCTATGATTTATATGAATACTGTACTAGTGTATTCCCTCTATGTGCTATGAAGCAGAAGTATGTGAATTGCATTAAAGGGATAGTTGAGTTCTTGTTTAAGACCACAAATGCCTTACAAGTGCATGGTTATTGCTCTTATTCTTATTTATGACATTTCTAGTGCCCTTTTAGAACCTAAAATTGCTATGAAGGTAATTTTAGACCCCAAAATGTGTGAATTTAGATTGAATACGATCATACCAATTCACCTACACTTTCAAAAAATATGGTGACCGTTAATTAATTAATTAACTAATAATAACAATACACGGGCCGACTGGTTGTGCGTATTATAACCAACACGAAAAAGCCACCAAAAAATCAATATTGAAATTGGCTGGAATAAAACGTATAAGGCGCTATCTCGTTTTTCAACGGCTGGTTCAAAATTACCGAATATTAATTTGTGGGGCACCACAAATATTAGAAATGGTTATATTTATGGATATTTCAGCCGTCTCTGAACCGATTTTGATCAAACAAAGATGATTTTGTCATTTGAATTGTATATTCTTTCAAATTTGACAGCTAGTTTTTCATTATCTCACCAAAAAATTATTTTGTGTAGCGTCCTTTACAACAAAACTCAACTATCCCTTTAAGCCCATCGAATATAACATATTTTATTTATTTAAATCAGCGAAGAGATGACATTATTATGAGATGACATTATTATGCAAAATGAAAATACTATTCAGCAATGAACTAATCATTGCCAGAGCGAAAGGGTATTCGTGAAGTAGAAAATAGAATATAGCTCAGATTGTAGCTATACTATTTATAAATTGCATTTCCTGTTTCCTATCAAAATATTTTCTCCAAGCTTATTCTCCCTTACTTATTGTACTTGCACTGTTACAATCCAGAGTTGATTTATATACGAACCGTCATAAATACTGTCACGAGTCTTCTCAATCTCGCGCTAATTTTATATGATCTTTAAAAAACCCTGGTACTGTTCGTAAGTTTGTTTTATATGAAAAAGTTAGAATCATTCTCATCCTACACGATAAGTGACAGATATTTGCAGATACTACACTATGTCCCTTTTGCAGCCAACATCAAATTCTGTAGAACTTGGCATGAATTATGAATATGTCATGTATGTCCTACTTGTGAAATGTAAACGTTAGCAGTGTCCTAATATTCAAATTATGCAAGGAAACCCGTTTACTTGCTAGACTTCACTGTCAGACACTATTGAGTGACTGACTGGCTTTTTCATCTTTGGTAATAAACATACATAAAATGAGCTGTAAAGGGTACATAAGCATTTGTCTACATCAATAACCCACTTCTTGTAATGGCCAAAATTAAACTGATTGAATCTTTGCGCAGCATAAAACGTACGACCATTCGGTACAATGGTCTGAAAAATCAGACTATTACTTACTGGCTCTATAGCTCCTAAGTCGATTCGACAACTAATAGTCGTTATTTTCCCACTTAAAGACATTTTCAAGCCCCCCCCCTTTTTTTAGGGAAGTTCTAAATTAGTATTGTCTTTCAAATGCCGTTGGAATTTAACCTTTTCATTTTTTGGCCTGCAAATGGGACATAGTACCTTTAAGTATCTGGTTATTCATTTCCAACAAAATATTCGTTTGGCTGACCTCAAATTCTGTCTCCATCAGTTCATACCAGAAAAGACCTTGCTAGTAAAATATTTTCCACAAGAGAATTTTTTCGAATGTGTTTAGCCTTTTTATATCTTAAGTATATGGACATTTCTTGGATTGTTATTACATTTAATCTTAGACATTTACATGCAGGCGCGTAGCCAGGGGGGGCGATGGGGGCGGTCGCCCCCCCCCCAAAAAAAAAAAAAACGCCTGCCAAAAAAACAAGAAAAAAGAAAGAGAAGAGAAAAAAGGAAGAGGACGTAGGAAGAAAAAGGAGCAGACTAAGAACATTTTTGATTAATTGAACGTCATAGCTTCCGCGCTTCGCGCGGGAGAGGGGAAATTGAATTCAGACAAGGATTAAGAGTCGAGAACGGTACAACGAATCGTCGATCTTCTTTCTCTAATAATCTAATGAAACGTTGAAGCTTCTGCGCTTTGCGCGGGAGGAGAGGAGGGGGGAACTGCATGAATTCAGACAAGGATTAAGAGTCGAGAACGGTACAACAAATCGTCTTCTTTCTCTAATAAGTTAATAAAACGTCAAAGCTTCTGGGCTTCGCGCGGGAGGGGGAAACTGAATTCAGACATGGATTAAGAGACGGGAACGGTACAACGATACGTCTTCTATCTCTAATGATTTTAATGAAAACGTCAAAGCTTCTGCGCGGGAGGGGGGAGAAATGAATTCAGACAAGGATTAAGAGTCGAGAACGGTACAACGATACGTCTTCTATCTCTAATAATTTTAATGAAAACGTCAAAGCTTCTGCGCGGGAGGGGGGAGAAATGAATTCAGACAAGGATTAAGAGTCGAGAACGGTACAACAAATCGTCTTCTTAATCTCTCATAATTTAATGAAACGTCAAAGCTTCCGCGCTTTGCGCGGGAGGGGCAAAACTCCCCCCTCCCTGCACCCACCCCCCTAGCTTTGCGCGCTCTGTAAGTGATTCGCACGCTTCGCGTGCTCACTACCGCTTCCCCTAAAATCAAATCGTAGCTACGCGCTTGTTTACATGCATTTAATATGAAAAAGAAGGAAAAATACGTTTTAGTATGCAGTGTGAGTTTTCTTCCTTTTGTGTGGATTTTGTGATTCTAAACTACAACTTAAAGGCCAAAGAAATGAAAAGGTTAAATTTCAACGGCATTTGAGAGATAATACTAATTTAGAACCTCCCTCAAAACAAAAGGGCTTGAAAATGTCTTTTTGTGCGAAAATAACGACCATTAGTTATCGAATCGAATTTAGCGATCGCGGTCGTTTAGTTAAATAGTCTGATTTTTCAGACCATTGTACCGTATGGTCGTACGTTTTATGCTGTGCAAAGATTCAATCAGTTTAATTTTGGCCATTACAAGAAGTGGGTTATTGATGTAGACAAATGCTAATGTACCCTTTACAGCTCATTTTATGTATGTTATTACCAAAGAAAAAAAGAAGTCAGTCAGACACTCAATAGTGTCTGACAGTGAAGTCTAGAAAGTAAACGGATTTCCTTGCATAATTTGAATACTAGGACACTGCTGACGTTTAAATTTCACAGATAGGACATACGTGACATATCATAATTCCTGCAAAGTTCTACAGAATTTGATGTTGGCTGCAAAAGGGATACACTACCTTTAATGCAGTTTAACCACCGGTTTTTATATCAATACCGGTATCAGCAAAATGTAAGCCCCCTCATTTCTTCATACCAGTCATGATAGTACTTTAAAACAAAACTGAAAGAGAAAAAAAGGTACATCACCTCTTGCTGGTGATGATGGATTTAATATCATCTGAACTTAATCGGAATTTCTTCCTAATGCTTTTTTTTTTTTGGGGGGGGGGGTGATATTTCTTATCTATCTCATTCTTCAATTGTCTAAATGATGAAATAAACTGACAAAATCTAACAAAATGGTAGTCACCGTTTGAGTTCACTGGAACGAGAAATTCTGTATGAATATGACGATGGTTATAATCGGATTTTCCAAATATAGCGTTTAGAGTCTTCAACAAATAATGTAATCTTCTTATGACTACCGTAATTATTGCAGCCAACCTCCCTCCCCCAATCACTCTCTCTCTCTCTCTCTCTCTCTTTCTTGTTTTACACACTTTCTCTTTTCTTTCTTTTTTTGTTTACCTCGCATTACGTCAGTAATACATATTTTGGTAACACTGAGTTTAAAATTTGTCATGATATTCAGAATATTATCAGGTTTTTATGACATCTTTCAAATTTACTCCTCCTTTTCTCTCTTTAATCATCATCATTCTCTTCTCTCTCTTTCTCTATTTTTGTTTTATCCCTTTTGGTCTCTTCTTTTACACACTTTCATAACCTCGCAATTCATGAATCACCAAACGTATTGTGGTAAATCTGAAAGTAAGATTTGTTATTCTTATTCATCAGAATGTTATCAGGCTTTTATTTCATTTTAATTTTAAAAATATTCTCTCTTTCTCTCTCTCTATTAATCTCTTTTATCTCTTGTATTACACACTTCTTTCATCTTGCATTATATGTTATTTTAAACACTTTAAGTTTGAAATCTGTCTTGTTAATCAAAATGTTCTCAGGTCTTTGTGATATCTTTCTAATTTAATACTCTCTTTCTCTCTTTCATCATCTCTCTCTCTTTCTTTCTCTCTCTCTCTCTCTCTTTCCCACTCACTCTCTTTCTCTATTGTTTCACACACTCCTTTCATCTCGCATTCCATTATTACCGGTGCATCACTATGCCTGCAAGTTAAAATTATATGTCTTGTTGATCGGAACATCAGGTCCGTTTTAATTTTAATCTTTCTAATTTACTATAATCTCTCTTTGCAGCGTCCCCCTCTCTCTCTCTCTCTCTCTCTCTCCCTCTCTCACCCTCCCCCCCTCTCTCTCCCTCTCTATCTCCCTCTCTTTCTCTTTTCCTTCTCAAGAAAAGAAGCCATTCTCATGAATTCTTCCACGAGAAAACAATACACTACGTAACTAGCATGCGCAGTAGGCACCACTTACGGCTTCCCTTTCGACTTCACGTCTTTCTCTCTACCAAAGAGGCGCCACCAACAAGCCCAGTGTACGCCCACCAATGTATCGTAACTCCCCCGATCACGACTCTAGCAGGCTTGTTAGACAGGCAAAGAGAGAGAGAGCTATCAACAAACGAGCAGCGAGCTAGCGTAGGCAATCACTCTCACGACTTACAGCCACCAACACCATCTCTTGGAGCCGTCACGTCTTCAGTACTTTCACCGCGGACACACCACCTAGCACTTGTGCAAAGAACCCTCTTAGACACAACAAACGAAATCCGAAGAAAAAAAATCATAACTCTCTCGTTTACAATCAAATACCACGTCAAGGTATATTATCACCCATCATCGTCGTCGCTGCCATTGTCCTAGTCGTCGAAGGCATCATTCTGAAGGCTAGTTCATCGTCTTACTCGACAGGGTAACATCCAGCGTTCACTTATTTCTCCGTTCCCAGTACAACTTGTTTTACAGGTGAGAAACGCTACTTCAATTAACAATTGTGTTAATTTAAAGATGCAAGTTGAAATGTGTAATTTCTGAACAGAGAGAAGGAGATTGAACGTAGAAATTACTTTGCCCCAATAATAAAACGAATATGACTCCATTGTCTTGTTTATTTAAATCAAAATGAATTCAATGATGAGTGGCAATCGCTTGACGTGGTCCTTTATGAAATCATTATTTTTAAATTGTATGAACATTGTAGTTCGATAATTCCGTCATGGACATGGAGACTACAATGATTGCTTGGTTTCTCGCATTTTGTGCATTCCTACTTATATATTGATTCTGTTATTTTCATACATGCTATATCTATGAATCTTATCCCTGTATTATTCAATGTTGCATTTAGTTCAATGGTACATCAGTCGAGAAATATTCAAAACACCATTGTCTGATACAAAACATATTATGTTGAAGTTATATATAAAACAAAAATATTAACTTTGAATGTGCTTTTGATGTTGTTTTGAAATTACTCTTGACACGATATTTTTGGAATAGTACTTGAAGAGTATAGGACAAGTTAAAGTTATGGTGCTTTTTTTAATAAATTGCATATCGTCATTAACTTGTTCGGTTTCTTTGAGTTTTTCCTGTCAACAAATTTTATATCGTCCAGATCTATCTTTATTTGTAGTATTTTTTAGTCGTTGATTTGTTACAATGTCGCGAAGTATTCATTCAGTAAGTTTATATTTATGTTAATAATATACTGTAATAGTCTCATTCTAATTCAGTTATAGATAAATAGTCACATACACTCTAAAAGAATTTGGGTCCAATTATACCCAATAGGCTGATTTTTAAACAGGGAACATTCCTTTTAGTTGGTTTAATATTACACACAATATTGGGCAAAACGTACGAAAATTTGGTTAAACAAAATTTTGGCAATTTTTTTTTAATGTGTACCCTTTTAAAATTCTCCCTTCACCAAATGCATTTTTGTGTTATGCGCCCTGTAAATGCACCTTGTTACATGTTACAAATTTGTTTTGGTATAGGTAAACTTTTCATGCATGATTTCTATGACATTTCATTATGGCCGCCTATTATGTCACTGTGCATAATAAGAATTCTACTAATACGTAACTGGTAAACAACAGGAAAAGATTGAGTTTAGATACTCACGTGGTAAGTACATGCAAAATTGTGTTTCATGTGATTCATTTGACAAACCGGCCATCATTTTCTGTCAAGTTTATACGGTGTCTTTTTGTTCCATGCAATTTCAAAAAACGTATTCGTATATTGGCAATACTTATATGGGAATCTATATAGCCATTTCAATAAAAGAATGCACTGTTGTTTTGAGATACGTGTGACGGTAACCATAATCCAAGCACCGGCACGCACTTACAACTTAAAGCCTTCAATAATTCACGCCATTTCAATTTTCCCCAAACCGTTTCATAGGAACGGAACGATCGTCTCATATCGCTGCAAATTCGATTCCCGCTCATCTTTATCCATTAAAACATGGATGAACTCGGTATAGCGCATGTATGGTTGGAAACACACAAACACACATGCACACGATATTCAAATATCTTTCATCGCCGTGTCTACTTATTATTTCATTTGAAATATAGTTTTAATTCTTCGGCTTTAGATATTTATGTTGATTTACTTTGGAGCATTTTAATTGAAATTATTTTGTAGGCTCCTTGAGCGTCTCAAGAGATGGGTGTGCACTTTGAATATTGTCATTATCATTCTTATTATTCACTGTAGGCCTCAGTATAAAATTTGTTGTTACATTTGTTATGCAAATATCAGTAAAGATGTTTTGATTTGACGATTTGAAATAAACTTCCGGGTTAACATCTCTTTCTCTATTAACAATAAGTAAGTAAGCATGTTGTAGGTGGGGTGGGCCTTTGGTGGGAGATCTCGTTATCGTTGTAGGTCGGGTATGACTATGACCAGCCCTTAAACTTGTTTTCTAATTATTACAAGGTAATTTGTATTGTTAATGCCTCTATCTGTAACACTGGTATTTATGCATGCAAATTTACATGTACCTACAGCTATTATTTTATAGCATGTATTCTTGTACCTTACAATATGAAAATCTCAGCTGCCACGAATTTTATCAATCAATCAATCAAAGGATATGGAATTGGTCTACTCTTAATAAAGTATACTAGTAGTCTACATGCTTAGTTACATTTGCTACGAAATAACGAAGTATTGTGTAAAAATTAACATAATGCCCAAGATTATTTAGATGATTTAGAAGGTTATTCAGTTACGTAATGTCATTTTCATAATGGTATGAATTAGACCACGTGAAAGAAGAAACATAAAAAAAGAAAAGAAAAATACAGGAGGAATATTGTTGAAAGTAATTGAATTACACTATTTTTTTCTTCATAGAGAGTAAACAATATATTCACTGAAATTTTGAAGATTATTAATTAATGATTAGTGAGGACAAAAAATTAAACACCTTTTATTCCTTCTTTTTATTCATACTGTTTGATATTTGACATGGTCGTAAAATTAATTACGTTATATAAGAATTTGGGTTAGGAGGGTTAGTTTCCTGATAATTTTAACGAGAACGATTAGTAAGGGGAAAATAATGTTCATAACTTCAAACAAAAATTCGTACCGCGAGATGATAGCTCTAAAATTATTATGTAATCATAACTTGATGGATATAATTTCGAAAAATTTCCATAATTCTTTCACCTTTTATATCAACTTGCTTCCCATAAACATTTGATCACATTTCAACATGTATTTTCAAAATTTAATAATACCTTTTATATGTAAGTACAAAATAAATCCCACAATCTATTGAGAAATACATTTCAGAAAATTCCACGCATTTTGTGTTCATCAATCAAGTTTAAAACAAATTTCTAGCCTATGGTCTTATTTCTAGACTTCATGGTTGTAATAAGGTATAGACTGTTGTTTTATCAGAACAGATAAAACAACCAAATCAACTAACTATGCACACGTTAGAACACGTAAACAAACCACAGAATAATTCAAGTGTATGTAGGTAGCCACTGATTTTTTTTTCTGAACTCAAAAATATACCCGAGTAACATACATCAATATGAATGCATCATAATTATATAGCGCGAAATCCACCATGTCCAGCAAAATTATTGTTCAATGCAAAAGACATTAGAAAGATAAACTTAAATAGGTCAACGTTCAAAACTCTGAATGAAAAAGAATCGATAACATACTCATTGACTTGTATTAGATATTTTATCATCTTTGAAAATATACTATAGGCTTAAATTAAATGAATTATCTTAGCTGCAAGGAAATAATTTCTACCTCTAACAATGCTATTTTTTCACTTTTTTAGAAACATTAAATACATTGATTCGTAGTAGATATCAATTCAGTAGTATTTATGGAAATGAGTGTATGGGCAAGTCAACACTATTTTGTCCCGCTCGTTAATGACCACACCTTAGATTTGAATATATATCTGGTAATTGTATTATGTTTATAACCATTTTAGAGCTTCGATCACACCAAATATAAACATGATGAAATAAAACGACACGTTGGATTTCAATGTAGGGCCTATGTAACAACTCCTCAATATTTAATAACGCATTGGACATCAAATGACTAAATACCATAGACTTGCTCATAATTATAGAACAGTAAAGGTTATCTTTATTTGAAAATGTCGCACTTGAATTTCCTGTAGCAAACATGTTCATTTCACAGTGTAACGAATTATTTTTCACAAGCTAATCTCTCAGATCTCTATAGCATGCCATCGCAAATTAATGAATTGGAATGTATTTCACCGTGCCAAATTAGAAAAGAATACAGTCACTGTCATCTCATTAATCATGCAGATGTGGTTTGATCTTTTCCCATGTAATGATGCACAAGATGTTAAACTTATAATTGGTTCCACAAAGAAACATTTCTTCAATAGCAGGAAACGAAATCCCCAGTGAAAAGCTTTTAATGTCAAGTAGAATTATCAAAATGTTAGATATTCATAATTAAGAGTCAAATTAGAAGTTGTCATGCAGTCTATTTCCATGTATGTTTCACACGGGGGGGGGGGCACTACAGAAATATAATTCCGGAATTCCGACGGCCTTTTTGGGGCTCTTCCAATGGAAAGGGGGTTGGGGACGGATAGGAGAGAAAATATCAGACATATGGAATCCGGCCCCCAAGACTCCGAAAGGAGGGTTAAGTGTTTTTACCTCTTAAATGTTTGGGTTTTTTCATTGGGAGATAGGTGTCGTTGCATTCTCGCCCCTGGATCTACCTATGTTATAAAACTCTCATTATTAATCAATATCTAGCTGTCTCCGATTGGATTTTTGAACGCCTCTTGTTTAGATTAGAAGTGCATCTAAATAACATGTCGCCGTTGAAACACGTGACAAATGAAGCCCTTTATTATACAATTTCATTCTTTTCTAATTGGACATTTTATATGGCTTCATGTTTTCTGTAATATAATGAAACCCATATAAATAAAGAAACAAACATATATTCATACGTATAAACAAATAAACATACAAACGAACAAACAAAAACATACACCAAAGAGTTTGTCGTAACAACCGACATTATTGAAGAGTCAAGTCTGGCGAGCAAAGAAGTGTAAGTGCCCCAAAAGGAAGTGTATTATATTACATTAACTTTCTTCTTCAGTACTAATATTCAAACTCTTACATAAAATGTTACATTTGGACAAAAATGTAATAAAAAAGTTGGGTTGCATCGTGATACATGTAGGCCTATGTTCATTCCTAATCTGTTGTTTAAGCCTATCCATGATAGCTCTACTTTTACACGGTGCAAAACTCTGTCATGACACTAAAGTCTTTTGGCAATGCATTAATCTGAACGTGCCACTCTCTACCCAGGTGAGCTAGGGTAGCCGGTATAGGAAGAAATTCACGAATGTTTGTGCGCCTTATCATCGTAGCCTGCATGCTGCTCTGGCTATAGCCGCAGGGGTGATATTGTATGTGATGTATAAATTCCCTTACCTAGTTTTGGAATTTGTCAAGCATGTGAAAAATTGATTTGTCCCGATTTATGTTTCATGAGAATGTGACCTATTAAAGCTTACATCTAAAAGTATTCAACAAAGACCCTAATTCAACCAGTCCACCTTTCATTCTTGAGTTTAAAAAAATACCCCCAAAACATGATATTTACTAGGGGTATGAATAATTTAGTTGGTAACTGTATGTACTTTTTATAAAAAGCGCAGTAGAGTACGTGTGTATAATATAGCAGCCGCGCGTTATTAACAGATTAATGTATGTATTTTTGTTTTGTTATTGCCATTACTTCAAAGCATTACAGTGAACATGCGTCGCGTTTACAATAGTCATAATGAATAGCCACTTAGTATTGTTAGATGATGACTAGGCCTATACTTTCACAACGGAGATGCATTTCCTCATTGAGTTAGCCCTGGTTTTGTTTCTGCTTTGTCTCCGTCAGACCGTGTTGTGCAGAAAACGAAGAAAAGACTGGTTTCGCAAACATTTTGAATTTACTTCTAACTAACAAGGAAGCATAGGGCATTACTGAATAAAGTACTGTAATTCCATCAAAAGACAACCATTCACCAATAATCTTCTAAATCTGTTAAATGATGAAAGTGCCCAGCTAGTCCCCCTCTCCTATTTTTTTCCTTTTAGAACCGCACCTGTAAAGAGAATAAAATGGTAATTTTGCGTATTTTTTCGTTCAAGGAAGTTCGAATTAACCCTTTCTTTGCCAGAACGTTCACATTCCATTAGCTCTACACATGCGTTCATGCTAGTGGTAATGGCAGGATCAGTGGAGGTGATTTTCCCTGTCCTTCATTAGATTATCGGGTAATGTTTTCTTCCCTGAATGCCTTCGACATGTTTCGACCTTTAATAATTGTACTTTTCTCGTTGTAACAATATGGCATGTAATGTAATTTGGTTATATTAACACTATAGAGGTGAATTTAATGATTATTTTATGAATGAAAAGGAGTAGTATGACATGGAAGGTTAACTTTTTCAGGAACGTTTGTTTAAAAACATTTTGAGAAAATGGAATATAGAGATTAATTTCTTCTTTTCTTCTCCTCCTTCTTCTTCTTCTTCTTCTCCTTCTGTTATTTACGTCTTCTTTCGTATGAGGCAGTAAAGGTAAAGCAGTCCCATATATCACTAATGTAACCAAACCCTTTTTTGCTTATTGAGGTTGATTTATAACTTATTATTGATTTTGTTTAATGATGATTTGTTTTAAATTGTGCCTTGTAGATTCCCACAATTTTATTAGATTTACAATGAAACTTTAGAGCCTACAACCAAAAAGCTTTGGTTTTACTTTAGGCTCCTTCATATCATCGTTTCCAATCCAACTAAGTCCTTCATTAACAACCATACATGCAAATCAAAGTGATTTAATACATTTAATGAATGTACTTATGTTTATCAAAATGCCTCTGTATTTATTTTCTTGTAAACAAAACTGACGTGAAATTTGAAATATGAGAATAAAACGAACTGAAACTCAAACTGAATAATTTATTTACCACAAAAAACACACAAATGTAAATCAAATAATACGATGTCATCGAGATGATTTTTTGAATGATATAATGACATAAAATAAGATTGATAAAGGGAAACCCTAATTCTTATCTAGCCAGTGTCAATAATTATAATGGGCACATCGCACGCACTCCCTAAAGTTACCAAGTTATATATAAGTAGATATCGTCTTATATTTTTGTCCTCGTAACACAATTAATAAATTGACGCATAATTTACGTGCATCTTTTAGTACAATTTCTACTTTCACTTGGACGAATGCCTTTCCTGTTTAGAAACTGAAACAGAACGAGATAGGGCTCATAAAATAATTATTCATTTGACTATTAGGAGGAAATACACTTCATCATTATCCGATTTGAAAGTAAGTTCGAACAGGAAATTAGGGAGCACAATAGAAGCTCTAAGGACCTGAAACTGGGGTAGAATTTAGGGGCTAATATTCGAGTATAGAGTGTCACAACTTAAGAAGTAATTGTAATCTTCAGCAAATAGACAAGCCTTTTGAGGGAAAGCTGCTGTTAGATTCTGGCGCTCTGTGCGAGAACATTGCTAGAGTCTGTATCATAACACGGATCTCGGCTTAGCTTTTACATGAAAATAGCATCGTCTTCAATCTCTTTCTTGAATTTTGTTTCTATTCTGATGACCATAGGCTGATACTGATGCTCTCCTTAACCTTTGTAAGTACTTAAATGATTGCTTCATATTATATTTCCATCTCATTGTTTTTTTTAAATAGACGACAGGTACAAAGCCTTGCGGACCTTGACTTTCATACTGCTCTACTATGTCATTCTTAATCGCGCGAGGTTATAATAGGTTCATTGCAGTGAAAACGTAAGGAATGTGTGTTATTATTTGTCGTCAATACCCTCTTTGATATTTCCACTAGAGTAATTTTTCAAGTGTGCACGGAAATGGCATTTTTCCGCTGTGGCGGAATCGACAGCGATATTAGTATTTTTACCCCGCCGTAAGTTCGCTGACATGTTCCTCGCTGGCACTGCGAGCTGGAGAGCTGGAGAAATGCGCAACGGAACAATACTCGTAGAAATCAATTCAATAATAGCAGAAGCCACTGCATTTTATGCCTTCTCAATTCTCTCGCTTCGATAATCTTGAATTCGCAAATCGAATACGGAAATTTCGAGCCGCGAATATTTTCTCCTTCCATTCCTATCAGTTATGACTCTATTGTTATTTATATCAAGTAGCATATCAGTTAATTACACATGAATTTTTTTACTTCCAATTTTATAAGATGCTCGACGGGTGGTTTCCGGCGCCTGCATGGTGTAGAGGAGAGCTAGATCCCTCATGATATTTCTTTCATTTTTTTCTCGTTTGTGATGCTTCTTGACGAAATTTTAGCTCTTTAAATCAATTTTAGCTTAGACGTAGATGGTATCTCACATGATAACTACGCATCATGTTCAAATTTTTCTATTCCATTCTATCTACCACTACCTCTCTTCTCTCCCCTCTTTCTCTCTCTCTCTCTCTCTGTCTGTTTCTCCCTCCATATCACCCTCTCGCTCGCAATTTTTGTTCTCTTATATTCGATTAAATCCATGGTTTGTTCTCTCTTTTTCTTCAAAAGATTCTACTAAGATATTTCTTTGTTAAAATAATATGTAATCATGGAAAATGTAGATTCTTTTGAGCGTTCAGATATTTTTTCGGTATGCATCTCTCTTTAGAAAAGACAATTTACTTTCAACTATTGTCTTTCCCTATACAGACTTAGGCCTAGGTGTACTGGAAGGGCTTTAGCAAACGGCGGCAAGAGCTAAAATCGTATTAATGATTATATAATAAGAATAATTATATACAAAAGCACGTAGATGTTGTTTAATGTATACGAGCTAAGCAAAAACAAAAAACCAACAAAACAAAATTAAACAAACCCCTCAAAAAAAAAATCGATCTCCTTACACATGAAAATACTCATAATTTTTTTATTAATTAGTCTGTCTCCTATTTTCTGTGACTTTATCGGGCTTGATGCTTGTTTTAAAATTTGAGTTTCATGAACAAACTCTTTGTACTTCATATGAACGCACTCCAAACACCGATAGACCGAAGCTACGGAAACGCGAACATTCAGATGTATTCCTTAAACTATGGCAGTGTTAATTTGCTAAATTGTTTACATTTAAAATGGAAATGAATAAAATCACATTTTCGTGTTGTTGTTTTTTACTTATAAATGTGATTCAGCAAACTACACTGACATCTCTATACCAAATATAAACGTGTAACACTGTATCAAATACAGTGAAAATGTAATTTCGTCATTAAAAAAAATACTATATAAGATATATAATGCCCGCATATAGAGTGACAGTCGCCCGCCCGAATTGGTATTCGGGGTGGGGGCTATAAAAACTCATCCCCGCCACTTACGCCTGTGCCATTCAAATTCATGCTTCTACTTTTGTCCAACTTCCACGTGCACTCTCCTTTTATTTTAAAGACTAAAAGTGCTTTTCAGCTTTTTTAAATGAGCGTTCAGAACATTCAGTGAAGTGAACAGCAAGCATTAAGAATCCATCTGAAAAAAGGGTTTGAAGCAAAAGCGGTGATTGTTATGCTGAAGTTCCATGAAGTGTTGTGAAATATGGAGAGGGAGAGAGAGAGAGAGAGAAACAAGGGGAATGGGAGAGAGCTAAAGAGACAGAGAAGGTAGGGGTGTAGGGGTGGATAAAGAGAAAGAAAGGGAAAAGAAGAGAGAAGAGGAGATCGACAGGAGAGATCTAGGAAAAGGGGAAGGAGGAGAGACAAGAGAGAGAGAGAGAGAGAGAGAGAGACACACACACACACACATAAGCTTAGAGAGGAGAAGAAGGAATAGGGGAGTGATAAGAGAGACAATGAGAAAGAAAGAGAGAGAGAGAGAGAGAGAGAGAAAGAGAGAGAGAGAGAGAGAGAAGAGGGTATGAGAAGGGGAAAGAATTAGGAATTATTGGAAATGAAGATGGAAACGTCGATAAATATTGTTAGCAAACAGAAAGCTGAAGATGCTGATGCACAATAACTGACCGTCCACAATATAATGTAGCCACCGTTGATGGGGTTATTGCAAATAGCGATGCGACTTCGTCAATGATTACCGATCTAAAGAGCCTGATAACCTTCCACTTTTTAAGATATTTTGTTATAGGATATTTATTGTTATTATTTTCATCATCAATATCATTATTATCATTATCATTATTATCGTCATCATCATCATGGTCGTCGTCGTCGTCATCATCATCATCATCAACATTATCATTATAGTTATTGTTGTTAGTTCAGCCCAATTTTTTCTTACTCTTTAGTTTCCTTAATCTAGGCATATTTCCTCCAATTTATTTTTGTCTAGCTTCCTTTAAAAAAAAAATTGTTTTGCCATTCTCTCCTTCACTTTACACTTCTGCTTTTCCAAGTCCAAATTTCCTTCAAAGCTTTCTTTATGAGTATATCTTAAGATTGATGTTGATTCTTCTTACGTCATTTTACATAATCTCTCCTGCGTCAACCTTGACATCTCTGCTTAATGTTTTCTAATTATCATCTCATTTCCTTTACAAGTCTTTTTCTTCACACTGTTTCTTAAACCAATATTCATTAGGTTGTGATATCAATATAACAGCGAAATAGTTTTAGTATGATTTTGTTATGAGTTTTATAGAATATATGCCCACCTTCATTTCGTTCAAAGACAATGCATTATTGAATATAATATCGCTAGTGATATTCGTTTGTCTCGCAATGTGGTCAATAAGGAATCTAAAAGATTTCGAAAAAAATAGATTTTGATCTAAGATCCCTGTAGGGCCTACTGTTTTGTCTCTTTGGTATTTCCCTTTGCTTATGTTTGAACATCTTCTTAAATATCCTGCTCTAATCTAATTCATCATCTTTTTTCGAACTTCCTTGGTTTCTTTCCTTTTAATCTTTATTTCGATTCGTTATCATTTACATTTCTGTTAGCATTTAAGTTTAATTACTAATATTGTTTTCAATGTATAGAATATAGACTACTAGTGTCTCCTAAATCATATCTTCTTTCTGAATGATCATAATGTTTGATTCAAAACATTAAAATCACCTATCTTCTATAGCGCATTATCATTAGCGTAGAAAGAACAAAACGATGATTTTCTTTAAATCGCATTCAAACATTACAATAATATTGACATTAGGAGGCCTAATTGCGGATAAATGAGCTGAAATTGAATAAAGGGGTATACAATCCTCACCGATGATATACAAATATCTTGATACTTGATTGACCTTGCGAGTGGTTTCATGTGGTCTCAAGAGTTCGCTGACTCACGAACATCATCTCTACCTTTGTCTTTCAACCATCCCGTTACCTAGCAACGTGTTGTCTGCGCACCTCTTATTGCTTTATGATCGGCTGTTCACGTATCGTAATCGTGTCATTTGTGGTTTATGCCGGGTGTGTTTATGAGTTGTGTGTATATGGAGATGGGAATGTATACCATGTGTGGGTTTGTCTTAAACATGATATGCATGGAACTAAAACGACCAAATAAAGATGATGATGTTGATAATATTGATAGAAATAATCATAATAATAATCATAATAATAATAATACAAAAATATCAATAATAATAATGATAATGATAATAATAACGATAATAATGATTATAATAATAATAATGATAATAGTAATACTAATAATAATAATAATAATGATACTAATAATGATTATCATTATTATAATAACAACGATAATGATAATAATAATAATAAGAAGAAGAAGATGAAGAAGAAGAAGAAGAAGAAGAAGAAGAAGAAGAAGAAGAAGAAGAAGAAGAAGAAGAAGATGATGAAGAAGAAGAAGTTGGAGAATAAGAAAGTGAAGAAAAAGAAAAGGATAGAGTGAGAGAGAGAGAAAGGGAAATAAGTGGTATATAGGCCTATACCAGTTTACGAATTGTCTATGATTGTTTATGAATAAGAATTTTCATTATCACTCTCTTAATCTTAGAAATGTGACTTTATAACACTACATGAAACCAAAACAATAATAAAATAATTGCGTCTTATTTACCAATGCAGAGTAGCCATTCTTTCATGCGGGTCCTGCATGCAATTATTATTACTCTAACATTGTAAGGTACTCATTTAATTTACCTTGCTCGAGAGTGACAATGTGGGCGAAACATCTTGTCCAAGGATGTAAGCACTGAGCAAGAATCGAACCCGACACCAGTCCTCTTGTATGAGAGTCAAGAGCCTTTACCAATACACCACAGTGTTCCCTATAAACAACCATTTATGAAAAGAGAGAGAGAGAGACAGAGAGATAGAGAGACAGAGAGACAGAGAAAGAGAGAGAGAGAGAGAGAGAGAGACAGAGGGGGAGAGACAGAGAGAGAAAACAGAGAAGAAACTAAGTCTTAAAATGAAGGGAAAAAAGACTTTACCTCACACGACGGAACAGGCATGAAGTATATACCACTTTCAGGCATAACAAAATATTGCTATCACACGTTCTGCATTGAATATTCAACAAAATGGGAAAATGAGTGACAACCCTTTTTAGTATGTAAAACGTATTTCTCGTGCTATCAAACTCTCCTTCACTTTATTTGATAAGAAAGCAATTTCCTCTTTTTTTTGGTGTGAAACAAAGTCCAAGGAGTTAAAGAAGTTTCAGTTCAATAGCATATTGGTGCATAATGCTTGAGAAATGCTTCAAAAATATACTGCTTTATAAGTATACTATAACATCAATTAATTTCACGGGGGAGATCCGTGAAGACAGAATATTTGCTGTATAATACCGAGATTAACGGACCTTTACAGTAAAAAAAATTTTCTCAAAATTTGTTTAATGAAACGAAATTATTAAAAAACGGATTTTTACAAGAATCGTGGCATGGAATCATGTGCATTTTCCTATCTAAATAAACCGTCTTGTATATCATAATTAGGGAAAATGTCTATACGTTTTAAAGGGGTTTGAAAAGGCCTATCATTACATTCCAAAGAATGATTCCTGCGAGGTACCTGGGTTGGGAGAGACAGCCGTGTCTAAGCCTGGATATGTGCACCGGGCAGGGAAAGGCCTCATCTCTTATCTGTACCGGAAAACACACTATTAAACACAGCAAGAGCATGTACTGTATTCGTATTCTTTCACATATTATACACCTAAATGGAATAAACTAACTTAAACTTGTGTATCGCTGTATCTTAAAATGAGGGCTTTGAAATCAGGTCATGAAACTCATTTGTATTTATGAAGTCTCCCCTGACAAAACATCATCTGTCGTCTCTCTTATTACTGTCCGGATTTCTTTTCTTTTTCTAAAAGGTGTAACTGATCTAATACTTGCGTCTATTTTGTCTGAATTCGTGAAGTGGAATAAATGTGTTTTGTCTTGCTTGCATCTTGGCGGGTCATCTTTCAAGATTTTCCCCTTTGATCTTTCTTTCTTTCTTCCTTTCTTTTCCCCTTCTTCTTCTTCTTCTTCTTCATCTATTACTATTTCTTCTCCTTCTCCTCCTTCTCCTCCTCCTCCTCCTCCTCCCCCCCCTCTTCCTCCTCCTCCTTTCTTCTTCTTCTTTTCTTCTCTTCTTCTTTTTCTTTTTCTTCTTCATCTTCTTCTTCTTCTTCTTCTTCTTTTCTTCTTCTCCTCCTCCTTCTCTTCCTCCTTCTCTTCCTCCTCCTCCTTTTTCTAGAAGAACAAATCTCCTATAAAAGCGATTTCCAAAAAATATTGCTAATGTTAGATAGGCCTACATCTTAATTAAGGTGATTATGATGACGGTCATTCTTTTGAATGAGGAAGCAAAGTGTTTCCATTACACCGTGATCTATTCTCATTGTTTGTGTATAAGGAAATCTTTTCAAATGACAAATGGGTGTCAAAACCCTTTATTATCATGCATACATAATTATACACGGTACATCCAACGTTCTATGAAATTGACGTCTTCGTTCTCTGTCCAGTGATCTTTACACAAATGTGTATGGCGTCCTCTACGTTGCGCTTGTGATTATCTTGAAGCTTTTGAAGCCAATGTTTTGTCTGAGGATATACAGACAGGACGAATAGGTCTATATTCGTTCCTCTAAGGTATTGACATTGCTCATTGTAAATACAGAGATAATGTTATATTCTTTATTCAATTTTCTAGTGATCCTTCCAGCACAAATATAGATTTCTTTTACGGGAATGATGGCGATAAAGGGAACGCTGTACTCCCCCATTGTAACTATATGATACTATATAATTAAAGAGCAATCCAATCTTTGTAACTAGTTCATTTGTATGAAAGCGGCAAAAATAAGAGAGAATGGCGTAAGTTTGAAATAAATTGGAGCAATATTAAGAAAGTTATGACTGTTTGAAAGATAAGATCACTTAATCTATGCGAATCGCAAATTGGCAATTTGGTCACTGGATTGTGACGTATTCGTGAACAACTCTCCCATTCGTCTCTTATCACTCCCCGCCTTCTCCCATGGGGCACTCTTAATATATATTGTGGAGAGCATATTATTACTAAAGGTTCTCGAAAAGGAAAATACGTACCTCCTGAGTCATACATTTTGAAATAATGACATTTTAGTCATTTTTTGTGTTGAAACAAATTGGATAGTTGTCCGGCACTTCGTCAGAGCGACACTGTCGTTTAAGCTCATTTGAAGTGCCCATACGTATAGTGATTACAATTTTAGAAAATTCATAACTTCTCCTTTTTTGGTCTATTTGCACTCAATTTCACTCTTTCATCTCTGTCTATATGTCTGTCTATATCTGTCTGTCCCTCGCCCTAACTTTCAAATCACATGTCCTTTATTTAATTCTTTGTCACATAGGTAAATAAAAAATCCATACTACACAACCGTCAGTCTTTTGATCAAAATTTTAATTTAGAAAGATTTTTAAGAGATATTGCAGGATTATCGGAGTAGACTAATATTTGATTTATATATATACCATAATAGAAAGTGTCACACTTAGAAAGAAATATAATGTAAAAATGGTCATGATTTTAAACTGAAATAATTATGGATATATATATATCAAATTCTTACGCTTTTGGATTTTTTTCCAGAAGCTTAGACTTGTATAGTGTCTGTTCACTTCTCTTATAAAACTAAAGAAATTTGACGAATTAATCTTTTAGGGCTGATCAAAAATTGAACAGGAATAAGAAGTTTTCCGAAACAAAGAACCCACAACATAAAGGCCTATATTATAGCATTTCCCTCTTTCCTCATAATGCATTTTGTTCGTCACCATAATTATGTAATTATTTTGACGATAATTTGATTCACCTATATACACATAACCCGCGTCAGCTAATCGAATGATCATCACTTATATTTCACATTCCAATCGGATTGGATTATTATCAGGTTTTCAAACGGTTTAAACCGTGATGGACCCGAGGCACGTGGAAAATGGCAAGTATGTCATTATCGGTCATTCTCCCAATGATGATACTAAAACGATTGGCGAGTAAGGGTTTGGTCAGGAAGCACATATTCAGCAACAAACGTAAACAAAATAATAAAGGAACAACAACAGGGAGAAAAAACACCTTCCCACTGTATAGTATTAACAAATTGTGAATATAAAGTTTATTTTGCCGACAAAAAAAGAAATGAAAAAAAGAAAAGGAATAGTGTTTATGTTAACCTTTACAAACAACATTTTAACGGTTCCCTGGACGTCATGGAATATGAAGATAAACGGAAGACCTATTTTTCAATTTGCTCGGCCTAAATTACAGATTTGTATTTCCTGACTGTAGAAACAAAATACGTGCAATATCGCTGTTCCATATCGTGTAGGTTTTTACTATAAAGACAATAAAACATTTCTCTGTAATGTATTGCTGTAAAATGATATGCATCAAGAGCTGAAATAAATTCTCATCTGAACTAGATGAAAAGGCTGTTTACAATGCTCTCATTTACGATTCTATATAAATCTTAAATCGGCATGAAATTACTAATTGACTAAATTAAGGCAATTTGCGCTGAAGTACTATAAGTGAATATCTTCAATAACATTGTGAACAATTTGCGCACTAGAGTAAACATGTTTTTACGTACTCTACTTCCTTTTAGGATATTCTTCAATTAAACTTATAAACGTAAAGTGTTGTCTATCGGCTCCGAACATTATCATTCATGAAAAGAGTTCATGCTAATTCGGGCTACAACATCGAATTATGAGAAATAAATAGATCGAAATATACAAGAAATGGAGCAACAATAATATTGGATGTTAGAGTTTAGGCCTTTTCTCAAAATATATACTTTATGATCATTATGATATCATCCTAATCTGCATTTTGCAACTGAAGGTGCAGGCTAAATTCCTTTTTTGTAAATCGCTATGTTACTTATGAATTTCAAGAGGCGTAATTAATTTTGCAGATATTAAGTCCTATATACCATTTACTGTGACTGAAAAAATGCGAAAAACTGTCATGAAAATGAATCATAGTTTTCCAAATAAAAACTGTTGAAATCAAATCTGAGATTAGAATTGAAACTGGGAAAAGAAAGAATAGTAAGACAATTGATTTAAGAAATGAAACAATACCTGAATTGTTATCATTATTATTATTATTATTATTATTATCATTATTATTATTATTATTATTATTATTATTATTATTATTGTTATTATTATCTTCATTACCAATATTATCACTATCATTATTATTACTATCATTATTATTATTGTTATTATTTATTTATTTATGTATCTATTTATTTGGCATATCGAGAAAAAAATGTATAGAAAACAACAGAAAAGTTCGAAGTGAGTGTTGTATATTATGATAATAGATTTAAAAGTTATGCAATCCCTTGCATTATGTGATATTGAATCAGCAATACACGAGAAATGTGTAATCATGTAGCGTATCTGGTTATCTTCCGCATTTTGTTGTGTTTGTTTAGTATGTTTTATTTCATTTTGGGGGTCTTATTTTGTTTTGTTAGTTTTCTAATAGCTCAGTTGGTAGAGCAGTGGTCTCGTAATCAGGTGACCCGGGTTCGAAAGTCGATGCGCTAGTGCCCTTAGGTAAGGCATTAATCCTCACTACCAGGTCCCTCGGAGAGGACCTAAAGCCGTCGTCCATCTGGTTGCTTACTTACAAGCATTTATGCTTTCTTAGCAGTCAGGTAAAATAACCATTACAATCACCTTTCATGCATAGGCCTTAGGGGCCAATTCACATTGGCTATTTGGTTGCGGTATGAATTATAACTTGCGCCTCAACTCGAAATCAATTAAAATGGTAGTTGTAAAAACTTACATTGGGAAAAGCTTGTTAAAAATTTCGGTAACCATTTTGGTCGGCGAATAGATCATCGAGAACAGGTGACGTCACACATCTAATGAATATTTCGGTTCAGCTCGCTCGGTGGATACAATGCTTGCTCCGATCGGTGCACGGTGCTAGCTGTGCAAGATTTGTTCATGCATGCACTCAACAGGCGAAAGTGAGCGAGATCCGCCAAAAAAGCTTGGATGCTTGGCAGAGAGAGAGTCGAGGAGACGGCGACGCGACCCATGCAGATCGTAAATCATCATTCAAGCAACGCACGCGCACACTTCACACCATCACAAAACGTCTCAGCATCGCAACTGATTTATTGTCACCAGTGTGTTGTGTGCTCCGCACCGCATTTATAGCCGTAGACATGAGCACATAGCTAAGCACGGCAATTTCTTTTTTTGTTTGTTTTTATTTTTTGACTGCATTTCACTGAAATGATGCCAAAAGAAATGATGCACGCATGCTTGTTTACACACCTTGGCGCTTGTAAGAGCTCATAGTCACCATCGATATCCTCAGCTGTCACCAACGGGAAACTCTCCCGTCAGTGTGACGCGAGTCCCACCTTTCGCACTTGAAGCGAAGAAGGTGCACACAATTCGCTAGCACAGCACTCCATGACACATGCTCTCCTTCAAAGACATTTAATATTTGGGATAATTTATGTCATCATTTTTTTCTGATGTGATGAAAGCTACTGAACGACAAAAATCGATGATATTTTCTCCTTGCATTCCTTCGCAGAAGAACTGCTTGTAGCTTCGCCGTATATCTCGGTTGAACAAACTCCGGGTTCTTCGGCGTATCATCTCGGCAGTCTTAATCCTCTTACTGCAATCTTGAGGCCATCATCTGTCTCTTGAAAACGCACAAGTACATATCTTTCACCGACGAATTGACGTAAATTTGCTGTCGACTACTGCTAAGTAGAAGACAGCGTGTGGGAGCATTTTCAACCATTCCGCCGACTGCAGCAGTAAAACTGAAGCGGGAGCAGAGAGACGCCAACGGGACCGAGCTCCTGTCGTCTCCCCCTTCGCATCACCTGGAAGTGGCCACCGTGGGAAGCTACGCTGAGCTAGAGGCAGGGGACCCTCAGGCTTTGGACGAGCCCAGTAGGAAGCGACTTAAAATGTCCACCGTTAGCATGGATTCGGGCAGCACCACCGGAGAAGAAGAGGTAAGAGATAAGAAAATCTTGTTTTCATAACTCGTATAAAATGATATATAATTATATAAAATATATACAGTATAATATTATGTACATTTTATTTTACTCTTTTTAGAGAATATAGGCTCACTGACAAAATGTCCCCCTCTGCATTTGTTTTGGCTTTTCTTTATCCTAATTAATAAACTCCACATTAGTGATGTATATTGAATGTGATATTCACAGCTGTAATTTTGCTACTTAACCCGTATAGAGAACCCTAATAGTAATAATCATAGCGCGTGAATGATAAAAACTACTTGACTATCCCTCTCAAGCCGCACATTTGGATAGATATGAATTTGTAATTTTTGGTCATTTTCATTCATCGGTTTGTTGATGAGGCCTAATTAAGGTTTTATTATATGCCCCCTCAACCCATCCTGATATTAAATTAATGTTTACATTACATTTTATATTTAGACATACGTTCATAATTATGGTCGTTATAATATTCAGAGGCATAAAACAGTACAAACAAAAATATGAAAAACCTGTTTTATCACGGTCATGAATGCGCGATTTTTAACACAGGTCATCTCTAAAATACATGAAGCCTTGCCAATGTCGGCTGAAGTTATTTCATTTATGATAATGAGATGAATTTTCACGGTATTGCATTTCATGAATAATTCTGTAAATTATGCATCCCTTGTGTCGATTACAATAATTTCTGTATTGTGTGGCGGACCTCAGGCACGTGGATCGTAGATTGCTATCAGCTAATGCACCTGTTGTGCCTTCGTATCTTATTCATATCACTCGGCAAATATTTGGATATCAAATGAAGATACGATCGGTTTCACTTTCTGTCGCCGGTTTTTAACATCCCCACCCCCAAAAAGAACATAATTTGGAGAATAATGAAAAGCAGTGATAAAAATGCAGTTAGATGATTATTGTTTCATGCCGCTGATTTTTTTCAATCTACCCTGTATTTATAGTCGTATTCAGATTGTTCTATAGAGTTGTTTTTATCTGTATATAGACACCGTTTTTATGTTATTTACTTCCTATCCAAAATAGTAAGGGAAAATCATTTAAGTGTGAGTGCCAAAATTCAAGTGTTCTCAATGAGTGATTCTACCAAAGCGATGTATTGATATATTTGTCCATTTTCTTCACAAAAATATTTTAAGGCACCTCGTGCTTTTTCTAGAAGTATCATACTAAAATG
Organism: Mesocentrotus franciscanus; assembly: GCA_037976565.1. NCBI lineage: Eukaryota > Metazoa > Echinodermata > Echinoidea > Camarodonta > Strongylocentrotidae > Mesocentrotus > Mesocentrotus franciscanus. Next base: position 5,688,021 of record CP137666.1, on the reverse strand, counting down.
AATCCCACTTAATGTCCTTCACATCGCACATGTTACTATTTTGTGAAGCTCCGGGGACGCTCTTGAGAGAACACGGAACTATTTAGCTGTTTTCTATTAACAGCGAAATATCATGCTCTTGACTCAAGTTCTGAACGCAGACAAGGAAGTTTACAAGTACATTGTATTATGAAACTGGACAGTTTCGAATGACATGCCTGTGAATCATCACAAGTTGTCTTTGTAACAATCATTAGGACCGCCGTTAATCGTCCTTTTCATACGTATGGGACTTTTCTTGGACACTGTAGTTTGTTAAAGGGAAACGCAATTCCATGCCGGAGGGGCAGTGAAGCCAATAAGCTGCGATCTTTTGTTGTATAGTCATTGAAGCGACGGGGTCTTACCCGATTAGTGAAGAGGTTTAGCGAAAGTAAGAAGAAGATTCGCGCGACTGAATACATCAATGGATGTACAGTACATGTAACTAAAGAATACAGAATTTAATGGCCGATCCAGTGCTAGTGTAGCTGATGTCCACGTGAAAAGAAAAATGAGTGATTGCGGCGTCCGCTAATTAATGATAGACAAATTAGTATTTGGTCTCTCCGAATTATCGCGAACAAAACTTACCCACGTGGCCGTATAGGTTAAGGCATTGTGCCGTTCAACTTTCGTCCTGTATTGCATGGGAAAATTTATCCACTCAATTCGTATGCGAAAGATAATCAACTAATGAGTCTTTTTCATTCGTTTTTTAAGGGCATAACGCTGGCAGTATGGTGCGTGTTACTGACTTTGCCACAGGCAGGCTCAGTTCGCTGTTGCAACCACATTATTGAGTCGGTGTTTGAGAAGAAGCGCGGGCTCGTTTTTATTTATTTAGTGTAGCTTATGGTTTGTTGTAGGCACAGGCATAATTACAGTCGAGAAAGACATGATATACATAGATCATGTTCAGTGGTCCATGGATAATCATGCCCATTGTATCATCAACTCATAATCAAACGTTAGTTTCATATCGTAAAATGATGAATAAGAACTCTTGCGAATATTATAAATTAGTTAAAGTGAATTGTGTAGCCAAATTTCACCACGTGTTTATAAAAGAAAATCGACAGTGCCTTAACCCTTGTGTAAATGAAGATGAATGCATTGGGACTCGACAGCTTGCGTACGGTCGGGAAATTGCAAAGGATCGATCCTGTATAAGAGTATACCTCGTTGAAATTTTAACTAAGCGTCTTGCGCCGTGCCATAATCTCTCAATTTAACACCGCCATTACCTCACCTTCTCGCCATTTTCTTGATGGACTTTTTACCAGATGCATTTTCCAATCGCGTGCTTAAGAGGAAGAAGCATCGTGTAGCAGGCACTTACCAATGGCTCTTAGACGTAAATGGCAGCTACATTAGACACGATTTTTCATATAATATCCTACTTTAAAAGCGCGCTCCGATGCTGCCAAATATCACCATCGGCATTCCCCCTTTTTTGATTGGCATTCAGACCCTCCAAAGAGTGCATAAGCCTCCAGAGTTTTTTCAGGAAATTGCCTGTGTCTTCACACATTACCTCATGTCACCGTTAGGCGTTTATGGGATCGAAGTCGAATCAATTCTTCACGCTGGAATTTTCTTCGCGGTTTAAAAAGCGGTGCATTTCTTTGGAAAACACGATTCTGGTTTGCATACCAAACAGGTTGTTTTGGCGCCACATAACTCCGCACGCGATCCTGTCTTGTTGATTTCATGGTTAGCGCGTTGAACGAGTCAAGCTTGCGCTCTCGCATGTATTCAATACCCGGCGACTTCCGCGTTAGATAACACTGATGTAAAATTCGGCGCCCCTTTCTTCGTGAAGTCGGGACTCGCTTGTCTGTTTTCAGGTCAGCGAGGAGGAATCCGCCAGAGGGCACGAAAATGGGGCTCTATTTTTGGAAGTGACAGGTGAACTTCGAAACCTTTCTTTCCATGAGAAAATGCTGTAAAGCGTTATATCGGGCGTGTGACATTATTTTCTCGGAAGAAATTGGTCAAACACTGGGATCTTCTCGTGAACTATACACTCCTTAAACGGAACATCTGGATTGATAAAGTCTGGTTTTTAATTAACGGTTATAGAACATAGAGTACATGTAATGACTCAATGCTTTGCATTTCATGATGGTGGGTGGGGGGGGGGTTGTTACCATCTGATTTGATAATAAATTAAAAACATGGGCATGCAACTTGTGAGAGGGCAAATTGAATTGATAACTTGCTTTAATAATTTATAGATGATTATACTTGCCTTTATCACGAGGCTGTTATTCAATTCTGTAAAAATTTTAAAGCTTGAAGGTCTAGATTTCAAATAGAATTTATTTTTCATATCAAATCAACACATATCACAAAATACATAGCAACAAAGCTACATGAAAATGATAATTTATTTATTCACTAATGAACAGAGTTATAACTGAGATTTTAGAGGTGTTGTGACTAAAAAAAGAATATGTATATATTTTCTTTATCAACAAGGTGAATCAAGTTTTGATGTTCATATCTGTTTTAAGGCCCTTGCTTTCAACAGTCAAAAGATTAATGACAACTCTTTTACTGTCTCCTTCTATCAAAATGTGTGATGCAGACACAGCGCTTGAAGAGCAATGTACTCTGTGCCTGAAAGAGGCAGGCAACCATAAACTTGTCCATCTTCATTTACCAGCTCCCTGTTTACGCTTCTCCCTGCCTGCACATTTCTCCAGGTATCCGTTAAAGGAGACAGAATATATTTGAAAATCTAATGTGCCTGTTTTGTCAGCAATATCACACGCTTGGACACCCGGATTTGCATGTTAGCGGCAAGAGTGTTGCGTTGTCGTTTGCTCCGCCGGTTCCTCGTCGACTTTCTGGTGTGAATAATTCACCAGTGACGAGGGTCTGGAGAATAGAAACAAGGTGAAGAGAAATCTGGAGGCAGACTCTGATCACATCTTCTTCTTTGAATCTTGACAAGACAGCAACCAATCTGTCATTAAGCTATCCCTGCAGGTCCTTTAAAGAAAAGGAAAGAATAAAAACCTGAGGTTATATGTTTAGAGATAATGTAGATCACAGTAAGTATTGATCCACAGACTTTTCTTGACATCATTTGAATTAAAACCATATGTCTTTGCTCTGAGATGTATATAATCAATGTCAATTTTAATATTGTTCTGATCAATTTTGATACCCTTAAAATTTAAAATCATTTAGCTTACAGATGATTCATACAAAATGAAATGAAAATAGTAAAAAAAAAATAAAAAAAAAAAATTTCTCTTTAGGAAACAATTCAAATACAAAATTCATTCATGATACTTGGAGACAAATTTGGAAAGATATGTTCTTGTGATTTCTCCACTCCCCCTCCCTCCCTGCAAAAAGTGGGCAGGGAATGAACAAAATAAAGGAAAAGGCAATATTACTTGGATGATCGCGGCATGCAATGATCTAAATGCTTTACATCTTGATTGCTTATCCTTCACTTTCAATAGGACACACAATGACAATGTACATACCCCAGCTTAGAATTCGGTATATCCTTTTGCTATTGTTCAACTTGATTGAATATATTTAGGGAGTTCAAAAATATAATAAGCTTTTCCATATTTAAAAAAAATATTTGTAAGGAAATATATTTCAAATCAAATTTATACTTTTAAGTTTTATGTTACAAGGGTAAATAGTACTGCAATTTGATCAGTGCATCTATATTGTATAGTTTCAAAAGAAGGGATAAGCATGCATCTTTAAACTTAAATCTGTATAGGAACAGAAAGACTGCCAGTATAGTCCAGGTAAGAGGATCATAGAATAATGGAAGGAGAGGCTGGGAAGAAGCTGATACAAGATTAAAATGGTTTTAAGATACAGGGAGTAGGTGGAGAAGAGAGATTAGAGAGCATGTAGGAAAGAGAATGCAACATGTGTGCACTTGCTCACAGTAACTATACTGTACTGTTTTGTCCTTATTAAATTCAAGGCAGAACAGTCAGTCTTTTAAAAAAAAGCTAAGCAGCTTAAGATATTGCTTCTTTCTTCCATCCAGAACAAAATGGTGTGAGAAAAGTTGAGATAGATAATAAGAGAAGGAGAGGGAAAGAAAGAAGAGAGAAGAAAAGAGTGATGAGATAAATAGAAAGATAACTGGAAAAAATATTGAAATAAAAATAGGAAATGGAATAAAGCTATGGATTTGTTTATGATTGTCAATATATATGTCAGTGTGTAATTAATGAAGCATTCATTACAGTCATTTTGCTAGTTCTGCCTCTTTCTTTTTCTCTCTTGTTAACTTATGTTAACTTCTGTTATCTTCTGTTAACTATAATTAAAACAACAGAATAAAAACAACAAAATATTGTTAACTTTTATCGATATTTATCTATAGAAGTGAATTTCCTTCATTACCTGTCTTAGGTCAGTTATAATGAATCTACTTGCATTAATGACATTATTCTTCCACTAGAAAGCCATTCACAGAGATTTATGGCTTGGCTGTTATGCTTGGTTTATACTCACTACTTCCATAAAAGGAATAACAAATATAATATCCAGTATATGCATATATGAGAAGTAAGCTGGATTTAAGCATCATGTATGCAAATTTTGGAGGAAGTGCAGGCCTGATGAGGCGGTCTTCCATCTTCCATCTGCCGCTTGCTGTCATGGAGCTTATCTTCCATTGCCTTCCGCCTTTTCCCCAGTGCTTTTCCTATGAATCTTAATGTCTTTCCAAGGCAAGCAAATGGGGGAGGGGATTATGAGGACACCATATTCATCTTTGTGCTGGCTTTCCTCTTGTTTCTTCCTTCCATGTTATCATCTGCTAAGATCTTGATGAAAACATAAAAATTAAGATTTGATGCCTTCGGAGGGGAATAAACTTACTAATGAGCACATGCAAGAAGAAAAATTATTTATATTACCCAAGTACTGGTACTGTATTTTTTTTCTTTAAATGGAGGCAATGACCAATACTCTATGCAACCAACAGAAGGCTAGTATTTTCCCCCTTATTTTTTTGAAAACAAAATACAATGCATAGACTGGGTTGATGGGTGGACAGATTTGCTTAATCATCGAAGAACTCAGTATGGGGGTATTCCAAATTTCCAATGAGTAGGCCTACTTGTTCCATTTTCAATTTTACCATCTATTCATGGTCAAGATTGTTCTTTTAGGTATGCAGTGCTGAAAATAGATTTTTATGGTTGGAAAAAAGAATTCTGAGGCATGTGAAAACCTTCTGAGAATGTCAAATTATAAGCAACCAGGAGTACGCTTGATTTCCCTTGTCTTCAGCTTGGCTGGTTACAGCAGGGATGCCTCTCACAGGGGTGGGACAAGATATAAAGAATAATTTTGACAGAACATGCTGTACCCAAATATATATGTAAGTGATGGTGAATCAAAGATGTGGTGCTCCATACAAAGCTTTTGCTTTATAACTACATACATCATACATATATTAACTCCTATTTGTGGACATGCTTGTAATTCATAATGTCATATTCATAATTAAGTCATAGTGGTAAAATATGAATACAGTAGATGTAAGCATATTTGTGTATAGTTTGCAAATTTATGTAGTGTCTCCTTTTTCATATCTAGGTTAACTGATGATCAGTTTGAAACATTTAGAGAACATGATATTGTGCCAAAACTAACTAAATATATAGGTTTGGTCACATCAGCAAAAACTTCACATTCAATGAAATTTCAAATGTTATCAGAATCCTAAAAAACAGCAATGTAATCCTTGCTCTCCTTGCTAAAATGCAAGATAAAAATGTTGACAAATATTGCAGTATGCATCTCCTTAATGAAAATTGGAAGTTTTTATTAGAATAACTTCAATTTAATCCTATTCACTCTGTCCTCATAGAGGGCAGGGTATCAATTTCTCTCAAATGGGATTAGTCTTTACAATAGAAAGGTGTGTTTACACTCTCAGCCTCTACAAGGCGCACAATGTCCAAGTGCTTCAATAATATAAAACCCTGTGTGAACAATAGAGTACATGTGTTTACACTTGTCAGTACTGTCCTCTATCAGTGCTTATAGGGTGTTAACAATATGGTAACAGTATTTACACTGTCAACTATTAGCTCTAATAGAGTGTTAATGATCTAGTGTAAACAGTTAGATTGTTCTCTCATCTTATTTTACAGATGTCCTCTGTCCATGTCTAAAACACTGTTCTTCTGAGTAGGATAGGTGATCTTATTGACAAGATAGTATATTGTGTTCTTGATTGTGATTTGAGCTTTGATATACAGTCAGATCTGTATATAAATACCCCTCAAAGGAGACAAGAAAATAGTCTTTATAGACAGGTTTCCTTCCTATACAGTTTGACACTGAAGCAGGTTTACTTGCAAAAACCTCAAATTCAAATAATATCAGGCTATCATCATGATCAAAAAAGCAAATGATGATGAATCTAATTAGTTATTGCTGTGAGATCAGCAAACAGGATGCATATCAGTATGAAATCTTAAAGCAACACAAATCTGTGTGCAAGAGTGATCTTGAATTTATTTACTCTGCTAAATGATTGCTTTTATGTAAAAAAAAAATGACATAAGTAGAAATTTGTTTTATCTTCACTTCACTTAAAAATCTGCATGCATTTAACAGGTGGTGAAAATATACACTTATGACAAATGAAATGTGATTGTAAAAAATAGTATCAAAAACATGCATAATGAAGGACCTATTTCCCGTTCTGAGTAGAAACAGGAATTATGACCGAACAAGCACAACTTATTGATACAAGGAAGTTATCTTTGGCTTGATGACATTCAATTCACATTTGATCTTTAATAAGGAATCATTTTCCTTGTGCTGACTGCTGAGTAGCTAATTACGTACACATAAAGCATATTGTGATATGCCTCCATATTGCAGCCTATAATGTTTGCATGCAGTATAATTGAACAATGTGTGACTAATTGAAAGTCAATCTATTTTTGTTTTTAACTGTGGTAAAATGATACATATTTCCATTCATGGTTTAATATGAGTATATGACCTTATTTGAAAATTAATGATTGCAGTTTATGAATATGATTTCATTCAACTTTGTTTAGATATAGGCCTGTGTCATACAAGTAGCATAAATAATGGAAATGATGAATACTTCTGACCAGTTTACTTAGTCCGCTCACCAATATTCCCTTTGAATGTCTATAAGAATAGCAAGTGTTAGTATTTGGAAGTGACTGTAGCAATAAAGGAATTCACCTCTCAGATTTCGACCTCAAATTAAAAGGCACTCCAGTGAAAGCAATGAAATGAAAAAAATGAAAAAAGTGAAATATGAAGAAGAAAGAAGAAGAAGATTGCATTCAAATAAAAGAAAAAGAAGATAAGCAGCTTGATGTCATGAAGTCATGAAAATCACATATTGATTTCAACTTGATCATCTTTAAATTTCTAACCTGTGTTTTGTGTTAAAATGTGCCCATGTAGTAAAATGAAACGATTCAATATTCCATGGCTTCATGCAGCAACAGTATTTCGTGCCACTTTCCTTTACTTGTTTCTTTTTTACTAAGCTTATAATAGAATCCCACACCTATACAGTTTCCATTCACACATAGAAAACCTGAACAAAAGAACCAGTATACATTACACATTATACACACTGGTATCAGGTGTCCAGCACAGCTAGTGGATGTTGTCTTCGGGCTTACACTTATCCATGAAAAAGACCCCTTCTCTCTTCATAAAAAGAAAGTAGGCCCTTTTGGTTATTTGTGTGAATGTGTGTATGTACACATGACTGTGGTTTGAGTAAATGTTTGCTTAATAGCAAGTGCAGTTTTGGTGTGAAAGAGAAGCCCGTTTAAGGTTGAAGGGTCGCATTAATATTCATGCGGGTGCTAGAGTTGTACCCCCTCGTGGGGAAGAAACTCGAGTCCGAGTAGAATCCCCTTGAATAAGTGGTGGCCCTCGAGGGCGCTCCAGGCCTAGGGTGATCAGTTCACCAGCAGCTAGACAAGGGATGGCAGCCTGAATCGTAGAGGATGGATAGTCCGACATTGATACAAAACATGCTATAAAAGTGTTTGCTAATTATGGGGATTTTAATTGTGAGCTAATGTCAACATGCATGTTTCAGGCAGGAAGATATCCAGAGAGGAAAGAAGTATCACTCACATAAAAGGATTTGCTTATGAGAAGGATGGCTGAAATTGTTTATAGAGGCATTACCCTGTATAAAATGGGGATATTTGTAATCATACATTTAAATTGCTTCATCAGTAAGCATTGTACAGAATTCTCCCAGAATAGAACTTAACATCTGATAAATCTTTGATGCCACAATTCTTTTTACCTCAGGAGTAAACAGTAGGAGTAAATAATTGTAATGATTTGTTATCTAAGTTTGCTTAGAATTCACAATTACATTTTCTCTTGTGTTTTTGTTTACTTCTCCTTTTTTAACAGAAGATTTTCCCGTAAAACAGACATTTTCTGCATGAGATGGATGAAGCCCGCTTATTTTTATACATAGAATCTAGAATATGACTTTTTGATATTTTGAAAATTCAAAACTTGAAAGGGAATGAGTTCCATTTTCTTATTCAATTTCAACAATATATATTGAGGATTAAAGCTATATCTTTTTTAGATTAGAAGGAACAAACCCTTCTCATAAAAGAACATTGCCCTTTGCTTATACTGATCTTTCTTTGATTCCCAATATAAAGCACAGAGGGATAAGGAATCAGATTGTTCCCTTGAGATATTACTACCTACACCACCCTCTGAGCTAGTAACCAGCAGAAATAGGTCTAATATCATTATTAGAACACCCGACCTAGTGCAAATTACAAAATATGCATGCAACGTTTCTACGGGCAAGAAATATTCACCCCCTTTATACATTGGTATGCACATTCTAATGGTTTCCCTATGGTGGGCAAATTCATTTGATTAAGTTTACCGTTTTACCACACCATCGGCAATATGGTATATCTTTGGACCTACTGCCATCGTAATTCAAGCTAATTTTCTATCCTCACAATCCAGAATTGGGGCAGCAAAAATGCAGACAACTTCTTCGGGTAGTTGCGAACAAAGCAACTGCTATAAAATATATTTCTAGGTGAGGTGCTTCATTTAGAAATGAAATCAATTTAATAAATGATGAGAAAGATATTCTTAGGAAGTATTGCCTCTGAAACGTATTTGTTTGAATACTTTACCAAGTCCAATATCTTTAGGATGTAAATATCTGGATTTAGTTGCCATGGTGATTTTAGGTGATGATCATTTATGCATGTGATAAGTGATATCAATTACAATGTAGTGTTGGAGGTTACAGTTTCTCGTGAACTCTCACTTGAATTCATTCCCTCTTGAAAACTCTGAAGGTAAAATTTGTCTTCTCACATTTCAATGAAAAATACACAGCATCTGACAATTCAAATTATTAAAAAAATTAGTTATGGAGAAACAGAATGACTTGTGTATGTGTAATTGCCTTGAATAAAAATGTATTTCTGCTTCTTTGATGGATTGGTGTAATCACCATACATCTCACCTTGTGTTGGAAAAAAACACAAAAAACATGTTTACCCACAAAAAAGATTTTTAGTCTTCTGACTAAATATGACATCGTCGATTACTCTTCCGATTTCCAATATGTAGTTAAGTTTGACAAGTGTGAACCTGACATGACTCTATTGTTGAAGCAATGCAAATTGAGCCATTTGTCAAACCTATTTTGTTCTTAATCCCAAAACGTGAAAAGAGGTCCCCCTTGGCCCAGTTCTCATTTTCTTCATGGGCTGGGGTTACAGAAATTCTGTGGAGCTTTGATTCCTGGAGCCTGAAAAATAGGAATTTTAAAGGGTCAAATCTGGATTTCTGTTTCTCAGGTTTTGACTAGAAGTAATGCACAACACAAATCGTGTCTGTAATGGGAGAACAAGATATTGTAGGGACTAGGGAGAGAATGTAACAGTTGGATGTCGATTGTTGAGGCTGTCAGACTTTAAAGTCATCCAACATATTGGTCATTGTTTTTGATTCGTGGTCAAAATTGGAAATGATTTTAACCCCCGCAATTTGAATCTTAGGGGTGATATATATGGCAGCCATATTAACCGCTGCTAGAGGTTCTCAATGTGCAGGGTAATGAAGAGGGTAATTGTGGGAAGGCGGTGGGAGGTTGTCGAAAGACACAACTCCCATCGTTAAGGGGCTAGGTAAATGGTCATTTCGGTGTCAACTCCAGCTGAGCCCTGGACAACCATGCTCAGACTGAAGGTTCGACATGCATACAATCTTACATTTAAAATGGCATACATTCATGCCACAGTGTGGTGATGATGCGCCAAAAACCAATTACAAAACAAAACAAAACACAGCATGCAATTTCTTAAGTAAAAATCTTCTATATTCTCCAGGTATCTGACATATATTGCTGAGCAGTAAATTTCCTACCTTTTGCCAAGTAGATTAATATAATTTTAGTTTTACTGTTTTGTTTTGAATGTAAAGAGAGATAGATGTTCTTTATTGTGAGATGGCATGATTATAGCATTAGGTGTCCTTATAATTTTCTCAGATAATGTTAAATGAAGAGAAATTTTAGAGCAAATTTTGTGTGCGCATTTATATTTACCAAGTCTAGGAAACAGACAAACGACATTGAGTATCCAGCCCAAATGCAGCTGTAATGCATATTTGATAATGTTGATGGCTAAAAGCTGGTAAAGACATAACTGTGTGATGTGATACTCTCTCTTGGGATCAACTCCGGACGATAGAAACCTGTCCGAAAATCAATAGGATGGAAATTCAGGACTGGGCTATGGTGATTTGAAGCTGAAAAAACACAGACACAAATCAATACAAAGAACACTATCCTTCCTGTGTTACCTTTTTAATGATCTTTTACTTTTAAAGATGTTTTCTTTTCCAGGAATGTTGTATTCTGCAATCTGCAAAAAGGGAAGGATTTATGGATTTATTTAATTTGATTGTCTATCTATACAAGGAAGGTAAAAAGAAATAAAAGACTTGCTTCTAGGTATTTTTAGTTGACTTTTTCCTTTTTGGAAAATACATCAGATATATATATATATAATAATCAAAACAATAAAAATAAAAATACAGGTTTCAATTTCATTTCTTATCATTTTATATCTTGATATATTTATATCAAGAGAAGAATTGCTATTGAAACGTTCTTAAATATGAAACAGTCCCATTAAGCTATCAGATTTTACTTTTCATTTTCTAAAATATTGTCCTTTTAACTAAAGATATTTGGCTGACTAAAAGGAAATATGTATACACAGTCAACATATTTATAGTTCCATTGGCAGTTTGTTTTGTGAATATATAATGTAATCTGAGCTAGTCTATATATTTTCTGAGGTTTGGTTCTCACCAAATTGCTGATTTTCATATCTGCAGGGTTCTGTGCCATTATTAACCACAAGCCGTCGCCCTCTGTGATAATATGTGAGGTAGAAGTGATAGGCAGGGTAAGACATGTTGTGAAATCAATGCATTTAAATGCACACTGTGATGCATACGGCCCATTTCCAAAACAATTTTTTTATTCAGATCCATTAAAGCTTGAAAGGAAATATTTACTAGGCCTATTGGTAATGATGTAACATAATTTTACACAGAAGAATTTGAACCAAATTTATACTGAACTTTCAATATTATAAAGAAATGATTTCTGCCAAATTATCTGAATTGATGTTTTGTAATGGTCAAGTAATAGGCATAGAAATAGAAAGAAATCATGCTGTTCCTCCCAACTATGAACATGTATCAAGCAAAATCACACATGCTTTCAGTGACAATGATTTGGGCAACCGTTCTGCTGCATGATAAAAAAACAATCTTTACTAAACTTTACTTGAACCCATTGAATACTGGATTATTTCTTTCCAATAGTTATAATACATGAACCACCGAATTCCAGCAGGCGTTGGGTTAAGTCATTCTGTCAACATGTAGCTACATCTCCTGAGCTTAAGATGAGCTTTCAAGAGGGGGGATCTTTTCTCTCCCCGGCATTATGCTGGAAAGAATGCCTTGAAAACAATCATGTACAATGCAATGACCAGGCTGCATGTGACAGGATACGGGAGTCCGTCCGTTCGACCGTCCGGGGTCGTCGTCGAATTGTGGCTGATAGATTGATCAATTAGCAGCTGATTCCTTGCGACTAACTGGAGATGATCTATCCAGATGGTTTTACAGACATACACCTACATCATCCAGCATCTCCCCTCTAAACACACTGCACTAAAACCCATGTCTGTTTACTTCCATCTCCTCATGTTTAAAGAGAGGGTTAATTTCTGGATAAAAGTGAAATGTATTTTTTGAGCTTTCTCAATCTCTCTATCCCTGTGTGAGAGAATATGATGGTAGTAATGTCACATGAAAAGGATTACTCTCCAGATTCCATCCTACCGGTATTCTATATTTAACTAATACACATTTTAAATTCTGGGGCACATTTGATATACCACATCTACAATGTATCTCTAGTCTCATATGTCTACATTTATATCTGTATGCAGTGCTTTTCAGTGTGTTTTCAACAAGAATGAATTACTATGTCATCATTTTGATGATTATAATCCCTCTCAATACATGTAGGCCTACTGCATAATCATCCTATCCCAAATAACTTATTGGCAGTTTTTCACAATGCACTTTTACAACCAGTACTCAACTTCATCTTCAATAGATCAAAATAAACAGACTTCTTGACTTGCAGTGGAACATTTCACAACTTTTTATGCATCATCTATTCCTCATAATTTTCATCCCTGCTTTTTATGCTGAAAGCCCTGCAGCATCACACTATTTATCTCAAACGAGGTTGATATGTACACCTTTCTGTGCTGTGATGTATTGCTTTGCAATTCGCTGGGAGAGATCCCATCCATTTGGGCTGCATGCACTGTCTGTGACAGTTCCACCTTTGTTCAGTGCTAGGTAAAAGTTTCACTATTACAAGGCCTATTTATGTTAATTTTGAAGTTAGTCATGCTAAGTAACTAAATAAAGGAGAAGTGTTTTACATGTACTCAAGCTGCATTTAATGTTATGTTATAAAACTGTAACTTTGAGGAAGAAAATACAATATGACGTTTGACAAGGACTTAAATATATTTATCAGATAGTTGTTACCAAAAGGGATTATTTCAGTTAACCATAACTGTATAAGTGGTATTACTGTAGATGCAGAATCTTTGAATTGGAGATTAATAAGGCCATTATCTAATGGTAGCTATGTGGAGACATAGAAAGAGAGGATAGTGAGGTGAATCAATCCATCCATGTATTATTTTAATTCCGTTTTATATATACATATGTATTTATATTTTATACCATTTGTAAACTCATCAGTTGGGAATCTAAAATCATGTTACCAATGTAAAGAATGTTTGATTTATATATATGTTCCCAAAGATATTAATATGAATGAAAGGAACTAGAGATATAATAGAGAAATAACAGCAATACAGAGCCTACAGTGTGTGCCTCATACATCACGAAAGGGGCTTAGGAGGACCTCTGGGGAATTCACAGCATGCAAAAATCATCTTTCCAGGCATACTCATGTTTCAGACAGCTATGACTAAAATCGCATGTTGCTGGGCTTTCAACAATTGCAAGTATGCCCTCTGATGATGGTGTGCATTAGGTACATGGCTGACGGACGGACGGAGGAAGATGGAGAGAGAATAGTCATGTTTTTGTTATGCTGGAGTGGAGTTAAGCATCCAGTGATTTGGACGATGATGGTTATTAATGGCTGGCATCCCCTGATGTGTCAGAAACAAGGTCATCTAGTCTCCTTCTGATTGAACTCTGTGCTCATGCAAGGTACAAGTCCATGTTCTTCCTATGAAACAAGCTCCTGATGCTGAATTTGCGCTTTGTCTAAGAGTGGACCTATCAAGGTCAATGCTCTAATTCAAATTGACCAAGTTGATAACTTAGACCTAGGTATACATTGTGAAGTCACTTTGTTAAAAGCTTTAAAATCTTTGCTAGAGTATAGGGCATAATGAAAGGATGATGGGAAAGGAAGGCTCTTTAGATAGAGCAATGCCCTTTTCTGTATTGGTCCTTAAGCATCCTTCAGATTATTATTAATGTTGCTCCTGAATAAAAAATAAAAAAATGTTTTCTCAGAATTGAGAATGGTACTTGAACTCATATCTTTATGGTACATTGAATATTAACCTCTACTGATATGTATTTAACCATAATGGATGAACTTTGTTAACTTTAAACAGCTTCTCCTTTGCTTCATCAAGAAATCAAAAGGGATACAAACTCTTATACAAATTCTAAATGTGCCTACTTCTACACCTGTTATTAAATCTTCACCAATGAACCCAGTCAGCATCCTAGGAAGTAGATCTCAATAAGGCAGTCACTAATGATGTGAACAGACAATGGAGCAGATTATGTCCTGCTAATGAGTGGGAGAGGGGTACTAATTATCCCCTTGGTACTCACTTAAGGACTTGTCATTGTTATTAAGCCATCTATTGTCACACTAGAGCTTATTAGTATAATACAACCAACCATTATATGTAGAGACAGGACATAAAACAGCTGCTTATATAAGGGGGGTATTCCCTGCTAAGAGGAAGGGCTTCCCAACACATCTGCTCCTCAAGTTGTCTAATTGGTATTTCTCAATCTCGGGGGTTGTACCCCCGAGCCCCTAAGCGTATCCCCCACCATTTTGCAGCTGTTCTGCGCTTCCTTTGACTATCATCTTGCGCATCATGTCTGTAAGCAGTATTATTAGTTTCATGTATGCATTTCAATCAAATGTTTGACTCTGTGCTATGATGCTTTGGCTTCACACTGTTTAACCTCAGATCAACCATTTTTGTATGATATCATTTAGGAGCTAGATGTAAGAGGGCATTTCATCTGCTGAGAGCCAGAAGGCCATTAACTCAGTGTTCATATATAGGGGTCAATGCCCTACTGGCTTTAAACAGACAATATTTTGAAGGAAACATAATATTTCAATTGTAGCACAAACATATTTTCATGAAAAATGTTAAGCGTTGAAAATATTATGCGATCATTTGATCTTACAAAGTAGAAGGAAAAAAAATTGCAACTACATTGTAGAAGAAAAAAATAAATCTGCCTCATGAAAAAAGGGCACATCATGACCTGTATTTGTATGCATGTTTAAATACATTGACTAAAATTTCCCTATGACATAATTACCTACAATGTACTCTACAAGGTACTGGATGATATCTAGTTATATTACCATGTTTTTCACAAAAAATTCTGTTTCTGCCTATCTTCTAAGAAACTTCTCCTGTATTCTTTATTTGATTGAAGGAAGGTTCATGTCTTGTTTTGACGTTTGTATCTCTGAAGCCAGATTCTCATTACTTGTTAATGAAGGGCCGACTTGCAGATGTGCACACCTACACATGCTGCTTAAATCTGTAGGGATGGTGGATCGGACTAGAGGCAAAAACACATATCTGCATCAACAGATTGTGTAATCCATTATATAGGGTTTGTTCCCATTCCTAAAGACAGTTCACCAAGGTGTACAGAATCACAATAAGGCAGTGTGCATAGATGATGATGATGATGACATCTAGTATATCAAAGGATATCCATTTCTTTGATTCAATATTATGTGTATTTTGGAATGGTATAATTATTATAATTCACAGCAATAATTTTTGTCAAGTACAAAGCTATGATTTCTTAGGCGGTACCCATATGCCATGTGCCTATTTTCCCCTTATTTCACATTTAAATGGTGAATTGCTCCAAGTGATTACTGATTATTAAAAAGGCACTTGGATAGTATTTCATATCAAACAAATGTTAATTGATTATTTGTTTGATTAGTAAGCTTCAAAATAATGTAAATGTTTCCTGTTTTCTAATACACAATCTTCTTTTTGGCATTGCTTGATAGATGGGTAGAAAGAGAGAAGTATTAGTGTCTCTTGTACAATAGATCTTTGTCATGATGACCCACAGGTTTTTACCTACATGTTCTTTTGTTGAACATTCTAAAACAATCAAGATTTGCCATCTTCCTGATATTCTGGGATATCATTCACTTCCATGCTAATCATCCAGTCTTGATGCAATGGGTCCTGTAAGCAAAATACTCATTCTATATGTATGTTCCTCCCTACTTGTTGAATTGATCTTGTGCTAACGTAAGCATACCTCGATGAAAAGGTCAAGACATCTTTGCTCAGCCCAGAATCATTTCCTTGCCTTGTCCTCCTGATTTCATCCCAATGTTTGATGATTACGTTCCTCAGTCTTTCAAATTAGATTGTGTGTCTCAGATGTTGGACATCATTGGGAGTCATGCTGAAACCATTGGGATTTCTAGGACGTTATGATGCGTTTCCCCCCTGTTGGACGTAACTCCTCACTCATTTTCTTGATTTTCTTGAATAAGAGACATTTCTGTAAATCAAGATTGTTGAAGTGTTCATGGAATTTCTCCTTTGCAAAAATGTGTTGATGTACCAGTAATAGGATCTATGCTTGTTGCTCGAAATTCATCGAAAATGCTGCTAGTAATCTTTGTATGTCTCAGTCTTTGGAATGTTTTTACAGGGAATTTTCTTTCAATAAACCAAATTAAATTCTGAATTGAATATAAATTGTAAAAGCAGCTGTAATAGATAAGAAAGTTGGAAGTTTATGATACAATAGAGTAATAGACATACTCAAATATGCATGCACAGTATACTGCTTCATGTATATCATGAATATCCAACTTTGTGAAAATTTGCATTGAACTATTCAACTATTCTCATTTGTAAAAGGATTACTAACTGTTGTGCGATACATTATTTGTTATACTCAGACAATTACAAGCATGACAGGTAATCAATTGACTACTGTACACAAATAAAGCACTCAAATGAATGGGTACAATGGCTTTTAACACCAACAGACTAAAGAATGAATTATGTTCATAGAAGTCCATGCGTGCGTGCCTTTCTACTAACACTCAAATTTAACTCCAAGCACACGCATATTTATCAATGACAGAATTCATTAAGACAAAGCGCCAGTGATAAATGCCATCTTATCCGCTTTTGAACTTGGCTAAAAAATACCCCAAACTACGTACTTGCGCTGGACAACCCGTGCTCTGGAACAGTACCCAAGCAGATAGAATGTTGATGTAGATTCAGTGAATGGTGGAATTCATCATTCAAAGCCTGACTGCCCTGTGCAGACATATAACTGTCAAGATCTATTACTTGAGATCTACTGAAGATCTCTTGCGGGTTATGAGCTACCCCTATGGTGCTGTTTCTCTCTTTCTCATGTGACTAGTTTCTTCTTTTTTTCCTCTCTCTCTGGATGGTAAGGGAGTGAGGTCACACATGTGCCTTACATATTTGAGTATAACTGGCCAATAAAGTAGCCTTGAGGACATCCCATCCCATGGTCAAAGTCATGGGTTGAGGATGCATTATAGTCTTGGAGCAAGTCAATAGAAATTCTCCATTCAAGAGTAATAATGCACAGTGTAATTATACTGATGAGTTTCAAGTAAAAAGTTTGACCTTCAGATGACGATGATAGTTGATCAACCCTAAACCATCTTCAGTGTACACGTAATCAACAATTGTATTTCAGAAATGTCTGGCAAATAATTCCCTGAATGTTTTTTTTCTCCACACATCCATCAAATTGCATACATGTAAACTTGTGCTAGCGTAGAGTGTTCATTGAAATGCAATATTGTGAAATTACTAAATGCTACATCAAGCTGATAGCTAGCATTTGAAATCACTTTCTGTTATAAGGAACAGCATAAACACCAAGAATGTGTTTTTGAAAAATGACAGATGAGTAATCCTAAACCCATCGTGGAAGTGCGGAATTGGGAGTGCTTATAGGAAGACTATCAGCTGACAGCTGTTTGACAAAGTAAATGAATTATGCGGACATGATCCTGGGGAGTTATACCCACATAAATAAGGATGCTCGCCTGTACTATAACATAGGGAAGCTATTAGAGAACATCGACTGTTGCGCGTTAAGGCTGTATATTCAGCTATGTTATGTAAAGAATTGCTGTAATCTGGTGATGGATTGGTGTAAATCACTTCCATTTGTGAGGTAAAAGTGAAAATGACAGAAAGAATGCTGTATAGGCTATGGTGGAGGTGAGGAATTGATATATGAGAGGGGGTAAATGTATCACTAGAAGCTAGGACACATTTATCACTATTCAACACATTTCAACTCATTTATGCTTTAATACGGCTTACTAATTGTAATATTGAAGTATTTGGTAAATATGGAAATCTTTCATGATGTATCAAAATATAAGATTATCAAAATTCATAAAGTAAGAATTATTGGCAGATGAATGCAGCAAATTTTATGCTTTCTTGTTTTAACTACACAGGTTTTGATTTGATTTTAATCTATTGAAAACTAGACCTACCGGTAAGATAACTACTTGGGTTTTTGAAAATAATTGTTAAACCATAATAAAATAATAATAATAACATCCAACATCTTATAATTAGGAATCCCATTTATCACAATCTTTTTAAAAATATTTTTATTCTGATGTAGGAAAGAATAACATTTAATTTGTTTCCTTCAGCCTGTTTATGATGACATTGAGTAATTTAGCTCTGGAAAGCTCTGTAAGAGCTCATGGAAACTGAAGAAAAAAAATGTTACAAATATTAGAGAAAGGGCTTAAAAGTTGTTTTGCCAAAATCTCACTTACCGGTATAATATAAAAAACAGCTCCTGTGAACAAAGACATGTTCTTACCCTGCCTGATTCCTTGTTTTCAATACACAAAATGGCTACATTTTCTAAATAGTAGGGGCCTACCTACTCTGCAACAAGAATTACAATTAACCAGATATCTTAAGCACTCCAAAAGTGAGTCCATATTTTTGACACAGACAGAACGCATGTAGCCTAGAACTTGATGACTCTGTTGCATGGCATCCTTGTTTCTCCTCACCTAATCTCTCTAGCTATTCAGCCTCCCCTAAATGAGTCTAATCATCTCTCTATAGGTGGGACTACAATCTGTCATGTCTGCTATGCTGATCGTATTATGCCGACTGGCGACTGCAGTCTAGAGGAGATAGATGTCAGACTTATATGACCCACATTTATTTTCCCAATTTACTTTTATTAATACACATTGAAAATCTGCACATTTAGTTTTCTATGACCAGTTCCATCCAGTTTTCACAGTGAAAATTCACACATTTCTTATTTACGTACATGGGTCACATCAAACTAGTTATATAAAACTTTTTTTCCTTCAATGTAGGTATTTACCTTTAATAGGCAGATAATATCTGTACATTTGTTCTTCAAGTGTTATTTACTTTTAATACATACTAAGATTCTGTACTTTCTTTACATACATATTTACTGTTAGTGCACAGTAAAACGATTTCTGGTCTCTAATGAGATATTATACAAATAATACACTGAGGATATAGACATTTCTTTTACACTGCAATATGATATTTGTCAGATTGCAAATTGTTAATGTATTTGCTCCTGAAGAAGATGTGGGTATTGAATCTTGAGAGATGTTGATTTGTGCATTCTCTTTTCAAGTCTTGTCGAGCGATATAGGCTTGATTTATGATACCAGTATATGGTAAAAATCTGCATGTTTGCAAGAGGTAGGACATAAAATGAATTTGCATGAACAGGAAAGATCTTTACATATTGTTCAGAAGAAGGAATGGGATAATCTTATTATTAAAATCATGTATCTGTCTGTCTTTGGAACAAATGACTTCCGTACACGTCTGTTGTCTGAACATGTATAGCGTCTTATCATATGCGGAGAGGTTGACCCATGATATCGTACATTTAATCTCATCGTTAATCAGCTCAGACTAATGGAAAAGGCACTACGGCATGTGAAACTGTATCCATCTACTGATAATACATTAGTGCAATCATCATTTACGATGTGGAGGTAGCATGTAAAAGATCTCTAGCCTGTATCTGAGGATAGTTGGAACTTAGCCAGTAACTCCTTGGTTGAACCCTTGAGGTGAATCATTTCATGAAGTGTTTTCACCTGCCTATAATGTTGAAAAGAGGAAAAACAAAATAAGCAAGCTATTTAGTACAATGTATATACAATAAGGAAAATATTATACTGTGAATTTATTCATAGCTGTTTCTTTTAATGAGAGAAAGACCCGAATGTATGGTTGCACTTTTAGTTTGATGGATATTATTATGATGATGATGGTGGTGGTGATAGTGATGATTGTGGCAGTGATGATGATAGATAAAGACCTGAATGTATGGTTGCACTTTTAGTTTGATGGATATTATTATGATGATGATGGTGTTGGTGATAGTGATGATTGTGGCAGTGATGATGATAGATGATAAATATTGCTTCAGTCATTCTGATTAATACATTTCTAAACACTTCTTATTCAGTTGATATATACATGTATATACATTTCGTTTCAAATTCCTTGGTTTTAAGAAATTTATAATGTAAATTTGGAAAAAAGATATGTTTAGCTCATAATATTAAGTGCTCATCAGTTGTGGGTACTATCTTTACTGCATCTGTCATTAATCCCTCCACCCTCCATCCCCCTGTTTGACTATACACATCAAATGGAATGTTCTAATTATCGGAAGCCATTGATGGGTCACATGCCAAAATTTCACACATTGTACTCATGCTCGGAGTACGGTAGATAGGCCACAAGCACATTCACAATGTTTGACTACCGTACACCAACATGTTCTATCCATCAATGTGATCTTTATTGCATTAAAGGCACGACAGTGGGGCGTAATTTGGTCAAGAAGGAAATGTACTCTATTCTACGTAGCCTTTAAGCTAGCCATCGAAGCGTGAAATAAGCCAAATTCAATCTTGTTAATTGCATCCTGCATGGTATCATTCAAATAGCATTCAAGGCCACTTCATCTCTGGTTTGGTAGCCAACATCATTTGTAAGGGATGGGACTGAGTAAACAGTGAAAGTGTCAAATCCGACCCGACCAATTATAGATCTCGCCACCCTTGCTGTAACTCAGCTAAAATTCACTGTTTGCTGAGGAAGCATTCAGTATGATAATGTGACAGAATTTGATATTGATGGTTTAAGGCAGTGGATTGTTTATTTTGCCTGTTGAATGTACATTAGGCATATCAGTTATGGCAATAGCATTGCAGACTTGCTTCAGGATTGTATCAACAGGAGTAAATTGATAATTTGCTTTTGGAGATTTCACTTACGTAGTATAGAGCACCAGAATATTTGTAATACAATGCATAGCATAACGTATGTTAACATGTCCATCATGTCAAATGTATAGAATATGACTATAGTATATTACATGTATCATGATAATCAAGGACTTTGCAGATATGATGATTAATTTTGCTTGGATTGCAAATTGGGAGCAAGATAGGCGTAAACTGTACTCATCTATCTATGTCATTTGAATATTTGTTACAGTTTTATTCATGTTGATTGCAACGATTTGCAGTGAAATGTTTCACCTGCCTCCAAAACATGCATCAATCATGCCTTAGAAAATAGGATTATCGGTCATGGATTTCAAAGCGTAAATCAGTCTCACGCTGCAGAGATTTGTCAGAAAATGATGAGGCATTGTCCTGAATTGTTTCAACCCATAGTTGGGAATGAGTTGAACTCTCTTGAAAGTCGGTCCAATCATACATCAACAGGTTTCTGAAGCATTGCTTACCCCCCCTCCCCCTCCCCCTTCCCTTCCCCCTTCCCTTCCCCCCATTTAGACAAGCAACATTTATTGTATAGCTGTACAAAACTGTATTATAACAGATATTCACAAAATCAATTCAAGTTTCAAGTTTCAAGTTTATTTCACATTTCACAAAAAAGAGTTTACATAATTGACAAGATTAGAACATAATGAGGTATACTAGAAGTAACACATTATATAATCAAATCTTTGTAAAAATGTCGAAATTAATTGTATTGAATAGTAGGTTATACAAGGTAAAATGTGGGGAACCTATTAAAAAGCTCAGCTTGTAGATTATAGGTTCCCCTGAATAAAACTAATATTAACCCATTGCTTACAAGAACCGGGTGGTCCCTATATAAACACATATGGGAATGAGAGAATTCAGTTAAAAAGGGGTTAATTTCTCTAGTCTGAATGTGTTGTTATGTACAGCATGCTATAGAGCAAAATCTTCCTTTTCTACTTGTAATATTTAAAGGGCTATGCAGCCTATTCCCAAGATCTGTATGTAGATTACTGGTTGGAGCATTTTTTCAATAAAAATTTGATTGAAAAATAGGGTGTATCTTCTGTTTGAATGATGTTTCCTTCGTTTGAAGATTGTATCAAATGAAAAGCGTATAACTGGGTGGAGTTCATCCTGAGTGCATGGTGATATGACCGCCAAACTGTAGTTTTGTATTTTTTTTGAGGAATGCCCATAACAAAAGCCAACATTAAAAATATGGTGTCAGCTCATCTCTTCAAACGTCACTCCTTATGTGATATTCTTATCCCATCTGCACGCCTCTTTTGCTATGCAACAATTCTTTATTTGACGTTTCTTTTCATTTATTCCAATGTCGCGTAAGTTCCCTTTTGTGTGAATGTCCTATAATTCCAGTCATGTTGGACCATGGTGTGGGCACAGGAGAACTTCCAGCTGATTATCATAAGATAAGAGTCTGCTTTCATATGCAAAATGCAACAATAAGAATAAAGCTACCCCCCCCCCCTGATATGAATTTCTTTATATGACAATAAGTTAGATATTCTTTCTTATATGTATGCCTCTTTATGACCATTCTCTATTGGACGTTTCTTTCGTTTATTCCAATGTTGCATAAATTCTCTTTTGTGTAATTGTCCTATTATTCGGGTCATGTTAGACTGTGGTGTGGGCACAGGAAATATCTCCAGCTGATTATGGTACACCAAGTGCCTGCTTATATCGCATTAGTATTCCTGAGGCACACCCGTGCTTTGCTTACTTTCTTATGTGTACCTTAAATCGGAGGCATTTGGGATGCAATGTGTTGCCTCCAAGTGCTGGTGTCTGGGGACTTGAATCCATAAATCAGGGCAAAATGAGTGATACAGTGGCTTTAGTGCACAATCTTGTTGGTGATTTGGAATCAAAATGGAGCGAAATTTGGTTAGTCCCAACAAATTTCGAATCAGTGAAAGAAATAGAAGATCGGAGATGGTTTCATCATGGAAAGTGTCAAAAAGAGCTTTCAAAATATAATGAAAAAGAACTGTGGTCTTAAAATAATCTATGAATTGAATTAAAACTGTTATGAGAAACCACACTTTTATAACAAGCAAATCCTAAAAGGGTTGCCATGAGAATTAAAACAAAATACTTTTACTTTGGTGTGAGTAAAATCTATAGGCTACTGTGGGTGTATACACATGTTTTTGGATAACATATTGACAAAATACATTATTAACAATGTAATCATTTATATTTTCAATTTGTGGCATCCTAACTTTTTATTGTTTATTCTTTCTCTCTCTTTCTTTTTCTATATATTCTTCTCTGACATGGCTTCATTCATGGGTTGATTCTAAATAGGTGAGTAAACTTTGTTTTTATAGTCAGAATTTAATATAATTCCACTAAAATCATCTGATGCTCATAGCTTGTTTTGGGGAAACAAGTCTTTTGGCCAGATTAAAGATATCACAGCAAGTTTTTGGAAAATCATGTTATCATTTCATATACAATCAATCTAGTAATGCCTTAAAGAGAAATGAAAGTAGCTAATCAAGCATAATCTAACCTCTCTCTCTCCAAATAAAGAGAAAAAATGTGTACATTGTACATATATCATTTAGTAAGAATGAGAAGGGCATTGATACTATGTAATATTATCTGAGTGAATGCCCTTCTGGCTCTCAATAGATCATATAGTATTAGACCCAAATGCCAGTGGTACATCAAGCCTACAAAGTAAAAACACCTTGCAATTGAAAATATGCAAAGAATATTAATAGTCCTGTAGTGTAACACTACTGGAATAAACCTGTTCCATTAACTGTAGAGGCAGGCGGATGCACTAGACCTACTAATGAAATTCAGAATTTCCATTATTACATCCATAATCAATCATCTGCCAGTATAAATACTCAGTCATTTATTTCCAACTCCAATATGGCTTTCGCCGATGCTTGTGTTTTGAATAATGATGATAATGTATGCTTAGGATTCTCTACATAACAATGATTATGATCAACTTGAACATGCAGGCATATTATAGTATTTTCACCGGAGTCAGTCAGACCAGAAGTAATGCTCTCTGGTTGATTGAGCTTGCATATCTTTTAATCCATTGGCCACAGCATCCTCAAGTTCCCATTGTACAGTGACAACCTGATTCCCTCCTATTGGGCAACAGGTTTACAGGGAATTCATATTACATCATGTTTTGTATTGACTACATTACATATTTGCTACTATAAGATATATACTAATTTCCTGAAGATGTTTGCAGAATTTTTTTTTGGAAAACATAAATTACAACAAAATGCAAATGAGATGCTGAAAGAAATGATACCTGCATTTTTAGAGGCATATTGTTCATATGATTGTAAATTTATTCCAGCCATCCATGCAAACATATGTATATATATATCAGTGAAGGCAATAACAAAGGAAGAAATCAGATTAAAATGTGAATGAGATTTGCCAAAAGATGGCCATATGTCTGCAGTAATTAGAAATAGCTTCTCCATACAGTGGGATTATTTTAGGTTTACCAATCTGCAGTATCATACATGTTGATTACGTGTAGAAAGGAAATAGATGTGTTAGTCATTGACTTATTGCTTAGATATATGTTTAAGAATGTAAATGTAGGAATAATTACTGGGAAAATCCTGAATTTAGAGTTGCACATGGTCTTTATGTACTTTCTGCTCAGAGCCAGAAGGGCATTAACTCATCATTTAATACAGAATGAACACCTTTCTGGCTCTTAAAAGCATTATATATTATCTGTGCTCTCCTTTCCCTGATCAGTAAACTAAAGCTTTTATATGGACAGCATTGTGATTATCTGCACTCTCATCTCTCAATCAGTAAACCGGGTCTTTTATGTGGACTGGTTTCTAATGAGTTTTAGACCAAACTTCTCCCCTGCCCTAGAATCCATGCATCCCTTCCACCTGTCTCTGTGTGAATCTCACAACTCGGATGAAAGAACCCCTGCATGCGGGGGCTTTTCAAGAAGATGTTGTGAAAAGTCAATACAGTCCTGATCGAGACGATTTGTGAAGGCTTGCCAGGATATTGGGTCGCTGCTAAGAATAGCTGTGAAGAATGGTTGATAGGCCGTATTATCCCATAGTTTAGCAGCTTGTGTTATTATGATATTGCTTGATATATCTCTAAAATACCCTCCCCGAAGTGCTTACCCAAATATAGCAATGATTTTAAGCAAGACTGTTGTGTTTACGTCTTGCTATTATTAGCTTATCACATGTCTAGAATATTAATTTATCTCTGTTGTGACTTGATCTGTATTGCTTATCACAGGTATTGGACAATTAATGTATGCATGTACATTCCCTTCTTGAAACAACATTTTTATAATGCCTTAATTAGCATTCTATATGAAAATTCACTTGAATGCCACAGATGTGTTTATTTTTGTTTGCTTTGTAAAAGAAAGAAAAACTGGTTATAATAATAAGGCAAAATTTGGGAAACCTGTAGCTGTGTGATTTTGCAGACCCAGTAATAGAAAACAAGGGAATCTTATTTATGTTATAGCTCAATATGTGTCCACATAAGCACACAAGGCAATAGACCTGTAATATGCTTTCCACCACCACGCACAATCAGTGTGAAAGGCAAAGGGTAAAGATTTGTACCTCCTGCTAAAATGAGACACTGATGCCTGACTCAGGCAGAGGCGTTCTTCATCTCTGCCTGCCTGATGGAGGTTTCAATAGCCCTAATTTCTCATAGAAGGGATAACACAACCGAGTGTCTATATTGCTTTAAGTCATTCCACGGCTTAGAAACCGTCCATCTTTATGAAGTGCACAAATGCAGCTTGGTTGAAAGGCAAGGGCAAAAATCAATAGGCTATTATCCTCCTTGTGCGCTTTCCCTCGTGCTTTCTCTTTTCCTGCCACACTGTTCGTCCAGCATGAGAGCCTTGAAAGGGGGAGCCATGATTTCTTTGAATGAACGTTGGTTGTGCGCGACATGTGGTCAGATCTCGACACAATATGCTGTGTCTGATGAAAGTGGTGAGATAACGTTGTAGGAAGAGATTGCTGGGCCCCGGGGCATTTCTTATTGCTTTAAATTGCCACAGAAGAGCTGACAAAATTGCTGGCACTCTGCATATCATTATTAATGGCTAACATAGAAGACATACAATAGATGGTCGGCATAGTAATCTCTATCTTTTATGGTAACAGTAGTGTTTGAAATACTTTGAAATAGCCAGAGGCAAAGGTTTTGGGTTTGTTTGTCAATCTGTAGATAAATCATTATGATATTGCACAACATAATAAATGACATACTGTAAAGTAGATTGTGATCATGAATATAATTTGTTTCAATTTACTTTTTATTACCCATTCAAGCATTAAATGACAGGATTGTAAGACAAGTTGTAGAAATTATATCAATATGTCACAGTAGCGGGATATTAGATGAATTATTTGTATTTTAGATTAGTTACCGTTAACCTTCTTAGTTTTCAGGAAGGTTAGACAATTCATTCTACTGAAAAAAGAGGCCCTACATAGATGACATATATTGTATGTACAATAATATTAATAATATGTCTTGTTTACCCAGGGTAGCCTCATCAGTATAAAGACTGTTGTACCTGAGGGCCCTGCAATCATATTATTACCCAAGCATTATTGATGTATAGATGAATTTGAATTAACAAATAAATTATGTTTTCCTGGAATGCATGTGCATATTAATTTGCCATGCTTTGTTGATATATTTAATCGATTTTGCCTGCAGATTTTAACATTTCTTCAATTTTTAAGGCACAGATACAATTTATATACAGCATTAATGTACTTGTAAAAATAAGATAACATTTTAGTAACATTAATATTATGCAAAGTATTCCTAATGTATGCGGTAAGTGTACATTGTAACTGTAAAATATTAGTAAAATACACTTAATGTGAAATATCTGTGAAATGTGCAATGGAACAGTTAAAGCAAGATACCATTGGGTAAAAATGTACTGGATAAAAAAATGAATTCCAGTACATTTTAAAATTCATAATTCATAAACAAATTAATAGAAATGGACACATGGACAAATCCATTTGATACATATAGGTAGCTACACTACCTGTATGGAGATAGGTCTGTCAGTGCTACTTTACAACGATGGTGTCTATGGGGTGGGGGTGGGGCAGTTCCCCTAATAATTTTGGATTTAACCATATATCCAGTGAAGCAAGAGCACTTCCTTATGTATCTTGTTCCCCTTTCCCCTGATTCCCCTGACGGATGTGCTTATTTGAGTTTTGGAATTTTATTTAAGTGATGCAACTAATTCAATTTTCCGTTTAATCTAAGAGACACAGAATTTCTCAAAAATGTGATTAAAAGTGTTGTGTTTTATGCCATGAAATTTGTTGTTCAATGTCTGACAAATAGAATAGAAGTATCCTTACCCCCTCCCCTATACTTGCACCCTAGAGCGTGCCTGTCAGCATTCTTTGCTGTCCATCTCTATAGAGATGCCCATCCAATAATATGAAATGGTAATCTGATGCGTTTTGTTTGTATCCCCCCAAACCCTTGCTCACCGCAAGATTCTATTTCCTTTACATTTTTGATGATGCGATCAGATTTCTTCGATTGCATAGTGTGTTGCCATGGACACGGCCACACTTTGAGTCGGGAGTGCACACAGCGTGCCCCGCATCCCCCTCCTACACCTTACGTACGTACATGAATGCTACACCATGGCCATCAGTGATGTCATGCAAGCTTCGGCAACGACGACATGCTCTGATCATGTATAATGCAAAAACCTAGCTGAAAACAAAACAAAACAGGTTTACATCTTTGCCTGTAAGTTTACAGCCAAGGAACCAAAACAAATCTAACGTTTTATCATCTGGAGGCACCTTGCTTTCTAGATGTCACTCAAATGATACATCAGGTGTTACCAACACCCAATGTCATCACAACTTAAGACAAAGACTGCTTAGATTTTGAAACAACTATTATCTGTTCAGACTTCAGAGTAAGAAGGGCATTATATGAGTTAAGACCCTTCTGGCTCCAAATAGATTTAATTTAAAAAAAAATTTGATTCATCATATAAAATTCTAATCACAAGAAATTTATAACAATGTAAGAAATTATATAGGCTCTACATAGACAAGCTGGCCTATGAAAACTTAGCAATTGGCTTTTTTTTTTTTTTTTACTGTATGTAGATCCATTTTAAACATTTTTGTGAGAGAATCTTTGCTTGGCATTTATGGTAGACTTTTTTTCAGTCTAGAAAACGGTGAAGTGTCAACCGATAATGTGTATTCGTTGTTCATTGCCAAAGGAAGATTGATGAGATTACACAAGATTTTAGCACCGATTTGTCTGCACTAGCTGTTCAGGAGGGTTAGTGATATAAACCAGGTTAGAAGGGAATAAGGAATTAGTCAGGAAAGTTTGGTAGTATGAAAACATCTCCATATTGTACAAGAAAGCATCTTTAATGATGTCTATTGTCTGCTGATCGAGAGTCAGAAGGGCATAGCCTAACATAGACTTAACACCCCCTGACTCTCAGCATATGATACAGTACACTTTACTTAGGAAATAAGAGAATTTTGCCCACATTTTAAACATTGTACATCCATCTCTCTGCACGTACAATGTAGGTGCTCTACAAATCCAGGTAATTGTATGATTATCTCTCTTATGACCTGGTTCTGTGCAAAAGGCACAAGTTTCGTAACCTGTTTCGATGACACCCCCTCATTTGTTTGTATATTATGATGTTTCACATTGACAATCAATCAAACAAACAAGAGAAGCATAACTGAGGAACAGGGGAGATGTTTGGATATTGGAATCATCCAGTTTTGGGGACCTATATCATTCTGGCTAGGAACATTGCTCTAAGGCAGATGAGAATCTAAATATCAAATCAAATTAAATTGGCATTTCCTTTCAGTCTGGCTATTGTAATGCTGGCTAAGATGCAAAGAAATGTATTCTAGTCCCCTCAGCACCAGACAATCAAGTCTCTTTCTATTTTTGCTTGTTCGGTAGATAGTTTCTACTATCGTCATGACTTGTTTTGAATCAGAAGTCGAACGTCCTTTTTTTTTACATCGGTAATTGTGCTATTTTAACAGTGATTATTACATAGTCATTCATGCAAAAGCAATTCTGCTATATAGGTGTACTCAATAGGTGTACTCAATAGGATAATTATCTGCACATTTGTGTGCGTGTGCTGTGTTATATTGTTTGAATATTGAAATTAAATGCATTTTATGATATATCCTATATCTTTTCAAAAAATTTGCTTTCAATTCTGATGAAATGTTTAGAAGTGAGTTTGTGATTAAAGACTCCCAGTTGAATTATGACTGCATTCTGCAAGATATTTTTGCTGTAGATTGTGACCAAACGGTAAATATTATCTTAATTGTTAAAGATAAAGTTGAGTTCTGGTCATGCGATTGCATTGTGAAATTAAGAAACATTGTGGAATCGATAAGAAAAGGTTGACCATCTAGCATATAAGTATTGGTGTGTACTGCAAGGTTCTGGAATCATCAAAATGATAAGAAATTTGGCCCAGTCTTGGTAAATTTACAAGCACTGTACACAGAAAGATGTATATGGGACTACTCGAACATGTGGCATAAAAATCCGTCCCGATTTTTATGATGTTACATGCCATATTTAGAATATTAAGGCATTTGAAGAGCCATGCTTTTCAGGGAACATTTTTTATCTGATGTTCTTCCACACTTGCATAATACAATGATAATGCTCACAAATTATTTTTCACCTCTTCCCAGAACTCAACCTTCTCTTTAATACTATAATCATGTAATATGGTTAAGAATATATCAATAGTTTTTTATGTCCACATGTTTAAACAGTAGACAGATAATTACAAGTAGCAATGCACTTTCATTCTCTTTGCCATTTTTTCTCATGTTCTCCAACATAAAGAAAAGACTTTCTTGGTCTAGAAGATTGATTGATACGTATGTAAACAGTGCTACATTGATACTGTGGATGTTTCCACCAGGATAGTGTTTACTGATTCAATTAATGAACAAATAGGGGGCACTAATGGTTGGTTTAACCTCGATTCATTACCACAGCCATCATCTAATTTACTCACATTACGCCCAGTCAGATAGTGCAAAGTGAATTAAATAAAATCCATGTATTGAAGGAGAAAGAGAAAGATATACGGATGTGGGAGGAAAAGTATTTTCATGAAATGACTACTGAAAGATCAGTGAGCCTGTCTGCTTGCATTTGTTTTCATGATATATATACAAAATGCTTACATCTTCTGCTCAGTAAGAAGGCATTAACTTTATCCAAACTAATAGGATTTAACATCTTTGTGGTTCCCAGCAGAAGATATGTCAAACATGAGATGCATAACATCTACCTACATGCACCATGTTCTGATGCCATTCACATGTATATCTCTTTGTTTTGGAGTGCAATCAGTGACATCTATACATAAATTCATATTTCTACCCTAAGAATCCAGGCTGCCATGCATACATGTCACTTTAATAATTCAATGCATTATTGATATTCCTGTTGAAATTTAATTATCAATCGCAGTAATGGGACTTCATTTTCTTTCTGTACAGTTTTTCACATTTATTTCACATTCATATGAAAAAGAATACAAAAAGGGCATTCGCACTATGACCTTCAATGACAAAACAATTTCCCATCACATGTGTCACATGATGTCTTCAATGGAATTCATCATCCAAAATGTCCCATATTGGTCATTTTCTTGGATGGGGATGATGGGGGCTGATCTTTTGTCTCATGTGCATTGTGCATCCTGTCTGGTCTTCAGCAACCATCTTAAAAAGAAGGTTGAGCTCTCGTGTACAGTTGTTGAACAATAATTTGTGAGCTTTCTCATTCCTGCTATTCTGTTATGGAAGATTCTCATGATTAGAATGTTACACAAAAAGGAGTGCTCTTCAAGTTCAAATACCCTCTTATCTCATACATGACTAGAAATAATTTCAAACTGAGGACCAAAGTCTAATTGCACGTGTTTGTGTAGTCCATATTTATATCTGTGGGTTGCATTGAACTTTTCACTGTTTTATGTCATTTTTAACAATATTGAGTCAATTTCCTATTATTTTAATGATTCCAAAGCCCCACAATACACAGCTACTCTCATGTGCTAAACAACAACCTTTCCAACTGCTAGACAGTTTCTTTTAAAATGAAATTGCATAATAGTACCCAACTTGTATGCATACATATAGCTCCCCCATTCAATCCAGTATTGATGTTCTCATTGAAAACTGAATGTGCAACAGTAATGTGACATTCGTTTGTCTATGCATTGATTTGATTCTCAGTGACAGGTTTCCTCGCATATTTCATCAACATATAACAAGAGGATCTTTAAGGCAATAAGCCAAATCCTGCAATATTTCCAGTGTTGGTATGAAGAAGCCCCTTCCCACTCCATGGCAAACATGGTGAACGAAAATCAATGAAAAGGTAATGAAACCTATTGGAGTGAGGAGGAAGGCTCTGTGGATCAATGAATTCTGTTTTACCATTGGCACAAAGACAATGTAAGGCACAGCACCAGCCGGAAAATTGATTTTTCGTTCAGCGTCGAGGAGAGAGAGTGAAGAATTTAGATCCTCGTAGAAATCATTTGAAAAATGCAACAAGTTGCATACATTTACATGGTGGTTGTGTGATGAGTCAATTTCTAACGGGCGGCAATAATGTGTTAATGGTGCCAAATATGGCTCCCTCCTAATAGAGCAAGTGATATCTTGTTAATAGCCTTGGTGCACTGATTGTGTTGATAAGTCAATACAAGAGCTGTATATAAATGTAATTATTTATGATTAAGGAAACTCAACAAGATTATTCCTGTTATTTCTTTGGTCCACATTATTTCTGAGATATGGCATGCTAAACAAGGATATTTTTAGAGGTTTGAATTAGAGAGAATTTCCTCTTCAAACTAACAACACTACTAATTTAAATTGTTAAATTCCTTAATTAAAATACTGTTGTTTTCTTTACAAAGATTATAACAAAATGTTAGAGACAATGGTTTAGATCAAATTTCTATATATATTGTAACTTGCATGTTATTTTGGAGCAAAGTGTAATATTTTTTTCTAATTAGTTATAATTATGTGACACCTGCTCTCTATTAGGTCATATGTTAATAGTACCTGTATATAAAGATAATTTCACATGGTATATAGTAATTTCACAATATGTCATGTAAATGAATCTTTTGATACAGTATGAAGCACTCTTGCTACCTGTACATGTATCTTCTCTTCACATGTTTAGCATATATCCTTGGCAATTCTATTTCCTTCAAGACCTGGCTTATCTCAATCTGAATGTGTTGTTCTTGTAGACCTGCATGTATGTCCACATACAGTTTCTCTGTGTACCTACACACGCATGCCTTGGCAGAAATTAACCAGTAATAGAGTCATCAATTCCAAATGCCAGATCATGTTGAGATGATGAGAATGTGATGAATTAATGGGAAATTGAACACAGAGATTCTCTTTGAGAATGTGCAAGGGACTAGGCAAGCCAAATTGATTAGTGTCTGCATTCCTTAATTCAGGTTCATTACTTTTCAAAATGTAGCATTTTGTACATGAAGAAATACATTGCTCACATATGAGTAGAAAGTCTGTGAGAGAGAGAGAGAGAGAGAGAGAGAGAGAGAAAGAGAGTGAGAGAGAGAGAGAGTCTGACAAGAGAGAACAGTGAACAGTTGTAGATCATAGTACATGTACATGTACATGGCTAAGAGATGTTTTGTAAAATATAAGTCATTCAATACTCATCTTTGTTATAATGCATTTCTGCGGTAAGCTAGCACTTACTCAAGACTTTTATTTTATCAAATACATTGATAGGTAAGGATTAGGGTTGTGATTGAGTTTTAGACTAGGTTTAGATTTAGGGTAAAGTATATTTGTGGGGTCTAGGAATGAAGTTAATGGTTTGGTTAGAGTGAGAAATTACCATGGGGGCAAGTATGTGTCTTACAAACATTTATATAAAGTGTGTAATAATCAGTGTTTTCACATCATACAAAGATCAAGGTAGATCCTAGAAATGTGTGTTTATAGGATTCTATATTCAAACTTTACTGTCCTTATCAAATACAGAAGTATGACTGTCTTTGGCATTACATGCAATGGAGAGTCAAACAGAACATGCTATTGTGTGGTGAGTGCAAGAAGGAATTAAAACTGTGTTAAGGTATGAAACATCCTCATAGCTCTGCTCTCAGTAGACCGTATATAACAAGACATTATGAATAAGACTATTAAGTGCATTATCAGTACTTTGTAAAGTTATGTATTGTCTTTGATCTCTGAAATGTTTTTGTAGAATGTTTGTGAGAAATAACATGATGAGAGCTAGAAGGTTATTCACGCTACATGTAAAAGTTGAGATAACACCCTTCTGGCTTTCTATAGAATTCAAAACCTATTGAAAATGAGAAAAATAAAACAACCCATCAACAAGAAGTGAGAAGGAGTGGAAACAAATGCCTGTCCATTTTCTTCACACCTTTGCCCTAGTTTCCTTTTCTGTCGTGACCCTCTCATGCAGCTTAAGGATATTTTCTGGGTTGAATATTCCTGCAACTGACAGCTTAGCCTTTAAATGTTCTCATATCTCCCCTAGATACCAACTACCATCCATTAACATAATACGTAGTTTGGTGAGTAGAAGAGTGCTAACCACATCTTGGATCTATTTTAAAGTGAGCTGCTTAATTTGAAGCAGTCGTTCTACTAACCCCAAAAAAAAAAAAAGAGAAAGTATTTTTAAAGATAATCCACATCAAGGAGCAAATACAGTGAAGAAATTTTCATTATTTGTTATTATGTACCAAGAGTCAGATAGGTGTTGTTAAACTCAACAGACGATACATAGATACATGTAAATGAAGTTTAATATAGTTTCCTTGAAATCCACTGCATAAATATTCAATAAGGAATTCAAAAACTAAGGGAAACAAGGGTAATTTGAATTCTCACCCCAAAAACAGAATCAATGAAATTGGTTTATCCAAACTACAGATTTACCTTAGGTTTATGTGCCTGTACTATTCCTCTGAAAAACTTTCGCACCACTTTCCAAATTGTACATGAAAGTTGAAGAAAAACAATATTTGGATTGAATATTTAGCAACCTAGAGCAAAGCCGTGAGAGTGTTCTC
Organism: Mesocentrotus franciscanus; assembly: GCA_037976565.1. Taxonomy (NCBI): domain Eukaryota; kingdom Metazoa; phylum Echinodermata; class Echinoidea; order Camarodonta; family Strongylocentrotidae; genus Mesocentrotus; species Mesocentrotus franciscanus. Next base: position 5,653,465 of record CP137666.1, on the reverse strand, counting down.
ACATCTTCCCAAGATCACACTAACCTCCATTAACACATCTACAGTGTGATACTTAGTAGCATGCACACCACACATCCATGTTTGCTATAGTGAGATACTCTGGTAGGAAACAGTTGATTTAGCTTGTTCTCTTGGGAGTTCTAAAACAAACAACCCTTCCAAACAACCGGAGGCTGTACACAGCAGAGCTGTAATTGAATTATCTCTTAATGCAATTCAAGGGATTGTTTATTCATTTGTTGGGAGTGTAAATATAATGACATGAGTGGGGGTCAATAGATGTATTGATTAGACCTCTGTCATTCGGTGAACTGTCTACTTGATGAGCTGGTGATCACATGGTGAACAATAACTTAATTAGTAGGATAGGTGTCAGAGAGAAAGAACTATTGTACTCTCTTAATGTACTGAAGTGGATATTTACTTTTGGGGGAACTCATTTGGGATCACTTCTTTTAGAGTGGATATCATAATCAAAATAGTGTAATCCACTCTCAAGATACTAATTCAACCACTAGTTTGGAGTGGATGCCACTATAATTAGGAGTAGATTAAACTCCAAAGAAAGTGATTCATAGTTGACTCTTAAATTTGTGGATTTCCACTTGTCTTTATTATATGAGTAGGATATCATCCGTATTATCATCAGTAAGAGGTTTTTACTTAGCTGAGGAGAACCAGATAAATGAATCTTGATTTTGCAGTTCTTGTCATTAGAAGCATCGATTTATATATGTAAACATGGCTTTGAAGGACATATGTGACCTTTGGTAAAAGAGCCACATGCTGATTGTGTGCTCTGTGGTTGTATAGACTAGATTGAAAATAAGTCATTTTCAAAATGTATTCAAAATTATACAAGTTTACTTAGCATCGATCTATTACATTCACCTGTTATATATTATTGCATTTTAATAGTCATAATGCAAATCGCATACATTAGTTGTTGCTAGGTCAGAGAAACATGCCTTGCCCTACCTAACAACACATGAATTTTATGCAATTTGCATTCTGACTATTAAATTACAATCATTCGTAACATGTTATTGCAATATTTCTAAACTAGGCACTTCACAAAGACATATACATCAAATTTTATTACATTACGAAAATGGCTCACCGAATTGAGCATGATTGAATGAATTTAAGTATGACACACATTTTAAAAGTTGATATAGTGATATCATTGCCTTATCTGCAGAAATACAGTTTTATGAAAAAAATATTCCTGAAGAAATGGCCTTGAGTGTATTTCCAATCAACCTTAAGCCATTGCCCACTGGAAGCGGGTGATTTCTTTACTAAGCCTTAATTTGGGAATGACAGAACTCAGGAATCAATGGGTGATATGATTTCCAAGAAACACTGAAAGCAATGAGGAATTCAACCTAAGATATTGAGACATTTTTAAAAATGTTGTGTGATGTGAGGTTCATTCATATGGGGGTAACAAATGAGGAACAAAAGTATTAATCAATCATGACACAACAGCATATTATGGAAGCGTGCCTTCTTCTGCCTGCCCTTACTTATAATTTTCTTTCTTACCTCCCATACCTTTCAAATGTGCCATTTCAATTGAGAGCGTTTAAATTGAGTTAGCTCTGCCAAGATACAATGCCAGTTTTGATAGTTTTCCCTGTTCCTGTGCTGCATTTTACTCCCGTCTCTCATTCTCTCTTATTTTCCTTCTTCCATCCCTCCCTTTCTCCCTCCTGCCCCTCCTGCCCCATCTTTCCATGGCATGTCTGTATAATTGGGGCTGCTAATGTAAGCTGAATGCTCAGTCAAGCAAACTGAGAAATGCACCACGCTCTTTCTCTCTCTCTCGCAAACCATTAAAAAGGGGAATCAGCATCCAACGTGAGCAAACTATTCAATATCGTTTCTTTTCATGAGAGAAAACGAGCAAACCCTCTTGTTTGGTGCAATCATGTCTTAAGATGAAGGCCAGGGAATAAGACCTTGAATGCAGATATCATAATATAGCATCGCAAGTAAGTTCCTTGTCTCCTACATCTGAGTGTTGGATATTTTGTTCTGCTAATGGAAGGATTTGGACATATTTTGATGAAGGGAAAACTGAGTAGACGTAACATCTTTGAAGAATATTGGAAAATAGAAATGCTTGATAGAAGAAACTGTAAAGTTCCTGATAAGCTGTATTGTTGCCATTGCTAAATAGAGAAGTGCAGAAGAGATCAATTGCCTCATGCATAAAATCCAGTAGAAAGTCCCAAATATGTTTTTATTTCATATTTGGGAATATATGACCTGAAAATAATAAGATCTTAACAAACTGTAATTTGAGAGAAATACATATTTTGCTATTCAGTAGAAGATAAACATCTTTCTCCATGCATATGACAATTCTATACCTCACTTCTATACGTCACTACGTCACTACGTCACTCTGATATGGAATGATTTGTGTGGAGTGAACATTTTCATTGCAAAATATTTAATTGGATGGGCTCAATAAGAGTCATTGCAATTATTGTCAACATCATAAAATAACATATAACATTGAAAACTCAAAACGTCACTCTAATATTGAATGATTAGAGTAGGGTGAAAACTTTCAATGCAAAATTCTATAAGATTGCACAAGACAAAGGCATCATCCTTTGTTGCCTGGTAAATCAGAACCATTTTATTGAAAGTAATACATACTGATCATGATCCTTCATTTGTATCAATCAATTAAGGTTTTAATCTAACTAATCTAACTAATCAGCTCTGAATGGAATATATGAAATAAGTCGACAACACTCTGGGTTGAGGCATCTGGCCTAGAGGGCTCTAAATGGCTAAAACATACAAATGGAGCAGCTTTAGAAAAGCGCTTAATCGTAAACACATTATCCACATTTACAATGGCATTCATGGAAATTGAATCTGCGCTGATGGTTTCAACTGGAGCACTAACCCACATAATCCATGAAAATAACCCTGACCTTCTCTCAACGACATCAAAGACTACTGTCTCTGCTGGCATTCCCCAGGAAATTCGCCAATTGGATAAGTGGGTTGGTCGTGGATGATGGGTTTACGGTGTTGAGGGATAAACTTTAATAAATCTCATAAACCTGTTTGGATGCTGCTTGCATAACATGGTGTTTAGAGGGCCAACGCCGGGCACAGACTAAGCTAATCTATGGTCTCATTAGATGACATTAAAACAAATTATGATGATTAATGTGAAGGATAATCCCTCAAGGCTTTGCATGTTGAGTTGCATCAAGCAGTACAGGATCATGTTGGGTTCGTTGACATGTTGTTGAATGATTTAAGAGATCATTTTAATGTTCATTCCCTAACTGTAAATCATCTCACGTCTTTAAGTCGACTTTGATTACGGTACTAACAGATGTCCGATGCATCAGTGATTTATGCATATTTGCATGTGCAAAAGTGAATACAGTTAAAGATTAAGTGCTTCAAATCCTGCAAAGTACACCGTTGAATATAAAACAGAAATGAAAGAAATACTGCAAAAATTCAAAGAGTAAACAAGAAAGAATAAAAGAAGTGTTCTTTATAATTGTACTTATTTGTCCATAATGAATCTTATTGGAATTGAAGTTAGAAGAGGAGCCTAATTCATCCCAGTTTGATTGTCATTTAAATTCAGTGGGCTTGTAGGCATTGAGCAAATGAATGAAATGTCAATTTTCTGCTGAAGTTTACATGCTTGAGGCAACTGGAGAAGGAGGTAAAAAAAGAAGCTTCCTTCAACCATTTGCATCACATTAGTTCTCATCCATTCTATCACACGTGCAAAGAATCTATAAAAAAAAAGAGAATCTAAAAGAAATGAGGCAAGATGTTCTATCTGTGCACGCCACTGATTGCTTCTGAAATGACCCCAAATAGCGCAGTGTTAATTAAAAGATAGCAAGCGGCTTGTGAATGGCTATCCCATGTGTGGGTTTTAAGGCTAACCCATTTCGTGCAAGCCTCCAGATACAATCTTTATTGGCTTTCCAGATCTTGCCATTAAACAGCTCACTTTTATACCCTCTCTCTTTGTCATTATTAGCATTTAGACAGAGCTGTCAGGTTGAGGTTAGCGTGAATCAGGATCCTATTCAAAATAAAATTGCCTTCAACTTAAAGCTATTCCCATTCCTTTTTTTCTAAAGGTAACAATGTAAGAAATAAATGAAGCAATTCACATAGCAACAGCAGGATTTGATATAAGAATCTTTATCTATTAATTTCTTAACTAAAGTATAAACCCTTGGTTTGATAATCTCCATATGCAAGATCCTACTAAAAATAAATCCCCTTTTCCAATCAGGAGAGTAGATCAAAAAAATTCTTTTTCTGACATGAAATTAACTTGACCAAATTTCCACAAGACTATTAATGATAATAAATGAAGCTACAGAAAATAGGCCTATATAAATTGTGTCAAAAAATGCAATAACTATCATTATTGATGATTATGTACAGTTAATTTGAAATGGTTTAAATATCAAACGCTAGCTTTCTTTTCGAAGGAACGATTAAGAATTTTGAAGAAATTGTCAATATGCCCTCTCCTTGATCAAAGAGCCATATATACAACATCATACAGTCTTCACACTCCCTGGCTGGTATGACCCTGTAGGGCCTGTACACAGGACAGAAGTATGATATGAGACTGCCTGCATTTGACATTCATCATCTTCTGTCTAGCTTGAGTATATTTCCATTCCTTTAGAAATAGATGGCAACAACAGGAAATCTACCAAATTGGTGAAAATGCATCGATAATGATGATATAGGTATAGAATGTCAGGCGTGCAGCAGGAGTCAAACACAGTCCTTTCGCCGACTAAACACCCGGCACTGCAAAAATGTTATCCGAGCCGTGGCGACTTTGCATTTCCCCCGATGCGTATCTCCCGCAATTCGATCCTGTCGGGTTTGTTTGCTTCGTTAACATACTGCATTATTTTTTCATCTTTACTCCAACGTATTGCCTTTATAGTTTGTCTATATAGTTTGTCTATACCATGCATGCGATTGCAAAACGAGAATGTCTTGATTCATTGAACAAAGCAAATGGAGGGATGCGTAAGTCTTGGCTGGCCAGCTCCTTGCACCAGTATCCATTACCGATATTTGTAATTCTGTTTGCATGGTCTCTATTGATATGTACATACATAAAGGTAGCGCTGGGTGGATTGTATGCATATCTCACCAGCGTTAATATAGTAGGAGGGGGAACTGCCATGGCTGGTTTGTTCACATCCAAATTACAATTTATAGAGTGGAAATCAAAGCAGAAATATATGGTGTCCATATTAAGATACTTTGCTAGTGACTCATGTCTGCTCTAGAAAAGATAAATAATTTGGATAGAGAGAAGGAGTGAGACTTATATAATCAAGTTTTCCAGTGAATACATTTTCTTTCAAACTTAATCAAATAGACCGGAAAACAATGACAAATTAATCTTTCAAAATTCAGTACTGTGAGTTATCGTATTTGCTGTTCCTTTTACAAGTTGGCCCTACCTGTGTTCATGAAACTGGATTAAAAAAAAAACTTAGCCCCATTGCATACACACATGTAATCATTAAGTGAGTACATTTATAATGATATAGATTAAGACAAAATTGATCAAATGGTTCAGCATCCAGTGCCTATGATTAACAGCTCTACTGCAGTTCTGACATTAACCTATTTTTGTTGTAAAAAGAAAGCTGGTTTTAATATTTTAATTACAGCATGAACATGACCATAATATAATGGCTGACATTCATCAATCACATTCAACAGGGATGAATTAGAATATTAAACAACAAAGAGTAATACATAATTAGTTTATATAATTCTTGAAATGAATGCCTGAAAGGTAAACAACATTACAACAAAAGTGATTCATTCTCTACTGATGTATGTACATATCAGCTCAGTAACAGAGTGCCCTTGACTCAATGTCAGGTGCATAATCTTTTTAATTAATTATGTCTAATGATCATTCAGTTTATATTGTCTGTTGAGATCCAGAAGGGTGTTAGCTCCGTATGAAAGTATATCAGTGAACACCCTTATATACATATGGTATCTTTCCCTCTTCATAGTTGGATTTGAATGCCAGGAAATAGTACATGCTATCTGCCTTGAGTCCTGAAGTCCATGGCTCACTACTCTAATCTGTCTGTTCACAGAGTCGGAAATACAGGTGCTGATTAAGTAGCATGTATAGTACAGACTAAGTAAGCATTCCCAACAGATTAATTGACCCCAGAAGAAAGGAGAATAATTAAATTGAGTGCATTGCTCAAGGTCGAAATCGTAAATAAAATTTGAGTAGGGTACTTGCCTCTTAGCTTTACTGTCCAAGCTGTACATGAAGCTGGTTTAGATGGTGTACATTGTGTATGTTGATGGTAGGAGACGGCAAATAATGAGGTTAAAAGGTCGCAGGAAGTGCATTGTCAAGGAAGTACTTCATGTCCGATGTGCTTATCATCTCATCCTACTCTGATATAGAATATGTAGTTGACACAAAGATCTAAAGCCTGATAGAATCAGATTTACTACATGTAGATGCAGATCCTCATTTACATATAAGATATGTCATTTTAGTAGCATATTCGCTTTTCATGAGTCTGAGTTTTAAATTTTGTACTGAAAAAAGTGTCTTTTCATAGGAGATGCTTAACTGTATGTACAAAAATGATGCTTGGTATGTTATACAGCATTGATTACATTGTGTCTATGTATACATGTACATGATGTCTGTAGATTTACAATTATCCTTCTTACTTTAGAAAAATATATCTCTTCTGTCATGAGCTATTGATCTCATGTTATAATGATGACCTCTTTGTAATGATTACATGTATCTCTCTTTGCTACTATGAGAGGATATGGATCCGTGCAAGTGTATGCAGTTGATTACATTAATGCTGAAGATGTTACATTTATTTGACCATATCTCAGTCAAAAAGAATGCCCATCACATCTTATTTCTTGATCATAATCCTATCAAGTGCATTACTGAAGATGTCTTTCTCGTACCCGCAGTGGCAACACGCTGAATATGTGCATCTATTTATATGCCCCCATGGTCGCCATGGTAATGGAGACTGCAACAATGGATGCCTTGCGAGCGTGAGTGGCCCCTCACATGCAGGCATCACCTGAGGAGTTGGCTCTGCGTATACGATGAAGACAAATGCAGCTCTCCCCTCTCTCTCTTTCTCTCTCCTTCCTTCTTCTAATCCGTCTTTCTTTTGGTGTGGAAGCGTTGCAGCAAACCAGATAGGGATTGCATGGTGTATTTCGTTAGGACATACCGTGCCGGGAGATTTGCGTGCAACCCGATTCTCCTGGGTTACGCTACTTGTCTTATAGAAGCAGGGCAGCGATACCTTGCTTACCCCTCGGCACAAACAGACCATTCTCGCTCTGGATCACCCAATCTTTCTCCATCCTTTCTTCTTCCTTCTCAACTAACACATTGATTTTTGATTCGGAGAAACTTATCCAGGGGCGATAAAAAAAAATTGTTGGAAATTTTTCAGAAAGGCCTCACTCGTCAATTTCCATTGTTTGTGAGAGAAAAGAAAGGCTGTTGAATGTGTTTCTTTTTTTACTGGCTAGAGTGCTGTTACACACTTTACTTTATAATTATCATTAATAAATATAATTTCTTGGGTGATGATGTTTACTTCACCTGACAGCTTAGAAAGCAGTTACCCTGTAATGTGTGTACTGGGAGATTAAAAGTAACCAAGGGACCTACAGCTTTAAGTCTGTTCAGAGGGATTCCGTAATTAAGGATTAATGCCTTGCCAAAGGGCTCTGGTAGTTTTTAACCTAAGGGGAACTCCTTGTTACAACATTGTCACTTTACCACAGAGCCATTGTGTCTTTTATAAGTGGGCTGCTATCATTATTTTTTTAATTTTTGTATATATATTTTAAATGTAACTTTGTCTGCAAGTTTATATACATGTAACAGATTGTATATTACTTATTCAGAATCAGTAGAGGTAGTCTACCACACACGTTTGTTTTTAATAATTTTTCTAAAGAACATCTAGTTGCCCTAAACTCAAAGTGACAGCAAATTAGATTTAGAAAGCCTATACAGTTCTTTAAATATAGTATGTTTGGAGCCAGAAGGGCATTGTAAAATGATGAATTTATAAGCCCCAAACAGGTTTGAAATAATAAATATTGTATATATTCATGTCATGAAGAAAAAAAATGCCATTGTATTGTTAGGATAATCTTCACAGGGAATCATTGCTTTTCAGAACAACAATATTCCTACCAAATGTCACAGAAAGTTTTGTTGCCTTTGGGAAAAACTCTTTCTTTATGTCAAACCTGTCTGTTTTTATCTTGAATAAAATAGGTCACTGAAATGTCACACAGCTATTTGCATTAGGATGAAGGGCTAATACAGTCCCTGAGGGCTGCTTGTATCCATTTTAAATAGCACTATCTTACTTTTCAATGTACTTTGTGCATTGTTGTTTAAAACAGCATCTTGGCAAAAAATCATTTATTCCCAGTGAATATAAATACATTTTGGTTGATAATAGTCTTTTGGTAGTTTGTCATGGAGAATCATATTGTTGTGAGTGTAATGATTTTTGTTTATTGTGATGTAATGCAGTATGGATTTTTAAAACATTTAAAGATTTTACAGATTATTTCATGTGATTTATTTATAAATACCTCTTAATTTACTCCTATGAATACATTTCTTTACATTGGAGAATAAATTATGTAAAGTTACGTTAGACCAGTTATGCATACATGTCCAATATCAATTAAAAATAGTCATCTCAAAGTGCTAGTTAGTCAGTTTCATGGAATGAGAGAAGGAAAGAAAAAGAAAACAGGAGAGAAGTAGGGAGCAAGAAAAAGGGAGACAGGGAGACAAAGAGGAGGGGTAGTTAGACAGACGGAGAGGGAGAGGGAGAGAGAGAGAGGAAGGGTGAGAGAGGAAGGGTGAGAGAGAAAGGGTGAGAGAGAGAGAGAGAGAGAGAGAGAGAGAAAGAGAACAAGAGAGAGAGAGAGAGGGGAAGGGTGAGAGTGATAGAGAGATAACAATACTTTAAAGAAGACATCATCCAGATTAGCGGCCTCTACAACACATGGTAGACATGGAGTTGACTCCCTGTCATCACAATTGGGTTAACGAGTAGTTATATGGTGAGAGCGTGATGATTGTGAATGTGAGTGTGTGCACACGACTGAGAATATCTACAGTAGAACGCATTCCGTATTGACGTGAGAGAAGCAAAACAACTGTCGCTTTGGTGTGTATCCATACTATTTGGTGACTTGCTTTTAAAGGGCAATTGCATTTAGTACTGCACTCGGGGTGTTCATTCTGTGTATAGAAGATGTAGCATACCATCTGTTTTGAGCCAGAAGGGCATCAACTCATATACTTTATTACAGATTTAAACAGGCTACATGAGTGTTCCAGGGTTTCAAAGTGACCCCCTATTTTGTACAGATATTAGTGGATTTTAAGACGAATACCGGCTATTCGGGATGAAAAACAAGGAAAATGCAGATTAATACGAATTGCAAAGACTTCCAAAAATCAGTACAAGGCAATTTCAACAGCTTTGTCCATCGCCTGTTGAATTGTGTTTATATTACTATGATATATTATATAATCGGAACATGATTTCTGTAGACAGAAAATAGGGGATTAAAACTGCACTTACATCTTTTTAAAAAGGTTTGTGCGATCATTTCATTGTTAAACATCAAATGTTAGGATTTTACAAGGATGTTATTAATCAAGAAACCATATTTTATAGCACTTTTGATTAAGGAACCATATTTTGGGGTGCTTCAAGGAGGCTCCCGAAAAGACTCAATGATTTGCTTAACCAAGACACCCCTAAGTTTTTCCATAATTTCATATTCTGCCTATGCCCAAACACCCCTCATTTGGCGCTATTGCACTTCTTACCTTATATGTTCCCCTAATTCTATATTATCGCAGTTTGCAGAATAAACACAGATGTCCTGAAAATAGTAACCCCATTTTCCATGAATTTCAGAACAGCCATGCATACACATTTTGATGTCAAGTGAAAACACCCTAAGCATATGCATTGAATATCAAAGTCAAGGTCAGGATCCAGCGATGAATAGCTTGATATAAATATACTCTTATAGTTTGACTGAGTTATGTTCTGTTACCAGTAAGGATGATTATCATGAAGTTAAATTATACAGATAAGCCTACTGATATCATAGTCATTGACTTTGTTTAAATATATAATGAAAATGAAGAGAAAAGGTGACAGAGTTAACAAACAAGGTGATAAAATGTTTGGTTTGTCATGCTGATCTTCTAGCAGCCATTGTAAACCAAAGCTGAACATATACAATGTACCAGCTTTTAAAATCATATTTTACTATACTCTTGTAGATTAGTTTTGATAATTTGACGTCATTTGTTAAACTGTATTTCAATATTGCTTCACCAGTTAGATACATTTCTCAATAGTGAGTGAAATCTTGATGAGATATGAACATGTTCTCAGAGTTCATCATTCTCAGCATGTGTTCAGTAGTGCAGGGTATTTTTCCTTTGTGATTTTAATCAATCTCACAACCTTCATCAACATCTTCATTAGGGGGCATTAGCTCTGTGTTAAAGTCTATGAGTTAACACCACTTTAGTACTCAATATAGACAATATCATGCAGACAACGTGTAATGTCTTTACATGAGTTCTACTTATTACTTATTACTTCTTATATTATTAACAAAAATCATTACTTCATTGAATTTAAGATAACATATCATGTGATATAGTCTGAATCGTAGGAGTGGATGAAAGCTTGCCTACTAAATGTTAAGGTTGGTAGAAGCTTGAACTACATGTTATAATTACCCCAACAAATCAAAGTTTTCTGTATTATTCTGAAACAGTTATGTAAAAAAAAATACACAGGAAAATACCCTTTTTGATTGAATTACAACACAGTAAATGGCTTGAACTGTACTGTTTTATCATTGCAAAGGACATTGACCATGCCATTGCTGTGAGTATGTAATGTTTACAATGAAGTGACATGGGGAAGTGTAGCCTCAAGTTTCAGAGATAATGATAAAGGGCATTGGGGATAGTAGAAAGAAAAGGTTGGTGGAGAAGAGAGAGAGAGAGGGGGAGAGGGGGGTAACAGAAAGGGAGTGAGTGGGAAAGATGGATAAATAGATGGATAGATGGAGAGAGAGAGAGAGAGAGAGAGAGAGATTAGGTAAATGTGGGCAGACATTATAGACTGTGGTATGGGATAGATGTTTATCACAACTGAATCAGTATATCATTCGAGGCAAGATTTTTGAAAAGATTGACCAAGGAGATGTGAGACAAGATTAAAAACCTATAAAGATAAGAGGAAAGAGATGTGAAAGCTAAGATATAATATCTGCTAAGAAGGAGAAGAGCATTAACCCATGCCATCCTGGCTCTTAATAAACCATATTCTATATGACAAAGAGAAAGAGAGAGAGAGAGGGGGGGGGTGAGAAAGAGGAAAATGAATAGAAGATGAAAAGAGAGATTGAAAGAAAAAGAGAAATAAAGAGAAAAGGAGATGGGTAGATGGATAAGAGAGATAGGAAGAAGTAGAGACAGAGACTTACACAGATAATGGGGGAGAGGGAGAGAGAGAGAGAGAGAGAGAGAGACAAACAGATTGAAAGAGTTAAACAGAAATAACAGGAATAAAGCGGAGGTGCCTAGCTGGAGTGTTTGCTTGTTGTAACCCTATTGACATAAGGGTAATAAATGAGATTTACAAGGATGCAATGTGGAGATGCCTGTTGTATTAATGAGTACACAACCACTTGAGTTAAGGGAGATGTTATATTCAGGCCTTTAAAGCTCATAGGGATGAATATATTGTAATCTTTTCCTCATTCCTTTTGGGTTAATGACTATTACATTCAAATAATAGTACCCCAGTACCATTGATGAAATATTTTTCTTGAAAGAGTTATTCTTTGTCATTTGATTTACAGGCTACCATGTAGAGAAGTCAGTAACCTTTCCTCTACTTTCTTTGTTGTTTGTTTGTCTATTGTTGTTTTATATAATTGGTCTTTTATATTTGAATTATTTAAAAGTGACAGTTACAATGACTTTAAGGTTTCATGTATGTTGAAAATAACCATTCCATTACAGTTGATTGTAAATTATAAGTTTTGATTTTAAAGCATATTAAATTAACAAAAAAGTCTAAAAATTATATCAATTATTTCTGACCTTAGTCTAACCTTTCTCTAATCATGTTTCATTTATTTCTCTTTTGTTTCCCCCATTTCTCCTACTTCTGGCTGGATGATCTCTTGTTATTGACTGCATCCTCCTTCTTATGTACTTCACTTGGCATATACAGGTAAGAGACATCAATATGCACCAACAAAGAGAAAAGATATTATAATTATATTAATGCATTGGCCTATATTTGCAATATTTGCTGTATTTCAAGTGTTTAACATTTGTTTGCATACCTACATCACAAACTGACATACATTCATTGTCTACACAAGCAGTTTTTTAAACTAGCAACATGTTGTTCCAGATACTTTAAGTAATATTAATCAGCTGAACCTTCTTTATGAAATAGGACCTCCAACTGCCTTGATTAAGTCATATTACCAGTAAAAAGCAAAAACGAAAACAAAAACAATGAGTAATAGTGGTTTACATCCAAAGTGTTGTTTTAATCATGGTCATTTTGATCTCTTATGTAGGAATATTAAAATCATCCTCTCATAAGAGTTACAGCTAACCATAAAAGGACATTATCTTCTTCATCCTTTTTTTGGGCTTCTGTATCTATTTACCAAATTGCAATGGAGAGAATCATTGATCTAGCCCTTAAACAAAACTATATCATCTTTTAAAAAGCAACCCGCTGTGTATTCAAGAATTTTTCAATCAAGTAGATTTTCTTTGAGTGGATTAAAAACACAAATCATTAGGGGGAAATTGCAATCAGACAATTGAATCAAGCATGATATGAAAAATCAATAAGAGTATGACGGGCCATTAGAATATTGATGTAGTAACTAATTACATTGATCGAACTCTGTGCAGATCTTTGCACTGCGTCTCTATCACTGACTATGCCGTGCCTTGATTTTATGACTGGAATGTGAGCTGGCATTCATTAATAGGGGCATATGTGAATATCGTCTGGTGAGAGGAAAAAGCTAGGCATTATCTTTGTATTGGAGGCTATTTGAGTATGACTTAACACCATTCTGGCTCTCACCTATTGGAATATTGTAGAGATTTTGCTGAAAATTATCATATGACAAATAACTCTTTTGCAATAAAAACAAAAATTCTCATATATACAGCAAATTTATAGCAATAGTTATTTAAACTAGACCAGTTTTATATTTAGGTACGGTATATTGATTTTGCAAATTTATAGGCCTACATCTTCACTGGTTTATTTTAAATATTGGTTAGTTTAAAGAACATCATATTCTTGATGACAGGATGCTACAGTTTGCTCCCTTTGAGACTGTGCTTCCCTAGCTCTGCCTGTGCATTCCCCCTCCTATTTGTTTTGATAGTGATGATTGTACGCTGTATCTGATGGGTAGACTGTAAATACAAATAAATAGAGTCCTGTCTGCTAATCGCAATATTTATCTGATGTGCTGAGGCACACTGATGCATGGTATGAGGTCAGATAGGAGTTAATGTGTCATTCACACCAGATACATTTTCTACCAAATTCATATAAGAAAACTTGTGTACAAAAGAAGTATGATGGCTCGATGGAAGATCAGTGGCTCGTAACTGGAAGGTCTGGGTTTGAAACCAAGTTAATTTGCTAGTGCTCTTTGTCCATCAGAGAGGACCTAAAGCCATCAGTCCCCTGGTTGCTAACAAGCATGCATATATGCTTTCTTAGAAGCCACATAAAACAAACCAACAAATTAGAATCAGTGTGTAATAAAAAGGGCATACACATATTACATGTATAAGAATATTGCATAGAGGAATGTTGTGAAGAAAATTTATTATTATTATTATTATTATTATTATTATTATTATTATTATTTTTTTTTTTGGGGTGTCAGCGTTTACACAGGATGTTTAATTTCAGCATACTGTGTGGACATTCTTTGATGATATGCAATCTCAGAGATATGATGTTCACCTAGGTGATAGGTGATCTAGACTGATTGTAAATCAAGTTTTCACTTGAAACAAAATGCCCCAAATCTTTGTTTCCTTATATGATTATTATAAGACATTGTGACTAGAAAAGAATTATTGTTGTATAGGTGTACTGTTTCTTTGAAGCTATACATTAGATTTGGCTAGTCTGAATGGAGGCTATGCGGAGTCAATTAACTGAACCCTCATTTAGAGCAATGAGGTGCTGTAGCCAAATTGATTCCAGAAATGAATTGCACAAATGGTATCGAGGAGGCTTCCAGTTAAAGGCGTGGGTCAGCCTGTCTCCTTTTCAAAAGAGATGTGATTACCAGTGGATTAATTACAAAGATGACTTTCAAACGATGGTTTATCTGACAAGTGAATAGCAACTGACTGATTCACAAAAATGATTGGCATATCACAATGCATATCAGAATATAATCTGCTGCAAGCTAGAGTGGTGTTAACTGTATGTGAAACAATATCAGTGGGTTCCCTTCTGACTCTCAGCTGACCTCATACACTTGTTTTATCCTTCAATGTCAAATGATGGCATCTGGGGTTTCGTAAAAATATCATTGTAATTAGAACATATAAATTTTGAAATCATTTCATCAGGAAACCATTGAGCCAGATACTACATCACCAATGAAGAGGAGTGTTAAATAGAGGCACACTTTTCATATTTCACCCTCATCTGTCAAATGCAAAGTTCATGGTATTTGGAGCATGACATTTTTCTTTGCATATTTATTTCAATGATTGATTAAGAGAGATGAATGCTAGAGGGCTAGATATTCTGCCATCATGTTCTTTTTTACATATTCCCACCTTTCAATTGGTTATTATCATTTAGACAACTTGACTTTCAAGCAATTTTGAAAACAAAAGTAATTCATTCATTTTTGTCAAGATGATAACATGTCATTTCATTAGCTTATTGAACCAGAAAAGATGTGCTTGCCGAGGTGAATGCTTAATTATAATTATATACCCTGTGCCTGTCACTTTCTATTTACATTTAGTTTATAAACTCAGCACATCCTTCATGAGGTAATATGACACAATTACTGTGTCATATACTTGCCAGCAGACAATGAGCAGTTACATGTAGATGCTTTATGAATACTATAAGACGACTCTGTGTTGGGCGATTATATTCTTATGGATAGAAAATGAATGTATATTTGGCAGTCAAATGTTTTTGGATATATAAGATGAATGTATATATTTTGGGCAGATAGACAGTTAGATGACTGTGGATATTGACTGTATGGTGGACAGTTAAATGCTTATGTACAGATTAATTTTCTTTTAGCAGTTATAGACAGATGCTCGTGAATTGAAGACAAATGCATGTCGGAGCAGATAGATTGTTATGGATATCATGAATGGATATCATGAATGTATATTCGGCAGTTAGATGATTATAGATATAAGATGAATGTATATTTGGCAGCTAGACAGTCAGATGCTTATGGATATAAGATGACTGGCTATTATGCAGTCTGGCTTATCGGATGACCATCAGCCAGGTGTTGAAAGCATGGCGGCATACCGTGGGAATCAATGAACATTAGACATCGCTCTCATACCTCACTCTGCGGTATGCATCTCCATGCATAGCTCTTAGGGTCAGGCAGGGAGGGAGGAAGGGGGAACAGCGTCTGAGTAGCAGTCTCTCTTAAAGTAGAACCTCAGCATGGTACAGGAAGAAAGTATTAACACATAATGTATGCAAATGGGTATGAATGTGTGGTATTAACAATCCATTTACCTTAGCTGGAAGTTGATGAAATGTGTATGCCCTACAATGTATTTTGAGAAACTTAAAACTTGAGGAGAGTAAATTCAAAATGAAATACATCTGCTAGGCGCTAGTGCATTTTAGAAAGTGTTTAGTGTTGAATGCCACAGTGGATGAACATGTGTATATATTCATATGTCAGAGTACGAAACAGACTCCATTCCCTAGACAAATGATTCAAGAGCATTAGTCCCTCAGCCAGCCCATGATATCATTAGCTTAATGATGCTTCAAGAGCCTGAAAGTCTATTAGCGTGAGATTTAAATCTAAGATTGCATTGTATACAGCAAGCAAAAAACACTCATAGGAAAGATACTGAAGTGTGAATGACACGAAATGTGAAAATCAATCTTTTCATTCAAATCACACGCCTTGGTGTTTTTTAGCCTCTATTTTCAGTCACCATGTCCTTGAGATGTCTTGATGAAAGAAAGAAGAAGATACAAGGACTCCTCGAAGGCCAAATTGATCCCCCAATGACCATCACCAGTTTACAAGTAGGATGACTCTCCTTCTGGGTCATCCAGTCTTTGCAATCCTGCATCAGTGTGCCTCTGTTTCACTGCATTGATAACATCATATAATCTTCCTCATCTTAGTGGGCAAACACTCGTAACCTTATCATCACCGTAGTAACGTCCCATCACTGCAAACATGCTTTTACCTTGACGGGAGGAGGATGGAGGGAGGATAGAGGAGGAGGAGGAGGAAGAAGCAGTAAAAGTCCAATCAGAGGTCAAACCCATCTGTGCATAAACCTGTAACCACAGAACTACGTCCAGACTCTCCCTCTCCCTCTCTCCACTCTCCATTCAAATCAAGATATCAGTCGGCACATTCGATTTGTCTCACAGCGTCTCGTTGAATAGTGTCCCACCTCTAATCTCAAGGTGGTGGAAAGCCTGAAGGTTACATTACAGGAGTAAACTTGCAAGGTGTGATACGTCTTATCACTTACCATATCATAATGGTAATGACTTTCAGTTTCAGAAATCGACTATTGGGCAATTTTTAGTCCATGATATCGTATTGCCTATAGAAATCATGTTCATATTATGTAACATGTAATTGTAAAGTCTCACACATTTCAAACGATGATGGACAGGGCTAGTGAAATTGCCCACAGTTCATTTTTCACTTTGTGATTATGTCCCATGAAAGTCAGTGTCTGCTTCAATGAAATTGACCCACCATGTATGTAAGAATGAAATCGGTGCTCCTCGTTTGTCTTTAACCTTTTTAATAAAAATATTCTTCCTAAGATCAGTGATCCCATAAGAGATCTTGTATTCACCTAGCCTACTTTGAAATACAGATCTGTGAAGGCTCCTGAAGGACTTATTGGAGATACCATATTCTCCATTTTTAGATTTTTATGTGCAGTCAAATTTTCCTTAATCTCAGTCAGCTTTGTTGGTAACCAGTGGCATTATTTTCCCTTCGTATAAATAAACTTCTTTGTCAAACACACTGAGCCCTCTCTCATACCTTCTACAAGAATCCTATATGTCTCTTGTTCTCCATTTTCTTTGCGTGAAGCCATGTGCCTCCTCATCTTATAGAACTTTGGTTTTGAACCGTCAACTGTGCAGACAGCCAAGAAAGATTACATTAAGGCACACTTGGTTGCTTTAACCATCATTTAGAGGGAAGGTTCCTTGCGCTGTCTATTTTGTTTTTCCACCCCGCGAGCATGAAACATGAGAGGGCTGTTTTTATCATTCTGCGAAACCGTCCTCCTCCCCTCTCTTGTTAGTTTCCACATGTCGGATTTCTTGTCATCAGTTATGAATTTACATTTGTATCTTTGAATTTATCAAATTTTATCAGGAATATTACATGTTCATTACCAATTCATTGCAAACATTGGGGTTGCTTTTGTCTTCAATTTCTGCTTTAATAGCAATCTAAGGTGATGAAATAACCATGGTCCACAGGCCTTCCTTCCCACACCTGGTGCACAAGTATCTAAACAAAAAATGTGATTTACAATATAAAATATATTACATAAAAATTGAAAGATGGGAGGTTGAAATATGACATACATATACCATATAACTATATTGAATCCTGAAGAAATGAGAGTTGAAGAGAGGGAAGAGCAGAAAAAGAGAAAGAGGAGAGAGAGAAAGAAGCAGAAGAGGAAGACTGCAAGAACAATCACAAGATTTGGATCATGAATTGAGATGCCGTTTACATAACACTGTTTGGATTGTAAATCATAAAAACTAAGATGAATCATACTCGAAGTTATCAGAGTAGCAGTTTCTTGAATTATGATTTGAATCAAATTAAAACAATTGAATTGAACAAGAAAATAAATATATAGCGTGCACAAATGGAAGTCCCACATAAGAAGTCACCATGCATGGGCAAACCGTATATCACCCTGAACAGGTAATCTGTTTCCATTACCATGTATAATTCACCATTGAAAAGAACCCTTGAGTTTAGACTATGCCAAAGTGAAGGGCTATTTTGGCATAGATTTGAGAGAAGTACTCTACCCTTGACCCCCCAAAAGTTTGGTATTTGGTCCGTTTTGATAAGAGGGGTCTGGGATTGGGTACATGGTAAATTCATAAGTAGTGTGACAGACATGTGATCATGAATGCTATATAAATAGCGACAGACACAGATAAATGATTTAGCAATAGACGTTTATGCTAGTTTTGTTTAGAGAGATAGAAAATGCACAAACAAATTCAAGATCATTACATTTTATTCCATAACCATACTTTATCAAGTACAATATTATTCCTTAAATCATGCTCTTAATTTTATTTACATATGATTTACATGGTATGTCTACATCTACATTAGATGTTATGAGCATGGGAGGAATGTCTTTCACGTTTATTTAACTATCAAGGGTCATTTCAATTTATTTCATTTTCCTACCAAAGATAGATTCTTGCTTAAAATCAGTCTCCATAGGACAAATCAATATCATGTGTGTAAAGTGTCTTTCTATCTTCATTAGATGACTGATAATTGGAAGTTACTGATATATGAAATTTATCTTTTCAAGATTAATTATTTTCTTTTTATATCACATGTAAATTCTGGCCCTAAACTCCACTCCGTATTTTTTTAAGTGGGCTTTTTGAAAGTTTCTTTCTATCTCCATTAGAGAACTGTTGAATGTTAGGAAAGGGTTGATATTCATATAATTACATTTTCAGTTTCCTAATAAATACTCATTCTGGCCTTAATACTGCTGTCAATCCACTTCACATTCTAAAAATGTTTTGCATTAAGTGGGTTTATATCTTCGTTAGGTTACTGTAGAGTTATGGAAAGAGATATGACAGTTAACTCATTGAAAATTATTACATTTTGTCGTCAAATCAAGCATACTTTGTGGCTTAAATCACTCTCCTTGGCAAATTTCCAAATATGATTTGCATCAAGTGTATCTATATCTTCATTAGCTTATTGCAGACTTCAGCAATAAGATATGTCAATTTACTATTCATCTTCTTGTTTTAAATACCTCTCCATCATCATTTCTAAACCTAATCTCTATCCAGTGTGTGTATATATTCGTGAAATGACTACTGAGTGTGAGCAAAAAAGTTGATATTATATTTATTATATTTATATGCCATATTAAATCAAACAATTTAGACTGTTAGACCTCCATGGCACATTATAAGTGTACCTTTGTGAAGTATATTTATATTTCAATGTTTAGATATATGTAAAAATAAAAGATACAGACTATTTTGTAATAATTGCATTTCATTTTCATATTATTATATGATCTGTACAGAGGCAGAAGGGTGATAACTCATATCACTTTCCACAGAGTTGATGCCTTTCTGGTTCCAAACAGACAATATACACTGACTTCAATTAATCTTACTCCATAGAGGCACATTCTAAATCTAACCAGTGTTCAATCCATCAATATGGAATTATTTATTATTGACATTGAGATATCTTGACAAGAGGTTTGAATCATCAGTTTCAGTGTAAAGATAAACAAACTTGTCAGTTTAGCTCTGACACCCACTTCCCTTTGCCCCACAGTGTCTGTGCAATGCTAAATGAGAAATGTGTACATGCACTGTGCTAGCTCTCTTTGTGAATACGATAGAAAATACACTTTTGAAGGAATTGATACTGGGGATCACTGCCTTGGGAGTTGAATTCACTCCAAAGTAGTGGTTTGAGTGGATTCTACTTCTAATCATAGATTTCCAAAACAAATCAATCTCTGATATGACTCCTCAAAGAGTCGATTTCCACTCTTATATATTTAGAAAGTGAGTTCATTTCTTCACTAGAATAATAGAGTATGCTTTAATAACATATGTTATTTATACTAAATGACTACACTTTACATGTATAACAAGCACACATTATGGTTTGAAACTCCCCTCTCTTTAATTCATTGTAAATCTTTTGAGTGTTTGCTGTCCAAATGAAATGATATATTGACATTAGAAGGAACTGGAGGTAAATGTAGGTGTCAAAGCTATACCAATTCAACACACTTTATTTATTTATTTATTCATGTATCTATGGTTTTATATACAATTTGTGAATGATAGCTGATGGCTGAATTGCTCACAATTTACAGAATATGCATTTAAAAACATGAGGATATATTTAAGATAACTACATGTGCAATAAAAGATACGATGATATGGAATAAGACAGCCAAGTAGAAAATTGACAACAATGATGATATATCAGAAACAAAGTCTTGTTTGAAACCACCTTCACCCTATAGCACCATCTAGATTTATTCAGTGTTTGCTGTCAACTGAAATGATATATCATTGACATTTGAGAGAATCGGACATTGATACAAGTCATCAGTTTTAGTCGAGCTGGTCGGCGAAGCCCTGGAACCCACAGCTTTCAAAGCCACATGGTATTTCCGAAATGCTCGATCAAATATATACATGGATTTGTAGATTCAAGTGAATAAAGGGTATGAACTATATTAAATCAATAACCATTCTTATGATACAGGGTGTACATAAAAATGCAATTTGGTTAGAAACTACCCTTTTTTGTGTTTCTAACTCTCATTTTAGGTCTGTTCAATATTTGCCATCAACATAAAATGACATTTGAGAGAGAGTCAGACATTGTTTTAAATGATGAGTTTTAGTCGAGCTGGTCAGTGAAGCCCTGACACCCATGGCGCTCAAAGCCACGTGGTATTTGTGTTGTGCTCAATCTGATTAAGTTCAACTCTCTCTGACCGATCAAGAGAAACATACGGCTGGTGAAAGGAGAGTGGGATGGTTGACTGATCAAGAGGGCTGCTTTGCTAAGTGATGAGTTTATTAATTGATGTCATCTGTGGAAGATGTAGTTTCTGAATCAATGTGACAATGGCTCGGTGAATTGGATGTGATAGGAGGTGTGTAAGTGATAGTAGTATTTTGGAGGTATCATGAGAAGGGGTGATCTCAGTAATGATTGATTTTAAATATTACCATCTGAGTATATCTTTCCTTGAATTAAAATACCTCCTGCATGAATAGTATGTTAATTTTGTTTATGCACGGTATGTAAATAGTATATAGGATAAGTATCCGAATAGTACATGAATAATATGTGAATATTACTACTAGTATGTGTATTCATATGAAGTGGACATGATTTCGTAGAGAATAGTTATCAGTTTAGATGAAGGAGAAGAAAAGTGGTCTTGGTGTCTTCAAGTTATAAACGAAATTTGTCATGGAATACCAGAGAAGGTGATTTTCAAATCAAAGAATGAAAGTTTGGTTGTAATATCCGCTTTGTGGTCGAAAAGTCAATGCATACCATCCCCATACACTGATTTGATACATGTTTGTTCTTACATGACATCACACTCACTGCTTACTGTACAAAATAAGTCAGAAAAGCCCCTCTATATTTTCAACACAAACAAACGGATGTTAAGTGAAACCATCGCCAATAGGAATAACAAAAGTCAAACATGTATTTGCTGCTTGACCGAGCATGTTATGAACAAGCTTCTAGAGATGTAAATTTTGCGTTGACTCGCTGATTTCTCAGTGTTGGCATTAACTCGCGGGAGAGATGATGGACTTGTGATGTGTGAAAATTTCCTGGAGACCTTTCGTGTAGTTTGTACTTAATTACTATCCCTGACCTCAAGTTGTGTTTGTTCATCCCAAGAGAAATATTGGAAATTTGATTTCTTAAGTCAACTCCTGTCATTCCTATGCACTTCTGTCTGTCACGAGTGCTGTATTAATATCTTTGTGTAAGAGACTGTTAATTCCTTTCATTCTTTTTCTTATGGACTGTACAACCTTTATCGTCTAATATTTCAAAAATACATCTTTAGTTATTAATGCTTATGTGAGTATTTACAGATTTGAAATTAGATATGAGGCAATACTGTCACATACATTGTAATTGTTACATTGTTTTACAATCCAGCTACAAATTTGCTTAGCCTTAAAATGTACTGAAATAGGAGAATATAGCTAAAACCATATATGCCCATATTAAATATTTACTTGTGTGAATTTATCTATTTTATATATCCTTCAGTTTAATTATAACAGATACAAAGTAGAATAGTCACTTTAGCTCTAGGTTAAATTTGAAGTTTGTTTTGCTACCTAAAAATGTTTAATTTGAATATTCAATAGAAATGAATCTATAATCTATTATCTATAATAATCAATACAAATTTCAAATGATATTTTGCTATTTTGTATTGTTAAAATATAGAAATGAGATACCAGCAAAATTCCATGCTATTATTTTTTACAATTTTTACAATATGCATCATGATATTCAGGGCACCTCTAGATTTATGGCTTGTAAATATACAACCTTGCAATCAATGATATCATTTTTAGATGTTAATTATTTTACTCAGAATATGTTTTTTTTTAATTTCAGTTTTAGCTAATGAGTGTGTTTATACACTGGTTGTTTGATACAAGTAAATACATTTCATCTAGAAAATTATTCTTTCTCAACAGATTATCTGTTTGTTGAGAGTCAGAAGGGCATTAACTCTATGCAAAATGTTATGAGTTAACTCACCTCTTGCTCTGAACTGCCAACCGTGCTTACCCCTGTGTCTTTAGTGATTACCCCTGCGTCTTTAGTGATTACTTGTAAATTGCAACAAGTTGAAACAATAGTCTGTATATCAGTGAATAGCCCCCAATGATATTTGCAGAAAGATAAAAAAGAGTCAAAGTGTATATGATTCATGCAGTTACATGTATGTACCAGTTGAGGTACAGAGTGTACTTGTAATAGGATGTTTTTCACACATTATTTCTGGAGATATTTTTGTATCTGAATGAATAGGTAGAGTAGGCGGATACTTTGCTATCAGGAGACCCTAATTGCCCACACGATCATCGCTTAAATCCCTTCCAAGATTGCAAGAGGCATCATTAAGCGGAAGAGCAAGATGATTCTCCAGCATTATAGCAATCTTGTGTGATTTCTTGGGGGAATGTATGCTAGATAATCTTGCAAAGAAAACTAGTTTAGATAGAGAATTAGTGGGCTGACCTCATTCTGTTTCTTGCCGAAAAGAGAGTTTTTTGTTACCGTGGATGTAGGATAAGAAGTGGAGTATCCCTTTGGACAATCTCTAGAGAGTTACAGAAAGGGATGCATGGTGAATAAAGTAACGCTAACTTAAAAATGACCCATCTTATATACTGTATCCCCTGGGTAGTAATCCTTCTACATGTACCTTGCATTCTCACTGTTTGTCATGCGGAGGACAGAGTTTGAATTTAGCCACAATTTTATAGAAACCGTTCCCCAAGCCTTGCTTCATTAGCCACCAGTTTGTGTAGAAACGCTAATGTCCATCTTCTACTAATTCAGTAAAAAACCGCCCCTGCATCTATGATCATGTATAGCAAAGGTAAAACCTATACGCAGACTAAGTTCCTTTGACCTGATACAAGCTGAGATGTTGGGTTTAAATTAGAGTAGAATACGGGCCTCTGCCATTGTCTTACACTCTGTCTGCTAGAAGGGCATTAGTTCATATCATTTTACATACATGTAGAGCTAATTCCCTTCTGGCTCTCAGCAGATAACTAACCACTGCTATTTTCATTTTCATTTTTTTTCTTCAATGGCTATTCATTGATTCATGTTTTTATTCATTCATGTATTTCTTCTAATGCTTTCTGTACTGCACTATCAAGAATATGATTCATCTTGAAAGTAACCTACCAGGAACATTATTCAGATTTGGAAAGTAGACATTATATGTGATCATGCATGAGTGGAAAGCTAATACATCTTGACAGGAACACACTACTACCAACCACTATACCAGAACCATAACAGTCCTCATCCCTCCCTCCGTCCTAACACATACCCTCGCCCACCTACCCCACCCCACCCCAATGCCACAATATATCACATGCAATATTAAATGACAGCACGCGGCACACATTAAGCAGAAGGTGTGATCCATCACCCCTCAGATACAGGATGTCACTTCACCTGCTGTCTCTCACGGCGACATTGAGTACCACCGGAAAAAGCCCCAAAGATGCACTCTTTTCTCCCCAGCTGACCTTGTGTGCTCTGACACTTGTAATAGGAACTCTTTCATCTACTAAATACATGCAGGAAAAGAGAAGAAAGGGCTCAATTATATTTTCCTCTTGCACAGATGAAATATATTCATCCCAAAGTGCATGATTTCCAGATAAACCACTTGATTAATGCATTGCGTCAAGAACAAAATCTGGAGTCGTATTTTTGTCAAAATGGCCTTGTGCTTATAAAAGCTTTCAGGAAAGGATCCATCTCTTTTATAGATGGTGGTTGGGAGTGCATGATTAATAGCTCAGCTAAGAAAAATAAAGCATATTTTTTAATGTGGTCGATTTTAGGAGGTAGCAATAAAGGTAATGTCTTGAATATTTCATTTTGACTGATTTATGCACAATTATGTCTCATCTTGTTTGTCTAATAAATCAAATATCCACCACTCAGAAATGATGATTATTACAAAGTATAAAGGGTGTTATCTTAACTCAGGGAAATAAGAAATTCATCAAAAACATTTTTTTAGATTAACTATTGACTTTATTATCTACCGGTATTCATTAAACTTCAAATTCAAATACCTTTTCACGGGCCAGAGTGAAATCGAAAACCCTCATCATCATTTTCATCACATTATGACAAAAAGTACATTTACAAATGGCAGTCATATGGCTAAATATAAGATACATGCACAATTAGGGACTTTTTGATTTGCACGTTCACGAGTGGACTGCGACGTATGCGGTCATTTTTTAAGCAGGGTTGACGAGGCACGCTGACTGTTGTTCGTTACCATTTCGAATCCACACGACGACGACGCTCGCTCAGTGAGCGCGAAATTCGATCGAATAGCTAAAGAACAAAACACCAAATTCGGTGCATGGGACTGTACTCGAAAATTATGCTGCAACAGATTGGCGATGTATAAATAAAATGTGTTCATTTTATGGATTATTCTGCAACAATTTTAATTTTAGGGAAATTACAGACAAGAGAATGTGTTAATTTGAGAGATTATTACACTTCCACCACTCTCCGGTTCCAGAATTAGGTAAATTGGGTCCATTTTGTGACTGCAATGTGCTGTTTCGTATCTACAAAATATTGCTTAGAACATGTACTGTCACAGTTTGCGAACGACGGCAAACCAAGGGTGACCGCGTTCGAGAATTCTGCTACGAATGAGGAGTTTGTCGATGCGCACTGCTTAAACAATGACGGCATACGTCGCAGTCCACTAGTGAACGTGCAAATCGAAAAGTCCCTATTTATATCCTGTATAGTACATTATATCATGTTGTTCATATACAATTAGGGTGTGTCTGTGAACTTTGAATAATAATTTCTTTTCATCACTACAACAGTCATTTCATTTTCACAGAATTTCATAACAAACAAAGAGAAAATCATAGCCTACCAAATCGATACCAAATACAAACAGATGTTTGTATCCCCTATCCTATAGAAAGAGCTGCATTTAATCAAATGAAAAACCATGAAATCAATGATACTGATATAACCATTGTTTTGAGGTATCAGTATTGGCACTCGACACCTCTTTGCTTTTGTCGTGGAGATGACAAAATCGGCTTGGCATTGGGTTTGTCGCCAGCTTACTGGTGTTAACAGACTGATTATCACAGCTTCACCAGATGTCTTTCCCACCCGTAAATTGTCGGAGATAGCATCTCCTACAGGGGCAGAAACTTCATCTAAAACTCACCGTAGGCTTTTGTACTTTATATCCTTCCTTCCTCATGGCATATTTCTCTTTGTCCTGTTGTTAACACCTCTACTATACCTATCTCTACCACTTTACATCTCCCCCTCTCTGTCTCATTTCTTTATCTGTCTATATCACTCTGCCTCTCTCTCTGTCTCTCTATCTCTATCTCGCTTTCCCCCTTTCCTATCTTTCTCTCTCCTCCTCTCTCTCTCTCTCTCTCCCTCTCTCTCTCCCCCTCCCTCTCTCTCTCCCCCCTCTCTCTTTTCCCCCCTCTCCCTTCCCTGTCTCTCTTTCCCTGTTCTCTCTCTTAATTCCCCCCTCTCTCTCTATTTCTCTCTTTCTCTGTATCTTTAGGATATGTCATCATATTACACCACTTTTATGTGTCTTCCTTTCTTTTCTACTGTTTAAATAGATTTTAGTATAATTTTCTCCAATTTCACCCTTCCAATTTCACCCCTGCCTGTGACCTTTTCTCCCTCTCTGACTTATCTCTTTGCTTAACCTGTTGATTATTGGATACTCAAGTTCTCATAGGCTTAATACAGGGACCACCCATTTTCCATTGGAAATTAATTAAAACTATTAATGAGTTAACTATCTCCTCTATATTAAAAATTAATTGTTGAAATCTTTTTCTCCAAAATACATTTCTCACCAAAGGGGTAGATCGCTCTAAAAGCTATGTTTCTCTGGGTCCACCTCGTATTTTTTACTTTAAAAAAAAATGGAGGAAGACGGTCATTATTTAGTATGATATTAAGAGCCATATAGAATGCTGGTGATTTATCAATCTGTTTTTATTTCTGTTGAAAGGATTAGAATCTCATACTTGTAATATTTTACTCACCCTTTCATTGATTTTGGGACTTTCTTTGAAAACTTTATATCCAATTATAATTCTGAAAGATTAACAAATATAGCTAACTTGTTGACTGTATCTGCCTTTTCCCCCAATATTCAAGCAACTTTTACTTTTACTGTTGTACTGCTACATTTCTGTTACAACTTTCCTGCTACTGTTACTGGTAAACATTTACTTCTTATTTTTACTGAAACACTTCCACTGCTACTTCAACTGTCACCCTTTGACCGCTATTTTTGCTGTTACACTATTACATTTTTGATGATGAGACTCCTGTAGAATCCATGAATAATACCTTTCAACTTCCCTTCACCCCATCAGGAAGAGGGGTGGGGATTAAGAGACTTGGGTAGTGCCAATTGCACCTTGTTTCCATCTGTAGAGATTACACTAATCAGCTTAGTATTTATTTTAGAATCAAAAGCCACTCCAAAATGATGTAGGATACAGCAAGATCTTTGACCTTATATGCTTTGAATAAATAAAGGATCAGAAAACGCTAAGTAAATAAGAAACTGCTTAGGAGTTAAGAGGATAAGTGAAAACTATCCAGAACATGAAGGAAAATCTTGTATTTGAATAGATAAGGGCATGGGAAGGGCAACACATGGAGAGAGTATACCATACATGCACATTGAGCTGCAAAGCCTTATCTTAAGGTTAAGGACAGCTATGTAACCTGTTACGTTATCTTTAAGAAATTGTGCTTATACATGAATATCATGCACTTTGGAGGTCTATGGTATATTTCAATAACAAAATTAAGATATAAATAATTTATTCTGAGCTTTGTAGCAAATATATGTTCTGTACCTTGGTCACTTTATATTCCATCTTAAGTAAATACTACAATTTGGTTCTTGGCCTAATATGCATATTCATTTTGTTTGACTAAAATAACATGAATTCTGTTTCTAAATTATTTCAATGTAATTGATGATAACTGGATAACATGCATGATTCAATCTAGTTGTACTGTTGATTGGGCAGATTGAAACTGGCTTTTTTCAAAGTGGATTAGAGCAAACAAAATACATTATTTTTTAAATTTGATTGATTGTGTGAGCTGGGTCGATAGAAACATCATACGTTGGACAGTACCTGCTCAATGTTTATTTCTCAAGGACTAAACAGATCTATATCAGCTCAATCCACTCATTGTTCTTAAACTTTGTGCATCACAACGGTTATTGACTTTTGCTTTTGTAACAGTTGATGTCTCTCATGAGACAATGCATGGATCATTACGATAGTCAACAATTAAACGTATGTTTTTGAGATGTAATAGGTCTAAGATGTAATAGGTCTGAGATACGAGCGGTCCCCTCCAGATGGGGAACCGCATCTATGGATTAATAAGAGTTTGATCCAAGCAAAGTTGGACTGGTCAGTCAACCATCATATCGATCAGTTGATATCTTATCAACTGAGCCCCCCAGAGCCCCCCACTGGTTCCCTTTGGTCACTATTGTTCCCTTTTGTCCCCATGTCTGACCAAACGTCTCTAAATTATTGAATTTTCCTTTTGTGAGGTTGAGAAGGCTTTCTACACTGGATTAAGGGTGAGATACAAAACCCATCTCATTAAAAAGAAAGTGTGTAGCTACCTGGTGTGAATTAATATTTGCATGCTAATGGTGTAGTTGTTGCCATTTCTAAATTGAGAGACATCCCCATCTGAGAGTTTCCTAATCGGGCACCTGCATTTATTAAGAAAACAAGGAAATGTATAAGGAATAAGGACTGAGGAAAATAAAACATTTCATGATTTGAATTAAATGATGGATTTATTCAAATTCTATAGATTTAGATAATTTGTAGAGAGTCAGAAAGTAGCAACATAGGAGAGAGAGAGAGAAAGAGGTGGAAGAGAGAGAGAGAGAGAGAGGGAGACAGTGTAGAGGACAACATGCAGAAGACATAAGAGAGAGAGAGAGAGAGAGAGAGAGAGAGAGCAAAATGAGATGGGAAGAGATGGACAGAGGGAGAAAGAAAGAGAAACATATTTTGTCAAGAGAGGGAATAGAATGGACAAGAGGAATGAAAGAGGAAGAGAGAGATGGGGGAGGGAGGGTTTTGCGAAGAGTAGGTCAAATACAGCATCATAATGCACAACACAGCTGAAGCAACTTTGTTTTTGCCAAGACCAATCAGCATGCTCTCTTTAGCTCTAATATTCCATTTGTCCAAATAGAAGTAGAACAACACTGTCGAAAATGGGCCCTTGGCTGAATATCATAAGAAAAATCCCCCTAAAAAAACTCATCACACCAGTTTTCTAGGAAGCATCCTCTTTATACCTACATGTATTTTCCTGTCCCTAAATTATTCCTACCACCCTGGGGGGAGAAACCTACATATAAAATCTGATTCATGGTTTGTTGGTTAACGATAAGCCCAAGTTTAATGCCGCTCCTCCATCTTTGGGTAACCTTTCATGCCTCATTTGAATTGAACTGGTGTGATTCGGAGCACTGTCATGTGAGTCGAAGAGGTCAAACCAGGGGGAGAACAGAGCTACATGTATGTGTTCACTTGCTACACATCTACCTTAGATGATCCACAAAAGGGGAAGTACCAGTGATTATGTTCCAGGGTATATTTATTATCTCCTAAGAAGAGGAAATCAAGAAGAAGAAGAAGAAGTAGTTTTAGTAGTGCCAATATAGATCTTTTGCTTGTTTGTTCACTAGATGTTCTTAAGAATATTTGGTCATTCCTTTATGAACATATTTTTTTTAAAGATCAAGTCTGAATAGGATCTACATTTTTGAGCCAGTGTGCATTTCTATAGATTATGTACAAGGATATGTGAATTTTTCTCATTGGCATACAAACAAAATTATGAACACAATCTTCAGTAATTTGATTTTTTTCTTCTTGTTTTTATGGAACTTTAATCTTTTAAGGACTAGTTGCTAATGCTTAAAAGAAACTTGAGTAAGTAAGAGAGAGGTAACAAAGTACATTTCATTCTATAGAAATTCTTTGAAAGGAAATACTGTGCATCCATGTAATGAAAGTGTTGATTAGGTCAGATAAACACAGGCTGCATTGTTAAGGTTTTCATTATCCATCTTTCTTTTGTTCCTTTCTTCTCAACTTCCCATGTCTCCCTGAAAACAATGCCTCCAAAATTCATGTCCCTGTAGTTAAAAAGCGATGCGGGGCACGCGTCTTCCATTAATGGAACAAAAACCGCCAAGATGACTTCCAGCTATCGCCATGGCAACAGGGAAGTCGAAAAATAACCAAGGGCTTTGTTTCCCTTCTAGTCAATTTCATTTTGTAGCCTGCTATCTCTAATTCCCCTTTGGATTGTGGGTTGGAGGACGGTTTGGAGAGTATCGTAGGAAGTAGGTTGATGCTATGGCGCTATTTATCATGATTGTGATCAATAGAATCATACTGCTTGCTATCTAACGTCATATGAGAGTTTCTAATGGTATTGGTTGAGGATCAGGTGGCAGGAGTGTGTTGGCATCTTTGGCGCTAAACTAGATGTGATCTTGTGGTCATTTTAAAATGGTAATTAATTTAATAATGTTAGGGATGGTTGGAATAATACATTTTCATTTAATGTGTGTGTTGTGGATTCTTTGCTAAAATTGATAGATATTAACACCATCTGGCAATGTTCAAATCAAATGTTACATGATTTACAGTGTATCATGAAATGAGATCTTTCTTCATCTAGCTCAGAACCATGGCTGTATCTTTCTTGTCCATCTTCTTTTCATGAGTTGAAATTCTTACATCTTGTTTAGAATGTTGACTATCACTAATCCATTGTTTTCCATTTGAATGCTAGAATGATCCTGTACAGTGACCCATCTTTTTAGCAAATCAAAATAATAAAATAAATGGGAATGAAAGAGTATACATTATTTCAGAAAGCCCCCATAGCATAATGTGAGGTGCAGTTTGGCAAGCATTTGATACTTCATAAGTAAAAAAAGACCTGAAATAGCTTGAAAGCAGTGGAATTAAATATTTAGGAAAAAACTTCAGGATCGTGGATATCCTTGCACCAAGAGCCACGGATGAGGCTCAAAGAAAATGGTGCTGGTACACTCAAGAGTACCCTGCTAAATGCATAATTCATGGATCGTCTTCTAATGCATGATTCTCGTTTGACGATGGCAGGCATTTCTTCTCTTACGCTAAGTAAAAGACAGTTTATTCAGTGGTTGGTCAGCGTCTTACCTTTAGCCTGAGTTTCAGCCAAATTTACCCCGAGTTTCAGCCAAATTTACCCCATATTTTGAAAAGTAAGAATATTTCCCATTTTTATCAAACATAAAATTGGTTATAATAGGTCCAAGGAAGGATATATTACATGCTGTTAGACTTGTTTTGAGGATTCCTACCTATTTCTCTTATTAGATTTTGATGAAATGACATTTTACAGAGCCTTGTATTTAAACTAGCTGAACTTCTGCTTGGGGTCATATGTTCCCAGGCTATTCCCTGTTTTACTGGCCTATTTCAGGGAAATTGACCTTATCTTGCATGTACAAACACAATGTAGTACGTGTTTGCAGTGTTTCTAGTATTGCTATCTATCAATCTTCAAGATACTCTATCCTTGTAAATTTAATTATCCTCAACTGAAGATTTCATAATATAAAATCATCATGATTAGTCTATATATTACCCAAGCTTGCCTTTATATTGTAAATATGTGTACAGCTTGTTAATAATTATTATATAATTAATGGTACATTCATGTTAAACATTATTGTACGAGTGCAATGAACTACGGGTACACAATTTTATTCTGTGTTGATGATTTAATTTTAATTTTAATCTTGCTCAAGGCAAGTATCAGAGCCTTAAGTCACTCCATCCAAAATGTATATAAAATGCACCATCAATATTGTTTGGGTTCTCTGAAACTGAAAGACCAATAGATCACCAAGAAACACTGAACACTAATAGTAATATTTATCTCAAAAAGTAACATTTTGTTTGTTTGAGACATATTTCTAAGTGCATTTTAAGCAATAAATAGAAATACCAAAGTCTTCAAATTACTCTGTTAGATCTCTAAATGACAATCCTTTCCCTGAAATGGTGAAACAAGAATTCTTTTAAATATAGGTTTATGTACGATGTAACCACTTTCACCATTACTCCAAAGTGTTCATTGTACCAATGAGATCTCATTTACGAGTTGTCTAGTGGCATTGTGATGTTTGTCTACATATCAATTTAGGTCATCACGTTGTAATCTCTATACTCCTTTTCCTTATGGCTCTCATCTATCTTGCTTTTTTACAAAAATATTTTCTTTTCTTTTTCAACTGTCTGATCTCTTATCTCTAATTCTGTAGGATTCTCTGCTGCAAAAATACACAAATGACACATTTGCAAATATTTCTGATGACGTATTCTACAAAATGCTAAGAGGAGCATTATGCTTACATGATGTTGCAGATGAAATTTACAATGTTGTATCTTGTGGGGGAGGGGCCTAATGAATAATTCATAAGTCTACTGCCTGAAAGGGTCAGATGAATAATTGATGAGGTCAGTGAATGGAAAGGGGGACCAAAGGAAAGCATAGTCATCCGCACAAACCCCTTTCAAAGCGGTTCCTGGCAATTTTAGGTGGAAATCAATTGTTTGTGTCTATGTTCTGCCTTTGTAGTTTTTTGTTGTATACTGCCTGTGAACACAGCAGGTGGATTTTGGAGACTGAGTATTGAATCAAACTAGAAATCATTTCTGTTTTGGTTCTTGGTGAATGTGGTTTTCTGGTCATGAAACCTTTCCACATCCTTGTCCAAACCATCCTTGTCCAAACCACTCCCCTTGATCAGGGGTCACTAGAGGTTGGTTGTTTGGCTTATCAAGTTCATTTCTCTGCACTGCTAATGGCCATTTGATTAAATGATTGGGTATTATCTGAGTCGCATTAGTATGGGTCACGAGATAATTCACAAAGTGATTCCATGTAAAACCTTGTCAGACATATTTAACTGTACATGTTTTGAAATGTTTTTAAGTTAAGGCAGAAGAGAATGCCAAGGGTAGTTCAATATACAGTTAACAACTAAATCATTCACACCCTTACCAAGTTTTGTAATTCTTTAAGTATTTGAAAAATATACTTTTCCTAATTTATGTTTCTTGAGAATGTGACATATCAAAGCTTACATCTAAAAGTATTCAACAAAGGCCCCAATTCAAGTCAATTCAAGTCTTTTTTTCATTCTTGAGTTATGACACGAAAACATCAAGTTTACAAGGGGTATGAATAGTTTAGTTGTTAACTGTATATAGTATTTGTGATGAAATGACTAGTTTGCTGATATGAGAGTCAATTAAATGAATTGTGACATTTTAGTAAATTGCTTCAAATCTTGCATTGAGCCTATAGCAATTTGAAACACAAACATGATAATGTATATGATGTAATTTTTTAAGGGTAATAAACATGTTTGTATTAGTCAATGCAATTACTACAGACTATCTGAATGAGATTTCCATCGCAACAACAAACATAATTATTTGACAAGTACAAGTTGAATTTGACAAAGTACATATTTCTTTTGTGATCATTTAGTAATTTTAGTCACATCATTGCAAAATCATATAAACTATGGACCTGTAATGAAAACACATATACAATAGGCTATGCATAAATGATCTCCAAATTTATGAAATTGCTCACCAAATGTGCAAATATTCTATAAGATGATGATGATCGTGATAAGGAGGAGGAGGAGGATGATGATGAGGATGATGATGGTGATGATGATGATGATGATGATGGTGATGGTGATGATGATGATAGTTCACAGCAGTTATATGGTGCCATATTTCTGTTCAAAAAACAATTCAAAGTATTGGTGAAATCAATAGTGACAGTTATTCAGTAATTAATCATTGGACATGATTTCTACATCTGTATATATAAAAGAAAGCATTATCTTCCTGATAATAATGCATTCATATGGAAATGCAATTCATCAACTCCTCATCCTCATATAGATCATTAGGCTATCTAAATGTGCGAAAAATAAAAAAGCGCAACCTTTGAAAACAAGCATTTCCAAAATACCATCCCATAAAATTAATCATTCAAAATGTCAGGCCTTGCGATGTTTACTTAAAGTGTCTGGTATGACACTATTTTCAATGCATTATTCAAAGCAAGCAGTCAGGCAGCATGCATGCGGTCTAGGGGAGCTACAAGCCTTCCCTTCTCCATCAAGATGGTTTAGATGATACTCCATGGGTAGATATATATGTGCACTAAGCAAGGAGATGAGAGCAAAGAAGATCATTTGTATGCATATAGTCTTACATGTGGTCAAAGTCGTTTGTTTTGATATCGAAATTCATATCAATTGCTAGTTACACAGAAGTAGAGGTTTTGGTTTCATATAAGGATTATAATTATGACTGTTATAGATTGTTGTCTGGTACATGTACTACAAGTAGCATTTATTTGTATAAATTATTTTGTTAATGTAAAAAGGATGTGGCCTTTATAGTAATGTAGCCTTATTGTGTGATTAACAATTATTGGTCGAATGTATTTGTATGCAGGTAGAAACAAGATGTCTGAAGAATTTCAATTTTATATGGACATTTTAACCAAAAAAAATGAACGTATACACATTGATATGGATACTATATGTAGCCAACTGATGAAAACTTGTACAGAAGATGGATGAAAATAATTGCACTTAATTATTTATGATACTTGAAGGCCAAAATGTTTTTGTACAACAGCAGGTGTCTTGCAATGGAGTACAGTGTCACCTTAATCACCAAATAATAATAAGAAACTTTATGATTAGAATTACCGCTTTGCAGCTGTAACATTTATTATTGATGCACAGAGTTAGTGGTCTGTGTAGTTTAATTCAGCAAAGCTTAGATAACATAGACAATAATCCTGTATAGGGCCTATAAGATCTAGGTGTGTCAATGGAGTTTATTGATTTATAACAACTTCCAGCTCAGATGTAAGTTATGTTATTTGCCCACATCATGGTTCATTAATGACGTCCCACAAAAAAAAATCACATGGGAAAGGAATATGAAGACTTCTCCCATTCTCTATGTTTCGTCTTGTCTGCAATAGACTGGATAGATCGGTGCTCCTTGGGTAAATCTATTTTCCATATATCGACCGGGTAATTTGAATACCTCTAGGCTTTTATGTAGAGAAAGAAATCAATATTATGGAACAAGGGTGGAGAGGGGTGTACTTTTTTCCATGGGAGATGAATCAATCGTGTATGAATGAAGCTTTCAAAGTAGCCTATGCCAAGCCCCAAACAAGCTTTTATCACAAGACAATGTATTTTGAGAGCCAGAAGGGTGGTAATTTGATGTAGAATTGCAGTGCATATGGACTAATGGCCATCTGACTCTTGGTAAAATAATAAGGTCTCTTGATTCTGTGTGAGCCTGAGCCAGATGAGCATTAATTATGGTAGACCTACATGAGTTAATACCCTTCTGATTGACACCAAGTGAGGAGGTCTTTGGATTCCAAGAGAGTCAATTATATTCATATCTACAAAGATGAAAAGAAAATTCTGCTTAGAGCCAGAAAGGTGTTAATTATACTCTCATAAGTTGGTGCCTTTATGAATCTAAATGCACAACATTCTTGTTAAGAGGGGTAGAACTTTTCCCATCGGTTTTACATTGTCAATGCTTGTTTAGTTGACCACAGGTATAATTTCATCTTATGGCATTGATCATTTCACTCTATTAAGGCATTGATCAGGCATTATAGTAAGTGGAACTAAAGTAGAGACATTTACACAGTCAGCATTTATGATAATTTTTAAGATAGATGATGAACAGTCTTGAAAGTTGATCTAGATTTCATTTCTTATGTAATTAATATAATAATTGGTTTCACGTTTGATCTGTTGAATTACCAATCAAAATTCTACTCTGGCAGTCGTTACAAGAAATGTGACTCAACATTCGTGCTCAGAAAAAGTCAGGCAAGCGAAGAATCATAAGACATATCATTTTTCAAGTTTACTGTCGTCTCACGTTTCATTCAAGAAGCAAATTGCTTTTTGTTTGACATGGAGGTATCGAGTGAACTTGATGATAGGAAGATAAAATATTTGAAGCTGAGTATGTTGCCTGTTGGTCATCAATATTCAGGCTTGAATTACATTGAAATTCAAAGGACTCCCATTTCATGAGAAGATAAATGCTAAGGAAAACAGAAAACGGTACATCTCTGTTATTATTGTGTGGAAAAATAAAGATGCGTTATTTTGTAGAAGAATCTTTGCTTGCATTTGGAGAGAAAAAAAAAAACCTAGAATGAAGAAAAAACTAATGCAAGGTTGATTGGGAGTTCAGATGACATCTTTAAAACACTGTTTTGAAGGTTTATTTTTTATATTCCCCTCTCATAATAAGAAATTATCACTTTACAAATCAACCATGGTACTTGCCATTGAAGTACACAGCAGTAATACAATATCCATATGCATGCATGATTGCTTGGATTGCAATGGGGGAAAATATCATCTCAAAGTGCCCTATATATCAACAGACAGTGATGTAGAAAATGTAATGAAATTGGTAGTATATCTTTGGGAATATACACTCGAGGGAGAAGAGAGAAATCAAATTAGTGCAAGTGTGATTTCCTTACACATTAATAATTGAATAGTCTCGGATAGTCATCCATAGATGGAAAACAAAATCACCAAGCCCTCAAGATTCTAGGGGGTTTGAGGACTGCTTCAATTCACTTGATTTCTCTTTGTCCAAAAAATACACAGTCCTTTTATTAATAAATAGTTTGTGATTCTTTCATCTGTATTTTTATTTTTATTTCATTGAAATCCAAAGAAGAGCTATTTTTCAAAGATCATCTAAGATTGTGTGTTAAGCCTCACTATTGTTTTCTTCTATTTCTTTGTACTTAACCTCACTATCTTGATATCTTCCCACCAAAATAATTTTCTCTTCTTTAGTTCTCTTTTTTTCTCTCTTCCTGTTTCCTTTTTTCCTCTCTCCATTTCTTCCCCTCTCTTTCTCCTCCCTCCCTCCTTTCTTGCGGACTGTCCTTTTTTCTCTCTTTATTTTCTTCTCCCCACTCTTTCCCTCCTCTCTGTCTCTCTGTCTCCTCTCTCCTCTCTCTCTTTCTCATTCTCTCTCTTGTTTTGTATCCTTTTTTCTATATATGTACAGCATAATAATTATTTACATTCATTCTTTCTCCTTTCCTGTTTTGTCTTATTACAGGTGCGAACCCTATTTGTTAGCGGCCTACCTATGGATGCCAAGCCTAGGGAACTCTACCTCTTGTTTAGAGCCTATCAGGTAAATTTAGATTCTGGATACCATAAAACCCATTCATAAGTCAAGTCAAAACTTAGTTTTCAGCGTTAACACTGTAAGGTATTCATATCTCCTTGAGATACTAGTGAGGAAGGTAAAAGGGAAGCTGAATATAGGAACATGGCTAATTTCAAAGCACCAACATTCATTTTCAGTTAACCCTGAAGTTCCAGGGTAGTTTAAATTAACAAAATTTATATTTTATCCAATAATTTTAGGGAAAAAAAGGCTGTATTCTTGAAATGCAAAGAGGTTTACTAGATTGTGAAGTAAAATAATGTATACATGAAGAAATATTTTTGTAAAGTGCATAGAGACATTATAGATGTAATAAGCACTATATAAACCAAAAATATAATTACAATTGTTAATATAATTTTTTATTATCATTGCATCATAAAACTTTAATGTGTATGTTTGTAAGCTTGGAGGCATCTCATAGGGTGA
This sequence comes from Mesocentrotus franciscanus, assembly GCA_037976565.1. NCBI lineage: Eukaryota > Metazoa > Echinodermata > Echinoidea > Camarodonta > Strongylocentrotidae > Mesocentrotus > Mesocentrotus franciscanus. The sequence goes on along the minus strand of CP137666.1, from coordinate 5,615,567 downwards.
AATACCAGTAATTGTTTTACAAAAATGTATCCACAGTGAAGAAGTGCATTTCCTTTCACCTGTGGTAACTCAATATTGGAAGACATTCCTATATACACCAAATCCTTTGATGTCATTTCCCCATTGAGACACTACCAAATAAAGAATGGACGCATTTTTGGAATGTTCCCTTTTTTGCTCTTCACCCTAGTCAAATTCTCAGACATTTGCAAGCATATGCATGTGACTCTGGAGATAAGGAAGCGATTCAAATCTAGGTTTAATCTATTTGCTGAATGAATTTTTACTTGTGCAAACATCAGACCTCTCCTGTCCGCATCGCATCCCGGCGCAGCCAGTGATGTAATGCACCGAAACGGTTCCATAACCTTAGAGGTAGTAATGGGCTATGGATGCACTAAAGCTTTGCATGCCACTAAGATTTGCAGTGCATTCCTGGAAGTCCAGCCAGGATGTGTGTTGCTCCAACGTGATGAGAACCTGCAATTTTCCCAGAGTGTGATGCGTGAAAGACCAAAGTGTTGATACTTTTATCCAGATTAGAAGGAGGGAGTTCTTGCTAGCATCCCTAATGGCCAAGATGCATTAGGAGATAAAAGATGGAGAAAACACTCTCTTTTGATGTGCATCCCTAGCAACTGGAGCGCATCGCTGTATAGCTCCCTCATCCATTGGTCAGATCAATATAGAAAAGTCGCATTCTGACCAATATGATGAGAAAGAGAAAGAATGGATACAAAAGAAAGGGAGAAAGGAAGAAAGAGAAAGAAACAAATGTAAGTGTATCAGAAACTGGCAAGGAGAGAGAGGGGGAAGTGAAAGAGGCACAGACATTTGTATAAGGCAAGGAGAAAGTGGAAGAGGCACATACATTTTTATAAGGCAAGGAGAGAGGGGAAAGTGGAAGAGGCACAGACATTTTTATAAGCAGATTGCGGCACCTAGTGGAGGTGATTGTCAAAAGAAGTATAGGGTATTCAAGAAATATTATCATTGCTATCATACATTTATTCACCCACTTTCTAATGTTGAAAGAGAATTTATGATTTTCACCTGTTTTCAACATTATATTAAAGCTACTATGTCCCTTTTGCAGCCAACATCAAATTCTGTAGAACTTTGCAGGAATTATTAATATGTCATGTATGTCCTATCTGTGAAATTTAAACGTTAGCAGTGTCCTAATATTCAAATTATGCAAGGAAACCCGTTTACTTGCTAGACTTCACTGTCAAACACTATTGAGTGACTGACTGGCTTTTTTCATCTTTGGTAATAACATACATAAAATGAGCTGTAAAGGATACATGAGCATTTGTCTACATCAATAACCCGCTTCTTGTAATGGCCAAAATTAAACTGATTGAATCTTTGCGCAGCATAAAACGTACGACCATTCGGTACAATGGTCTGAAAAATCAGACTATTACTTACTGGCTCTATAGCTCCTAAGTCGATTCGACAACTAATAGTCGTTATTTTCCCACTTAAAGACATTTTCAAGTCCCCTTTTTTAAGGGAAGTTCTAAATTAGTATTGCCTTTCAAATGCCGTTGGAATTTAACCTTTTCATTTTTTGGCCTGCAAATGGGACATAGTACCTTTAAGCGACACCATAGGAAGCAAAATTACATGCCATTAATTTCTTTGTGTCTAATATCAGACCTAGATGGCACCCTGACATGAAAATGTGGGTTTCAGTTTTTTCAGACATATACAGAATTTATTATAATGTGACTCTATAATGCTTTAAAAAGTGCAGACAACTCTACTGGTGTTTGAATAAGGCACGATGAAGAGAAAATTGAAATAGGGATGAGGTTTGGAAAAGGAGAGATTCAGGAGGGAAAGAAAAAAGTGTTTTAACCGCCCTTGCCACAAACAACTCATGCAAGAGTGTGATGATTATGCAAACACTTTGTGATTGATTGAACATTACTAACACTGCAAGGGTAAAACTGCTAGATTGCAAGTAATTCACTTGTAACCATGGTAACCATGTGTCTTGGGAGATCTTGAGCTGATGCAATCAACCAAGTTGAAAAAAACAAGACTCTTTGAAGCATCATTGCTTCACTAATACCTTTCTATGTTTGACTTCCATCTTTGCTCAAAAGAAAAGTCCATTTTATTAAAAGCTTACAAGGGATGGAACCTCCAACAATAATATTCTTTTGATTAAGAAAATAAAGGCTGGGTTGCTGTACTGAAAACATGCCTCTATATTTAATATTTTTTTAAAAGGCAATTTTCTACATTCTCTACTTCAATATAGTAGTGAAAAGATTGCTTTTTTAAAAGTACGATCATATGGATTAGAATATTTAAACATTGACTCTTAATATCATAAGTAAGATTAGTAAAGATCATCTTAAGGTTTTAGATTTTCAATTCTTCAAAAGGATTTATCAGCCTACTGTAACTGCTGTACTGAAAACATGCCTCTATATTTAATATTTTTTTAAAAGGCAATTTTCTACATTCTCTACTTCAATATAGTAGTGAAAAGATTGCTTTTTTAAAAGTACGATCATATGGATTAGAATATTTAAACATTGACTCTTAATATCATAAGTAAGATTAGTAAAGATCATCTTAAGGTTTTAGATTTTCAATTCTTCAAAAGGATTTATCAGCCTACTGTAAGCATCTGCATGTTGACAGCTTACTTTGAACCTAACCACTCAAGTACAAGGCAAAGTTGTTTATTTAAAAGTCATTCTGATATTTAACTTTGCTCGAGACACAACATGGTATAGCATTACAAAGCATTTCTCACCATAGAGGGATGTTTCCCCTTGTTATTCATACACATTCATCAGTCATTAGCAAGCAGAACTCAGTAGATAGAATGACAAAGACCCCTGGGATGGATTTTAGGTTTCAGATAGGAGGAAGATCGAATTCCTCCCCAACAGCACTTTCTCTTCAACTTCAGGAAATGAGGAAAACTAGGGAGTCGTTTTGGGTCATCAGTAGTTTTAAAACCGGAAGAATGTGGTAGGGGGAGGAAGGGATCGATGTACTAAAATAGATGATTTGTTTCTGCCTATTTTCTTCCCTGCTTCATACAAAAAGGGCTTATTGAGAAGTGACCTGTTCTCTTCCAAATATGCTTTTCCAAAGCATTGTTTTCAATGTTTTAGAATTGTTTAAAATTAGAAGAAAAGAAGTAAAAAGAAAATCGGAAATAATACATTTTAAAGGTTTATCTTTGAGATGGTTGTATCATTTTATTAAATGCTTTATTTCCCAGAAATACAAAATAGGATCAGGTAGATTTCTGTCAATTTTTAGGCATCATAATCAGACAGTTTTAGTGCTATCAAGTATTTTCCTTTGATAACATATCTCAATTAGCAACTATGTATACTCTGGCTTTAGTTATACATGTAGTTATATTCTGGTACTTTAAATCAATGTGTGTTATAAAGCATCAGCACTGAATAGATGGATGGAGATCACACCCTGATATACACACCTCCACCAACTCAGAATATTTGAATGTTATGGAAATCAGGCCCTTATATGTGATAGCACGCTGTTTGGTTGGGTCAGCGCACGCAGTTATCAAAATACCACCAGTCCCAGGCAGTTAGTATATTTGAAGGAGGGGCAAGGGGGGCAATTTGCCCCTCCTGACAAATTTCCTACCAAGAAAAATATGCAGCCACATTTTATACTAGTAGTAGGCAGGTTGAATTGTCATTTATAAGTCAATAATTGTAGGATTGCAATGGAGACATGCACAAAGTATAGATACATTCTTAAACAACTTCCCCCCCCCAATTAAAAAAATATATATATATAAAGTAATTTTGGATGGAAACCTCCTTTTTAATGCAAACCAGGGCCTTCCAAAGTGGTTTCTTTACTGAACTATATGTAATTATGTATCTACATGGATCACATGTGAGCTGTGATATTTTTCCCTCATGATACCAAGATCTGGATATGCATGGGTCCTAGAATAATAGAATGTGCCTCCATGGTGCAATGGCAGTCCAATCTCTACTGAGGCTAGCTCGGCTAGCTAGTAGTCCCTTGAACATGACACTAGTATTGACAGCATGATATGAGGTAATCCTTGAGATGATTGTGATATGGAAGCTTGCAATCATCTTTTATCTGTTGACAGTTTTGTGTCTTCGGATGACGATCGGTGGTGAAAGTATCTGATATGGGGTTAGAGTTACAATGTCGATAACCCGCTAGGGAACCCAACCTGAACTTTGACAGGAGTAGAAGGTTGATATGACATGGGAGTCTAAAATATTACCCCCAAATGCTTTATTTATAAATTGACTTTCAAACCAAGTTACAAAGAGTATCAGAAAGTCAAAAGTAAACACTGACATTGTGATTTTTAAATGTGAACACTGAGCAGTTTTCTCTAGCTATTTGTTAATGTTATGTCAAGCAGTGATAAATCTATAATATATAATGTTAAATAAAAGATATAGGTTCACAAACAGAAAACTCCTCTCTTAATCTTTCCTGTAGAACAAAGGGACATTCTGTTTTTCAACATGAAACCATTGGATTCTCTCATGATGTATATAAAATATTGCCTAGACCCTTAAGGTTCATAAAGATTGAGTGGTTGTTTTGTAAACTTTTGTCTCTGTATGAATGTAAAACTGTTATTTCACTTGATTATAGGAGGGCTTTGAAGATGGATTATTTTTGCGTCCATGTTAACCTCATGTAATTTATGTATGGAATATAGACCACCTATTCAAAATAAGCTTGTAGATAATAAAATTATTAAGTTTGTTCTGGTGGCACTTTCATGTAGAAGTGATCTTTGAATACAGTTTTTTTGTAACAAAAATAGTCCATTTGTAATAATTTAAGGATAAAACAAACACAAAATTGAAGAGAAAAAAGCATTGCTTGCAGATAGGATACTGTAATAGAATGTATCCTGTCTTATTGATGAGATTCCTATTTTGTTTGCCCGCCAATCCGAGATAAGGATCATTTCATGTCAAAACTATATTGCAAGTAATTATTACAAATCATATTTACTTTTGAATGAATTATATTTTCTGTTATTTTTCCATTGCAGGGTTATGAAGGCTCATTACTGAAAGTTACCAGTAAACCCGGCAAGAACCAATCGGTAAGACAAGTTTGCTTTTTCTCTGTTTAAGGCCTTTTAACATACAATATTTGTAAAACACTGTCTGTAGGCCAAGTAGACTTATACATGTACCTCAGTTACACTGGCAAACTAACTCCACACCAACTCCAAAGTGCCCAATTTGTTTGCCTTTCGGGCTAATATATATTTGTTTAGTTTGGTCTCTTGTTGGTGTGACTGAGGTATTACTAGAAAAAACGAACATAATGCATTGTGCAAACTCACTACCACCTTTAATAGACCTCTTTAAAATTAAATATAAGGCATACTGGCAACACATTACTGTACTGAATTTGCTTAATAAGTGATGATAGGAAAAATGTATTTCATGCTGGCACATCATATTTGCACATCGTTAGAGCACCGACCATGCTTTAACCAGATGACATCACTCTTTGTTCATGGATATTCTTTGAGGGCATGGATTCTTTCCTTTGCAAAACCATACAACTTATTTTAGAACAGATTATCACAGCCATCCATAAAATCCAAAATGGACTCTAATAAAGACCTCTAGGAAAACATGTTGCCATGAATAAGGTGCATCTGTACTTTAGCCCCTTCACGGGGGACTGCAGGGATACCGGGCATACCAACAGGGGGTAGTAAGTATCCGTAATGTGAGTGACACAATTATTAGCTGACGTGCCTCGGATTCTTCACAGACTGGGACCAGTGTGTTTATCAAAGCTCTTCTTGTCTTGAGAGCTCGCGTGGTCAAAGTGTGTTCTCTGTATTGGGTTCAAAGGGAATAGATGTTTGATTATCTCACTTATTCAAAATTGTAATGTCAAATGTGTTGCCAAGTTGAAGATGATGTTGAGTAATGGATATGGACTTGATATCTTAAGGAAACATTTCTGAATGGTTAGAAAGATTGATTATATAGCACATAGAGACAAATGTGCTTTATGAGAGTTCAGAATCATAAAGTTTTATAACAAATTGGCTCAAATTTACTAACTATTTGCTGAAAAATCGCAGTGAAAAGCACCAAACATAGATATGGGTGCGTGAGACTACACTATACAAGTCATATATATGGCATTAAAATTCGGTACAAAGTTTTGAAATAAAATATTGTCAAATTTGAAATATGAGAGTACTTCTAGAGCAATTCATTTCAGGTCACATTACTAATATGATATTATTCATCATGGAATATGATAGAATGAGAAAGCTCTGACATTATATTTCACCTTTACCAGACAGGAGCAGTAAGTAACACACAAAGAAGAAAAAAACAAGGAATGACAGAAAATTTTGTGCAGTTATGAAACATGAAAATTACAAGCATGTTTGCTTGCAGGCACATCAAGTCTGCTCCACTGCATGACATTCAAGATAAACTATATTATTCACTCAAAAATACAATATCTACATAGTTCCATTTGTCCTTGTAAATATGATCAGGATTTTTAGCATTATTAAGATCAAGTGAAGGTCATTTCAGTAGAAATGTTTTGCTCTCAGACTGATGAGAAATTGAAATATGAGTAGACCAAACATGAAGGTAAAGTACAAAGTGTAGAGTGTCTGTGTGTGTGCTTGGAGCACAGGGTGAGTGAGTGATGAGGCTGGTGATCAAGTCTCATTCCCTTGACTACCATCCTACATCGCTCATCTAGACACTGAGAAGGGGTCGACTTCTAAATATGTGGGATGGTCAGTGACCTTTTAATAGTCATCATGGTCTATGGTATTAAATTATTACCAATTTGCTGAATTTCTCATCATTTTTTGTTTAAATTGAAATTAGAAGTAGAAGAAATCATTATAATAAGGTTAAAAAGAGTTAGTTGAAATTCAAATAATATATAATGGTCAGCATGATGTTTGCAGCTGACATAGAGGAAAACAGTGCCTTATTAATCTACAGTAAAATGGTCCAATGTTATTTTAACCCATCAATACAGAGATATTTGAGATGAAACAGAGAAAACTATCACCAGTAAATGTATTCAATTTTTATTATACCCCTTCATTGTGATGAAAATTGAGCACAATTTATGTATTACTCTTAGGATATTATGCCTTTCTCAAATATACAATATACATATCTGCCTTAGAATAAAAGCACAGATTTACATAAAGATAAGCATCTGGTAGTTGTTCATTCAGGGAATAGTGCAATATTGAATGAAGACAATAAAAATTATTTATATAATGATAAAAGATAAATTTTTATGGCATATTGTCACAGAGAGAGAGTACAAATTATTGTCACAGAGAGAGAGTACAAATTTAAAATCCAGAAGGCTGGCTCATATCAGAAATATCTCATCAAAATGGAGTCTACTCTTGCTTGTTTATTAAGGGTGATGGCGCATTCCTCTTTTATCTCCCCCCTAATAACCCCATGGGCATATTGTTAATTGACATACTTTCTATTTCGGTAATGTGTTTGCCGTTAGCACTTGTCATATACCTATTAACATTTTGATATCATGACAGACGACACTTCCACTAGGAAATTAATGCTAGATATACAGTAAGCATCCATTCTGGACATAGTTTTGCAATGTAACACATACAGGAGGAGACGATTTCATATTTGTACAGTGGCTCTTTCTCTCTTTCTCTCTTTTTACCAGAACACCAAATTCACATTTCTGAATTTTAATGATGGGTATCTAGAGATTGCATATGATAGAGCTTGATTAATGAACAGATTTTATCAGTTATTTTGTTCAGAATCCCTGATTATCAGTATTTTAACATCTCACTAAGATAGCATTTTTTGTGAGGTATTAAACTGCCGCTTCTCTTCTCTCTGTTGTATTTCTTCATCTGTCCCTTTCTCTCTCTCTCTCTCTCTCTCTCTATTCCCCCTCTCTCTCTCTCTCTCTCTCTCTCTCTCCCTCTCTCTCTCCCTCCCCTCTCTCTCTCCCCTCCCCTCTTTCTCTCCCTCCCCTCTCTCCCTCCCCTCTCTCTCTCCCCTCTCTCTCTCTCCCTTCCCCTCTCTCTCCCTCCCTCTCTCTCTCTCCCTCTCTCTCTCTCATTCTGTCTCGTTTGCTCTCTCTGTCCTCACAAAATCATTCCTTCTCATGCAGATGCTATCTGCCCTTGTCATCCTATTTTTATCTCTTGACTTTTATTTATTCTTTAAATCTTTTTTCTTTGTTCATGTTTAGCTTGCTTCTTCTGTCCCATTATCTGTTTGTCTATTAATGCTAATTCATTGCATCTCCATAGATACTTTCCTTCATTTCATGCATTTTTCTTCTTTATTGGGTCTAAATTTGTCATTTCCTGTGACTTCTAACCTACATGCATTTATTCATATTAATCTTCCTCTTTGTCCCTCTCTCTCATCCATAATGCATTTCTCCATAATTCCAATATAATCAATCTTCACTTTCTCTTTCCCTCATTTATATTTTTACCCATTTTTATTTATCATTCTTCCTTTCTCCCACATGATTTCTTCCACCAGCCTGTGGGCTTCGTCACATTTGAATCGCGTGCAGGTGCAGAAGCGGCAAAACAGGCACTCCAGGTGAGTAATTGTCGCCCCCTATAGGCAACCATTTTTAATAAGAGGCTGTTGCTCGACGGCCCCACATATTAATCTGAAAGTGGAGACCTCCAACAGGCAAAATTCCCCTCTTGGAGTCTTTTAAGAAAAGGGAGACCCGATGTGATAGCCTTCATAATTTCTATAGCTCCATTTTGCTAGGCTGGGTTGATATTACCTACCATGCCTCGGGATGTTTCATATTTGTTTGCAGAATGGCTTTGTAGCCTTCCATTTGAAATTGGATACAGGAGAAGGTTGGGTAATGGAGATATTTCCAAAATCTCAGCTCTTGAGAGGTTTCGCTGCCTGGCATTTTTATAAAGACATCCTGCTATCAAGGAAAGCTCTCACGACATAAAACCTTGTGCACTTTTAGATGTTCAATGAGTATATATTTAAAAAAAGCTGTCTTTTTTTTTTGTTCAGTGGTCTCTACACAGGTATTTTCTTCTTATTTTTTTTTGTCTACTGATTCTGTAGTTTTTCTTTGCAGATATTGATGTTTCCAAAAAAGCTGCTCTTTTTTTTTTTTGGTTGTTGTTGTTCAGTGGTCTTGACTCAGATATTTTCTTCTTATTTTTTTGTCTACTGATTCTGTAGTTTTCTTTGCAGATATTGATGTTTTCACCGAATGAGCTATTCTGTTCTATAGGGTATTTAATATATTTTCAGACAAATTAAAAAGCTTCTGTCCTTCTCTGCCATTCCTGACTGAAAGTAATTTATACATGGACTATGAAGTGGTTAAAACCCGGATACAACCAGGATGCCATGACTGTATTCCCCACCTGTATGCTTTTATCTGTTTCATTCTCATGTGGAAAATACAGTAGTTATATGCAAGTTACCAAATACTAACAGGGATGAATGGTTCCTAGGGGTAAGGGAGAATTATGTAGTCAATTAATAGGTTAACACATTGAATACTAAGTCTGATATAGCTCAGACTGGAGTCTATGAAAAGTTTCTGTTTAATTGAAATCAAATCATATCCAATGAATTAAAATGCCTGATGTGTGGTGACCAACCTAAACAAAGAGACTAGCTAACTCATATGAAGTACAGGAAATATCTGGCTTTAAATAACATGGCAATATGTTTGATTTTATTACATAATTTATACTAGGGAGTGCAGTGTGATCTAGAGCTGCCACAGACGATACAACTGGAATTTGCCAGACTCAACACCAAAGTGAAGAAAAAAGATCTGAATAGCCCACTCATGAATTACGCAATATATCATACTCTTATATAATGTGACAATGTGTGTTTTTTATATAAAATCTTTAATTTTCTTCTATGAATACCAGGGAGTTCGTTTTGATCCAGAGCTACCGCAGACGATACGACTGGAGTTTGCCAAATCCAACACCAAAGTGACCAAACCTAAACAGACATCGCCTTTACCTGCCATTAACCCAGTGGTGGGACCACCTCTTACCCCTCGAGACCCTTGTAAGTTTAATGATTTATGTTGAATAAAAGTAATAATAAAATACTTCTACTACTACTACTACTACTACTACTACTACTACTACTACTACTACTACTACCACCACCACCACCACCACCACCACCACCACCACCACCACCACCACCACCTCCTCCTCCTCCTCCTCCTCCTCCTCCTCCTCCTCCTCCTCCTCCTCCTCCTCCTCCTCCTCCTCCTCCTCCTCCTCCTCCTCCTCCTCCTCCTCCTCCTCCTCCTCCTCCTCCTCCTCCTCCTCCTCCTCCTCCTCCTCCTCCTCCTCCTCCTCCTCCACCACCACCACCACCACCACCACCACTAATAATGATGATGAATATGATGATTATGACAGTGGTGTTAATGATGACAGAAATAATGTGACATGTTTTGTCTAGGTGATAAGACTTAGAGAATTAAATATTCAATTGTTTTGTTGATAAATGATTTAAAAACTAACATTTAGCATTAAAAACAAATGTGCAATAAATTTTGATTCAAATTAATTTTGCATTTATGAAGTATATCAATATGTGGTTCTATTTGCTTTTCTTCAGACGATCTGGGAACAGTTTTTCTACCTGGTGCACCTGAGCAGTGGGCACATCACCCGTAAGTCACATTTCATAATTCATCTGCTGAGAGCCAGAAGGATCTTAACTCATATACAGAGCTAATGTCCTTCTTGCTCTCAACAGTCACATTGGGGTTTATTATAGAATTCCAGAAACTGTAGGTCATGCAATGATTCTGAAGTTAATGATATCACAAGAATTCCCTAGCACATGAAGCCTTATGATTTGCGATGTGTACATATGTCATCTGCTTAGAACCGAAAGGGCATTAACTCTGTGTAAAAGTGAATGGGATAGCACCCTTGTGATTCTAAACAAATGCATCCATGTTTATTATAGAATTCCAAAGACTATAGATCATGCAATGATTCTGAAATAAATGACATCACAAGAATTCCTCAGCACATGAATCCTCATGATTTGTGATGTGTACATATGCCGTCTGCTTAGAACCAGAGGGGCACTAACTCTGAAAGTGAATGGGATAGCACCCTTCTGATTCTCAATGAATGCATCCATGTTTATCATAGGATTCCATAGACTGTAGGTCATGCAATGATTCCTAGGTAAATGACATCACAAGAATTCCCTAGCACATGAATGCTCATGAAATGTGATGGGTATGTCGTCCCCTAAGAGCCAAAAGGGCGTTAACTCTATTTAAAAGCAAGTGAGTTAACACTCTCCTAGCTCTCACGGGAGGTTATGTATGCCTTGAATAAAGCTGTCATCAAATGGCTCACCTAAGCTGTTATCAACCACAACATGCAATATATACCTCTGATTAAAGGTACATGCAATCATGAGTTCTGATAAGAAAGTTGTATGTCAAGAGAAACTGTCTGAATCATATTCTGACTTCATTCTGAATTGTTGATTGGGATGTAAAGGCACTTTGAGATTGCTTTGTAGGACCAATGTTTACATAGAATCACAACATGCTGGAAACTGTCAAACACAATCAATTTGAGATAGCTTCAGCATGGTTCATGTGTTCTTCACACTCTCAGAATTACGTGCTTGTGTTGCCAATTTTACTCATCATTAGCATAGTCTTGATAATGATTAGAAAGATGCATTTTTGTCAAATTATTTTGTCAGATCCTATTTAAATTAATTAAAACAGACCCTTTCTTTTTTCTCACTAGACCTGAAGATTACCTTTTAAATGTTAAAGCACTCCCTGTCTAAAGTCTTGATCAACACTGTGCACTTAATGCATGCATTATCTGAACTTGAAGGTGTAAAACGCTTTGTACTACTACTGCTTCATGTACATCTCAATTCTAAATGAGACAGTAGTTTTGACTGCCTGCCAAGAAAGCCCTAAATCTTGTCTTCTCACACACATCAAGTGCAATGAAGCTGACTACTGAACGGAAACCATTACACTCACTTTGTAGCGTCTTTCATTTGTGTGTTTGTTCTCTCAAGCGCACTCTTCTTCTCCCCCGATCAGAATTGAAATGTCAACCAGGGTAGTGTCCCCCCACTGCAGTTGTTTCTTGAATTTGAAATGAAAGTGAACGCTTTGTGTCATGGTACATCCGGCAATTAAACAGTCACATAAATCAGCAATGTAGTGATAGTTGTATTTGCCAAGTGATGGACTATGATATGGTCATAATACTCTCTAGTACATAAGTGCCTTAAATGTATTCAACATTTGATTATCAAATTAAGTATAACCATTCAAATTTCATAGTCTCTCAAGACAAAGTGGACATTTTGATAAGCATTTTCCTGAACTCTTTGGGAGCCTGACTTGAATGCCTCTGTGCAAACTCCAGATACCTTATGATAGTTCTGAATATGTGATGAATTGTTCTGTTTTTAGTATACCTTCAACAGCACTTAACCCATGGTTTATTTTGATTTGGGAGAACAAATTGTGCCACCTGGACCTCTGCAAAAACTGACCCGGCACTGATATCTTCTATTAGAATCAGTTTGGTCAGTAATCAGTAATAGTCATCCTCTGAATTCACATTCAAATGCACTGTTATTCAGGGGAATCCAAACATAGAGGATCATAGAGATAAAATGGGGAATTTTGGAAATACGGGTTTTAACATTTTCTAAATATTGTTTAATTCCCAGAGATATCATAGCTTTAATTTTAAAAAATTAAAGTAGTTTACATGAATCGTATTCATGGTTCACATGACAAACTAGCTAAGATATACTCTAAATCGTATAATGAAAGAAAAGATCTGTCTTTCTCTCTCTCTCTCTCTCCCTCCCTCACTTGTTTCTATAATATCCTATCTCTATTTATTTCTCTCTCTCTGTCTCTTTCTCTTTCTGTCTCTCTGTCTCTCTCTATTTCTCTTGCTTTGTGTATCATTTCCTATATCCCTTCATGCCTCATGCTTGTTTGCTAAGCTCAAACCTGTGGTTATAATTCCAACGTTATATTATTCTCCTGATCAACTTTCTTTCATTCTTCAATCCGTCCCTCTATCATTCTTTCTCCCCACATTCTCTTCCCTCTCTATCACTTTCATTCCCCCTTCACCTTCCTCCCTCACACCTATTTGACTTGACTTCCATTGATACAAATTGAATGTGAGAGCAAGCACTCACATTAGTGTCAAAGTGAACAGATTTTCTGGCCCTGATCGCTGTCAGACGATTAGTCGAGCTCCACAAATTCAAACTTGTTTATGGAAGCACGTAATGCAATCTTTGCTGGCTCGAGTGATGCGCTGATGTGAAGTTATTCAATGCCTAACGATGAAGAGAGATATAAAGGAAGACACCAAGAGGCACTGACTCAAACAAAGTGTTTCGTTCAAAATGACCATCAAGGGACAAATTTTGTTAAATTTGTTTGCATACTGTTAAGGACAAATCAACATGTCAAAAGACAATGCAATATTGACAATTCTTGTTAGCACATCCCCAGTTTGAAATTACATTTGTTTTTCTCTCTCTCTCATCCAAATATGTCAAACCTAAAATATACAGGCAGTTGCAGTTTCCTGTTATTTGGAAGTATGATTGAGATTTGGGAGGTTCTAGTAGCAATTAGTCATGTTGTATGAATTAATGAGAATGGACAGGTTAGAGCCCTCAGAATTATAATCAAATAAACTCCATGTTTTGAAATGCAATTTGAAAGTGACCTTTTATGAATACACACACACACACACAAAAAAAAGGTGTTGTCTAAAGGGCAATTTGCAATGACTTATATGCTTTTCTTTTGGATTGTCCGTGCTTTTGAATGTTGCCTTTATAATGTTAGATAGTTAAGGTTAAAGGAATGATAATTGATTAATCAAATTTTCTTGTCTTTCTTCCATTTTTGCTGTAATATTTAGATTTCCAGACTGCTGTCATCTTATGAAAACTTTAAATTCATTCACTGATTCCCACCTTTTCTATTGTTTATTTCAGATCATTGTACACAGATGGCGGGGTACATCACCCTGTGTTGGGTAACAACAGAATAGGGTTAGTGTTATGAAGAGCAGTCTTATTTTATTCCACTCTGCTGTCATCTAATGAATATGTCGCATTACTTTTGTAGCAATTACATGCTCTCTTCTCTTCTGTATTTCAGATTATCATACACAGATTTAACGGCTTCGACTGGAGGGGTGCATCACCCTGTGTTGGGCCAACCAGCCATCCATGCACAGCTACCCGTTACTGATGGGGCAAGACTTGCTTACGTCCTGGTAAGAAATCAACACAGGTTTCCACTTCCAAGACCCTAATAAGTCTTCCTCTCAGCCAACTACGTCTTTATTTTAATGCCGAGACTAAAATTATATATATATATAATCTTAATGGTAATGTAAGATAGAATTTGTATGTCATCTTAGTTTGTAAAATAAGGAAATGGGCAAGTCCAAGTTATTTGGTCAATATGTGTTCCTAGTGTTACAGAGTATCAAGGAATAAGGATCACGAGTAACATTGAAACAGTAATTTTTCCTTGATATTTAGTCTCATCCAAGCCTTAGTAAGGCTTTCAAGTTAATGCAATGATCTGGTATATTAAAATCTTTGATGAAGTGGGTAATATATGGGACAAAATAACTAAATACAAACTTTGTGTGTTACAATTTTCATGGGATGTTCAAATGACATCTGTGGGCTATTGATCATTTGGTAATGAAGGATTGGAAAAAGGTCACTGTGATGTGTTGGATTTGTTTCCATTTTGATACAAGGTACTTAATTGTGCTTGGTGAAATTCATTTTGGGAGATTGGTGTAAAAACATGTAGAAACCATAGACAACAAGAATACATTGAGCAAGTTCTATACATTTATACCTCGGTTATGACACAATCATTGTGTTTCAAAGAAAGATGAAATGTGTAAACATTTACAATAAGGTAGAAAGGTATTTTTTAGTCATCGCAAATAACAATGCACACAGTCAACACAATGTCAACTCACACTCACACATGTATGTGCTAAGATTTCATGTTATGTAGAATATCAACCTGTTGGTCACAATTTGTATTTTGATAAGAAATGGCAGTGTAAAGTAGGTTAAAGCACTTGTGAGGAAGCAGTTTATACAATAACTCTCAAATTGACCAATTATTCAAGAGAACCTAGTAAAAAGTGAATTTATCATTATATTTAGGCATCATCCCATTGGTGGGCTATCTGCATAGAGTCATAGATATTAAGTCTATTTCATAGTATATGTATATGAATTAATATCTTTCTGGATCTCAGCAGATAGCACAAAATAGAGGATTTTGAATGATTAACAAATTCTATTATCACTTTTATTAATTGAGGTGTTAAGATGCAAAACACTATGTCCTTGATGCACTTATTTGTTGTAAGGCCATTGAAACAAAATAACACTGTTACAGTGGTGTTAATCAAGAAAATAATGCTCCATAATGACCACTCGATCACTCCAACATAATTGATTGTGAGAAAAATATCTGAGCACATGTACATGTAGGTGGTGTTTTTAATAAAGTGTTTGAATTTGAAAATGTCACCCTTTTTCAAGATAACTGTCCTTAATTTACATAAGATAGTGTTTCCTGTCATTTTGTATTTTTTCATGAGGTCAGGTGTAAGTTTGAGATCTATTCCTTTAGTACATAAGTAGGAGTTATCCTTTTATACTCTAGTTTCACTGATTTGCTGTGTTTAGACCAGTTGATTTGAAGCATTGAACTTGCACACCATGTCATTTTGATGTTTTTTTAGATTGTGTGAACAGAGCATGTGATATTCTCAAAGCGCACGAAAAACCAAGGGCACTGACCTTTTTATGCACTTTCAAAAGATTCAATTCTCAATTCTTGCATCCAATGAAATTTTGAGCACGTGCAACTATTTGCAACCAACAACATTTCTGGCACAAAATGCTGATATAATGATTAGAGGTAAGATTTATTTTTGAAAATTTCACATGTTGGCAGTTTTCTCTCTCATTTTCCTGGCCTATTCACAGTACTTCAGCATCTACTTAAGATCATAACATCCATTTAATTATATCCGGCAGTGCCCGGACTCTCAAGCCCAATATTTGCAACTATTTATTAAACCAATATCATAACACTCTTGGCATTTCGATCGAAAGCTTGTTTATCTGAGAGGGTGGCGAGGTTTGAGAAATTGAGACCGTAAATTATCTTTTGATGGCCATTTATATTTACGATCCTGTTCAGGCTGTAAAATAATACAAGCAATAGTAGTGAAAATGAATGGAGGGATGGTGCAACTATAGACAGGATTATAGGCAAGTTTATGATGATAACTAATTACTATGTACAGGAAGGATTTTATGGCTGGCGTCACTCCATATATATTGGCTTTTCCTATTCTACTCAACCATCAATTTCTGTTTAAAAGGGTGTATATCAAATCAAATTGCTTGCAGAGAAGTGAAACCACCTGTAGCAAAAAAGTGAATAGGATCCATAAAATACATATGATTCTATAACAAGCAGTGGGTTATTTAAGAGGAAACAGTTAACATTATTTTAGTTTCACACAAGTATTTATATAATTTGAATACAACTAATTCCCTTTACGTATGAACTACAGTACTAAAGAAAGTCTGTATAATTATATAGAATAGATTAGATTGTTTTATACAGAGAACATACTGTGAAATACAATACACAAAATTAGAAGATAGGATGCTATCATTCTAGGTAAGAAGGGTTTTAATGGATTGACTATTATTGGGTAACAGTTGTTCCTATCAACTTCTTTTCCTAACATTAAATAATTCAAATTAAAGGTGACACGTCTCATCATCTAAACTTACAAGATGAACTTATGAATATCCATACTCATCAAGAATTGTGTCACCATAATTATTTTGGGAGGAAGTTATACAATAACCAAACCCGAAGGAAGAAAGGCTCAATGTAAAAGGTACTGGGACTTTAGTGGAAGGTTAAAATTTTGAAAAAGAGAATAGGGGAAAAGGAGATTTAGGCATATATTGAGCTTTAGATTTTTGCGTATCTATATAAAGATATATTAATCTTACAGTGATGGCAACAAGTGCAACAAGAATTATGTAACATCTTACGCCAAAACAATTTCCTTGAAATGTATAACTGAATGATGATCAATGGACTAATGATGACAGATAATGGATTTTCTATTTTTTTATGGATGCTTTATCCAATTTCTTTGATAAACGCTGATCGTTTCCACATTGTTTTGAGCTCACATCTTTCATTTTTTTCTTGCTTTTCAAACTGCAATTTATTGGGAGTCATATCAAATTTATGTGATAGCGTAATGTCCCATATTTCCTACAAATATATTGAGCAGGAACACTGTTCTTGTACTGTGAAATTCCTAAATGATACATAATCCATTCATTTGATTGATTTTATAAGGAGAGAAGTGTCTATTATGTCAGTTCATTCATCGAGAGTATGCTGTCAACGAAATAGACTTGTACAGAATTTCTTCATTCTTTCTAACAGTATTGGACATGTATATGAAGCATGATAAGCAACAAGAAATGAAAGGTGATAAATCAGTTAAAAGGGCAGATTTACCATTCTCAAAAAGCAACCGTTCAACAACAGAGACCTGCTATCAAAACATTTCACCTTTTCTCGACTGTCTTTAAAAAAAATCACACTTGCAACCGGGGAACTGATTGACTTTCTCATATTTTTGTTTCCTCCCCTCCATATCTCTTATCCTGTCTTGTTGATTGTATCCACCATGCAGCCTCACCACACCCCCCAGGCCGTCGCACATACCCCCACGCAACACACACCCCTCCCCCACCAACAAACCATCCCTATCAGTATGGCCAATGCAGCCACTATGGTAGCCATGGCTAACTCAGGGGCCGCCTGCTCGACGCTTTTTTTGGCCAACCTGGGGACTAACACATCCGAGCAGGAATTACGCGACACACTCAGGTGGTGAGTTCTCTCTACAAACAAGTCACACTTTCCTTCCATTTTTTTTTCTCTCTCAAATTCTTTTAAAATACATTCTTGATACATACATGCAAACCCCATGATATTGGATATAGGGGCCATGATTCAACAATTTTTAGATCAAATGAAGGATTTAATGATGGACTCCATGTAATGTGACTTTTGCAACATGAGTTTATCTATTTATTTCCAACAAAAGTGCTGAATCTGTTCATATGACCAGTGACGAATGGTTCTGATACAAGAAAGAACTATTAGGCATGGGCCATATACAGAGATTGTTCATTTTGGGATGAAAGAAATGGATGAAAGATGTATGTCATACATGAGGCATTGCATGGAATCGCCGGAATGTAAATAAAATGAAACAAATTGATAGTGTCCCTTCCTGAAAGGAGCCAAAAGGTGAAACCAGTTCTACAATTGAATTTTAACCCAATCAAATCCTCATTTTTTCCTTAAAAGATACACTAATGAATCAGTCTTTGAGACTACACTCTTACAACATACCAGATAGCATCTGAATTTTATCCCCTACTTCCTCCTTCATTAGCAAATTTGTTAGAATCTGATGTTACTGCTTTTCTGTCATTTACAAATCACCTCACAAACCTTGGATTCAACCAAAGATTTGCATAGGTATCTTTCACAGTCATTAGAATCATGAGCACCCAACCATTTTAGCAGTTTTCTGCCATAATTCCTAATCAAGGAATGAGTTTATTGCGTGCTTGGTAAGTTTGACAATTTGTGGCCTTTTTTTTAATGATAAACTTTGATCCACATAGCACACAGTTCACTTGTATTTTCTCACCATAGAATCACATTCATTTTTATGCAAGGATCTAAACCATCAGAAAAATTGCAATGAACCTGTGAAGACTTAACACATCATGACTTCTAATAGAAGCATTCCCATTTTTCCCTCATTTTACACAGGATGGCTTCATACAATATTATCTAATTTTTTTTATTTTTACATTCTAATTAAAATGTTTTCTTCTTACTCTACCAAACCACAAAGAGAATAACCAACAAAACCCATACTCTTTCTGTCTTTCTATATTGCAAGCTAACAGCGTTGATCTTGGATATTTGGTTCTATAAAAAGTTATACAATGTCTATAACGTTCATATTTGTTATTCTGTATTCAGTTTAGTCCCCTAAGAGAATAATGAAGTCGATTACCCTAATGCATACTCTCAATTTTTTTGGAATGTAGATCTTAAGTAGCTCCCACTGTGTAGAAACAATCCTATTATTTCAAACTGTTTAAAATGTTTTGTTTTCACCCCCAGCCTCCCAGGTTTTAACCGACTACGCATGCACAACAAAGGAGGTGCTCCATGCTGTTTTGTGGAATTCCAGGTAAATTGTCAATAGCCAACTAATTGCTACCAACTAACGAGGGCAATCAAAATAAATATGGCCACTTGCAATCTTAAAGCAAGTTTTTATGGCATTTATAGGAGTTGTATAAGGGATTTGATTCTAAAAGCACTTTTGAAGTGCTCTTTTAGGGGGTAGATTTGCCACATATTAAGAAGTGTTAGTGACTTTAAACAAAGAAGAGTGTTTATAGATGGAGAAAATGTTGGGGAATTTTCAGAGTGCAGAGCTTTTGCACATCTTGCTGCAAATCATAAGCATACAGTCTGAGCATTAAAATTACCCTAATTTTAGACTCAGATTAGTCCATTTTCTGTCCTACATTATGGTTTGAAAGATATTAATATGGGATAAGAAAAGATTGGGCTGACCCATTCATATCAATTATCTAATGTTTGCTCTTGAGTACCTGGGCTGGTATTCAATTCAATACTTAGAATAAGTAAGAAATTTACTAAGTAAATGGCTACGCTAAGAAGTTTACTTATCTCATATTCAAATCGCATTTCAGATTTTTACTTACCTGAGACAAAATCTAAGTAAAATACTTACTGATAAGCATTGTGACATCACACGGTCAATCAAAAGTAATGCGCAATTAACGCGTCGCAATAAATGCGCTAATATAATTGTGCGCAGGTTATGATACTGCGTAAGAAAACCATATGCCTGCCAATCAAGGCCTCCAAATAATTGGCTTAAGTCTGGTAGGGAGCTGTCTTAAATTTAGGGTAAAATACTTAGCTAAAAGTTTGAATTGAATACAACAATTGGCTAAGTATTTTATCTAAGACAAATACTAAGTAAAAAGCTTAAATTTTGTACTTAAGTATTGAATTGAATACGGGCCCAGGGTCTCTATGCTACCAACATTTCATCCTGACGCTGGGTTTATGTACAGTCTAAAATAGTGTTTAATGCAGGTAGTTAGATCGAGGTAGAAGTTTTCCTTTGTTTAAATAAGATTTTAGACCCAGGGTCGAGTTTATCTAATACAGACCCATAGGTTCTGTCACAACACATATCAATCTAACACTTTTCTCTCTCTCTCTCTCTCTCTCTCTCTCTGTATATGATTTCTTGACTCCTAATAGAATGTAGGGTTTGCTATGCAAGCCCTGGCCCACCTTCAGGGGCTGATGCTGAAGTCAAGCGACCGTGGTGGCCTTCGTGTAGAGTTTGCCAAGGCAAATATGGGTGAGGTGAGGTCTAAACTATAATTTCCCCTTTAAAAGTCCACTGTGATGATCATACCAGGACACATCGGATGCCAGAATGACCTTGTATCTATGACTGTAGTTTGCTAATTAGTCAGCAGTTAATTAAGAGTAAGATGTTAAATAGAGGAAGCAATGCACATTCAATACTTTCATGCATTTTCACACCTAGTTTCTATTAACCAATATCATTCTGAATTTAAATTTTGTCTCTTTGTAGCCATTATGTTAAGTAACATATTGAATGCACTTATGACTCTAAACAGATCATTTGATTTATATGTAATGATTTTGACAGCTTTTCCAGTTTGTATATCAAAAGTAGTGGTAGCACTGAAGCAATTTCTTATGTCAAATAGCTACAGACCATTGTACCAAAGTCTGTTAGATGAAAGGTTAATGCAACAAAAAATAACATTAAAAAAGGTTGTCTTGTAATTCTTGAGTCTAATTACATAAGGCCCTTCTGCCTCCTGACAGTGCTGTGTTTTGATTCTTCTCAATATTTCCCAGAAGGCAATTAGATCTAAACTTCCATCAGAGAGACAGCGCTGGAAATAGAAGCTTTAATATCTTTTACTATCCCATCAAATTTCATTACATTCATGGTAAAAACATTTATTGCTTTAGATAAATTGTACGTTTTGAATTGTCCTATCCCCCGCCCTCCCCCACTCAGTTACATGAAATAATCTAATAAACATGCTCTCATTATTTTTCTTTTTCCACACAGCCCAAGAGAATAGAAATGACTACCCATCAGCTCTATCCATCAATGCAACCCCAGTTGGTATTCCAGTGATGCAGTTGCCATGGTAACCATAAAACCCTCTAAATCATACGGTGCATGTAAGAGAGAGAGTGAGAGCGAGAGAGAGATAATCATTCTAGCCTAGCAATTCTATATTATGTGTATATTATGTTTATTTAAGGAAGAGAGAGAAGACCAATTTAATTATTGTTTATAAGATATCTTGTTTCCTTCAGATCTTTATATTTTGAAGAAAAAAATGGATTGTAATCATGAGTATATAATTGGTGAAAAATCAAATTCCCAGTGTTTGTGTATATTGTACTGTTATGTGATTGTAGATTTTGGATAATTATTAGAGAATTCTAGAAATTCTATTGAGTGCAGTTATTTACTTTCTTTGTAGTATATATATATTGAGTAGTTAAATTATGTTTCAATGAAATATGTTGTTTGAATTGTGTCATAAACTTGTAGTGATTTTTTTAATTTCATTAATCAAACACAAAATTATGAAATCTAAAAGAGAATGAAATTTTGAAATCTAGATGAAAAATTACTTTCATATTTATTGACTGTTTCTTTATTTATCCTTTTTGGTGTAATATTGGATTTTTAAAAAATCTCCTGGATATGTTGTTTATTTTCATATATCGACCAGTACTTGCAAATTGCAGATACATTTTTGAAAACCTCAGTGTGTGCTTGGGTGTAATATTTTCGAAAGAATCTTTTAAGGCACACAAATAAATAGACCACTTTAGTCTAAGTTGCTCACTAATCACTTCTTTGTTGATCACCTTCATATTATTCAATACTGTACATGCACTAACAAAATGCATTATCCCATTCCAGTACCTGAAAATTTCCAACATTTTTTGTGCACTTTTCAGATATGTACTTCAATCACTGAGAGCACAAGTTTAGTATTTTGGTCATTTCTTTGCACAAGGTCTTTGGCACTAAGTTGGCAATGCTTGAATACCCCAAGAAATGGAAGTGATGATTGTTTCAAAGTGTTAACCTGCTGTAGCAATATTGAGATTGAGTTTCTTTGTTGTCTTTTGCTGTAAAATCAAGGCCCTATACACATTTTATCACTTCAATATATTAAACTTTTGAAATGGGTTTTACACATTTTCATGAGAAAGCCGTTTCATGTTCAGAAAAATCTGTCATGGCAAATGACAATGTTCATGGAGAAGGACAATCAATAGTTAGATATTTTGACTGAATTATTCAGTTTAATGATATTTAGCATTATTTGTATATGCAAAGAAAAAATTGTCTCAGTTATTTTCTCAATAAAAATGTGTACATCTATTTCAAAGTATATTTTACCAAATCTGCACATATTTCACATGCCTATAGTCAATTAATGCACAGGTCTTGTCGTTATGAGAGCTACACATTAATGTTCACATCATCTATGATTATTAACACCAAAACACTTGGGCACCTAGAGTGGACATGCAAATGTCTATGCAGATGTTACGCACCAACTGTCCTTATTCACAGCCAGATTAGTGTAGCAGCCAAGAGACTTGCCTAGAGAGAAAAACAATCTGGCTTAAGTTATTATATGTAGAGATACTTTATCATTATGAACCATGGTGCAAAGTTTTTGCTACGAATTGTAAAGAAAACTTAATTTTTGATGTGAGCAGAGAAAGTCAAGTGACCTATATACTTTTTATTGGAAAGAGAGAAAAATGTTCTACCATCCATACTTGTGAACCAGAAAGTGCTAGATTGTAAAGGATTTTTTTTGTTTTCAGATGACATGAGCTGATGTAATAATGTTTTTGTTACAATATAATTGGTCTTGTTCTGTACATATTGAACTATGAATCTTGTGTTGATATCTGAAACAGCAGGGTAAGTTAACTGAGACAAAGGTCTTTTTTATTAGGATTATTAGTATCATTTCTGGTGAATCCATTAATGTGTTTTTTTCTTTGCTAAAAATAGCTTAGTTTCCTTTCACAACAAACCAACCAAAGAGAGTTTTGTTTAAGATTGATAGAGGCTGCCATGGGTGTTTTTATAAAGCCATGTCAATTAAGATTCTTACATTATAGTATACCTTTAGAGTTATTTTGAATCATGAAAGAAAATTCTGTGTTAATTTCTAGGTTTCATTCTTAACTAGACCAGATAGTTGAATTGGATGATAATTCCTTTCTGTAGATTTTTAACCTTGGGTACAGATTTACCACCTGAGGTAAGATTGTACACCATATTTAAATGAATTTGTTGGAATTGGTGAAGAATGATGATGAAGATGATATGTTATTTTCTCTGTTTTGTACTCTTTTAAGTCCATGTTACCCAGTATCTCAAAATCATTCCTTGCTCATCAGATTGGATGAAACATCTATGATGCGCATGATATCATCTGTAATGCAATTGTGCATTTTAATTTTATCATTATGAAATAGCGAAATTAAAAATAGAAAAGACCCCCAAAGATAACTATGTTTTTAGAAGGGGGAAGGGGGTTTATTGTTAGATTTTCCTCACTTTTGGTGCAGACATGGGCATAAGGTACCCATGATTTACCAATTGTAAGGTGTCTAAATCCAGTTCGAAAAAGATTCGAAAGAAATGGACTCTTTATATCTGAAAGGTTATAGAATTATGGTAATATCTTTCCAACATAGATATATCTCAGTTCATGTGCTGCTGAGGTTTGCAAAGCTTCTTGAATCAATCATTTTTTTTTTCGTTCAGTAGACAAACAAGTTTAACACATTTACCTTGAGTATCAAGCCAAACTCGCTTTGTTTGGTTTAAGAAGTGCCTGTTTTGGATAAAAAAGAAGACATGATGACTATTGTCTGTACATATGGTATATATAATTATCATGATAATTGTAAGTGTTTAGTATGTATCGTAATTTGGTCATAATTTATACATTTTAGTGATAACCTTAAAGTGTTCAATGTGTGGAAATGCTTTTCAATTCTTTATAATTTTGGTATAAATTTTTAGTATCCCTTCTCTTTGTCCCGATTTCCCCCTATTTTGAAAGACTTACAAAACAATCAGGTGGATGTGAATAATTCTTAAGATATTTTTTTATAAGTGCATTCTGATTGAGAAATTTGATGATTATGAGAAGGTGGGAAGTCACAAACTAGTGCTGCTTAAGTATCGGGCTAGTTTGATCTATTCATTTCTAGAATTTGTCATTTGAATAATTATCCATCTTCACATAGAAATATAGAATGCCTCTCCATTCGTACAGGCTTCTCTATTTGCAGGGTTTCTTGTTTAGTTGAATCAGTGTGATACCAAAGGGTAACGACTATTTTGGATGAGATAAGGAAGTCAGGAATACTCAAATGAAAGATGAAATTAAGATTGAAAAACCGAGAGTGTCCATCAATCAGTTTTCAAACTGATGATCCTCCACTTTTGTAGCTGAATCTCAATCTATGCTAAACTTTCTACTTGTATTTTCTATGGGAAACTGCATTTTTACATTATGAGAATGGATAAAGACATTGTAATGAAGTGAAGAGGTATTTCAAGGGATGAGAAGTGACAAGTTCCTGTATTGGGCAACCAGGCCTTTAGTAAATATGGCATCAAGTGTCTTTTTACCCATAGAATGAGAAATTTAAGACTTATGATTTCCTTCAAGCCTTGAATTATTTTAGTGACTTCAATGCAGAGCAGTACCACCTTCATATAGTTTCAGTGAACTACTCTGTGGGTACTAGGCATTTCAGATTGAAATTGGACAATATGTACTATTGTTTTTCCTAAGTATTTATGGTTGGTTTATACCGTGTCCTAAATGGAATTTTCCATTGGAATTTCATTAAATTTTGTCAAAAAGATTAATTTGTAAATGTTTGAGTAGCTTCATACATCATGTTACAAATATTTGTTTTTGGTGAGTGACAGAGTGAGAGGAAGAGAAGAGAAAGAAAGAGAAGGAAGAGAGAGAGGATATAATAGATGAGATGAGATAGAGAGAGAGAGAGAGAGAGATGAGATGTGATAGACGAGAGGGTGTGTGTGTGAGAGAGAGAGAAAGATGTAATAGGGATGTAATAGAGGAGAGAGAAAAAGAAAGGAGGGAGAGAATATATAATAGAGGTGATAATATGAGAGAGGGAGGGAGAGAGAGAGAGAGAGATGTAATAGAGGAGAGAGAAAAAGAAAAAGGAGGGAGAGAAAATATATAATAGAGGTGATAGTCTGAGAGAGAGGGAGAGAGAGAAGATATATTAAGAGAGAGAGAGATGAATAGAGGAGAGAGAAAAAGAAAGGAGGGAGAGAATATATAAGAGGTGATAGTCAGAGAGAGAGGGTGTGTGTGACACAGAGAGAGAGAGAGTGAGAGAGATGTTATAGAGGAGGGAGAGAGAATATATAATAGAGGTGATAGTCAAAGAGAGGAGACATAGAAGAGAGAGAGAGAGGGTGTGTGTGACAGAGTGTGTGTGAGGGAGAGAGAGAGAGGGGGTGAATAATGAAAGGGTATTTGTTGGCAAGAGAGGAAAGGAGAGATGGAGGAAATGGTGGAAAATGAGTGGAGTGTGGATAATGAGACTGGAAGGCAGAAACAAACAAAAACAGGGAAAAAGTATGTCCTTGCCATTTGAATTAATGGAAAATATATGAAATGGGAATATGAGAATTTAAAAAACATACATAGAACAAAGTGATCTATGAATAATGGAGGCAAGTATCAAAAGAGAACTGGAAATAAAGTATACAAGGTGAATGAAAAAGAGACTAAAAGAGAAATAGGAGGGGGACAAAGCTTGTGGAAAAATTACCGGAGAAACATACTCATGCTATCTAGATTCATATGGTACTTATTCAAAATATGAATATATAAACCAATAACAAGTATGAAATTATTTCCTCCTGTTGAATTTATTATATCATAATAAAAATGTCAGTACCATTACCATTAACATGTATCACCATCCGACTATATGATAAACATCTTATATAACATGATTAGTGGACAAATATTTGAAGGACGTGTATTAATCACAGAAAACATTGCATATCAATTACATAATTAGAGAATAGCCTATTTATATATATATTTATTTAACAAAACTTTTACAAAATTACAAAATAATTTAACAGTAAAATTCAGTAAATTAATTTACAAATTCTACCTGTCAATTTACATCGCCTTGCTCACAATAAACGAAATTACATCCTAAATTTGGCACACACTCATTCATAACAAATAGTATATATAAGTCAAATTATTTACTTTTGTGAATCTTACTGTCAATAACTTCATAGCAAAATGAGTGGTAGATATTACATATCAATATCATTATTGGTTTTCATCATCATATTTTTCAAACAGGTATAGAATGCTAAATATTTTAAAGTCATAAAAGCTTCTACATAGATATGTTTGAGCTGCGTAATAGGTTACATTCCTTGTTCCTACTCTTTTATATAAATATGGAGTTGGTCTGAAATAAGGGCACTGCTAAGTTATATAACTATAATTTAAAAAAGCAATGTCTGAACTGTGCATTGCCTTTCATAAACCAAATATATTTAGTTACTTTCTCTAAAGAAATAAATATATACATTTCACTATACTTTAATAATCTCTTTTAATTAACAACTTCACGTGCTAGATTCATTAACAGACCTTTGGTTTTGTTGTTAAGGATCAAGCCAAAGTACATGACTGACCTGAAATTTAGTTAAACCAAAGTTGGTATCGGAAATGATATAAAATTATACTGAACATGGCTATCGCTGTACCTTCATATTGATTTGTGTAGAAAAAGTGTATGTTGGTTTTACTTAATCAATCACATTTTATACCACAGGCGTGATTTGCAAGAAAGTCTAAAATGTAAAAATAGAGCCTGCAATGAATAAAAGTCTAAAATAAGTAAAATAAGGTCTACAATAAACAACTTAACAAGAGGGTATAACAGAGAGTGTTACTAAACCAGCCTATCTAATTTAAAAATCATTTTAGGGAGATTCCATGGGGTCAATAATTGGTACGAGATTAACGCTGATACTCTTGCCCTCTCTATTCTGTCTCCTCAATCGGGCCTCCACTTCTGTGGCTGCGGGCCCTTGAGGCGGCGGCGGCGGCGGTGGTGTTGGTGGTCCTGCATGGGCGCTAGATCCTTGAAGGTGTCTCGGTTTTGTACTCCTGTCGATAGTTGGCGCTATTGCATGTGGGTTTCTTGCGACACTGGATGAGATTCGGGGAGAATGGCGACCGGGCACATAGCGAGAATCCATGTAGCCGATCTGAAAATGATTGAATGATAGTTTCAAGTAAGCAACCAACGATTCAAGCTAGATCATTCGTAAATAACTTTAATTCTGAGACGATCGATCATTTTATTATGTGTTTTGTCACATATAAATTTTAATTGAATTGAATTGAATTTATTTTTTGTCCATACAAATGGAAATTCGTTGCTCGCTGGTACAGGTGTATTACAAACAATATACACAATTATAAAAAATTTAAAGAATTTGCTACTTGCCAGCATGTTTTTGTTGTAACAATATGAATTATTTATGAAAATAGCTCAAAAACACAATGATTTGGGGCTTCCATTTTCCCTGTTGAAACATAGATTACTACTCCATCTCTTCTTCCAAATGAAAATTTGTGAGAACTCTCATTTTCTTTTACTGTTTTTCGTTTTATAATATGAATATATGTATTATTACAGTAAAGTTACTAAAGAGGAGGGTTCTGATGTGTTTCGACGACTAACGACATAGTTTCATATCAATATGAACTTTTTTGGACGCTTTCTTTTCACCCTAATTATTCAAAATGTATACCTCATCACCAGAAGCGACGTATGGTCTTCTGAATTCAGTAGCACCCATGTCTAGTAGTCTGGGTTGCTGACGGGCGTAGTATACCGGCTGGTTGCTGATACGATGAATGGAAGACTGCAGGGAAAAGAGAATTAAATGATTTTAAAATTAAAAGATCACATTTGAATGATAAGCTTAAGCAAATCTAGGTTATTTCTGGCAATAATAAATGAAAACAGAATCCACATTTTGAACTATTCAAATATAAGTCTATGTCTGAACAGTCGAAATCATCAGAAGTACAAGTTCGCTTTTTGAGCGGATGTCAGCGATTTTAAACTGATGACAGACGGTTCCGACAGACGGTTCCGTTAGACGCTACTCTGGGATCTCCAGACCAAAACCAGGAGGACTTTTTTATTGGGCCTACATTCATTTGAGCATAAGGTCTCGGGGCAGAGACCAGGGGGTGTTTCACAAAGATCCTAAGTCGAACTTAACTCTAAATTGGACTTAAATATTATGGAGAGCCATTTGTAGCCTTAAAATAAAATATATTCAAAAAAAATTCAAGTATTTAAGACTTTTCATAAATTCGTCATCAAGAATATGAAATCTCCTTGATAATAGAAAATTTGAATGATTTGAATCAACATTTTATGCCTTTTAAAATAACTTTTACAAAATATTTCTGAAGATGCTAATGGCTTTCCATAATTGTTAAGTCCAACTTAGAGATAAGTTCAACTTAGGATCTTTGTGAAACACTCCCCAGGACTTATACCTCGACATCAAGCACTGGCCGCACAACATCACTTGAATTTACGAGAAGTCCAGTACATTTCTTTTCCTGTTATTAGTGAAATTCTGCGCAGTTACTGAAATTTGTAGTGAAGTACGTAGGATGTAAATAACTGATGAAATAAACCATCCTCTTCTCGTTTCACAGAGTATTCCCATGTTTGAATAATCCATATCGTACATGTTGACTAGAAGAAGAAGAAGAAGAAGAAGAAGAGAGAGGAGAAAGAGGAGAAAGAGGAGAAGGACAGGAATCTGAAAAAGAAGAAAAAGAAGAAAAAGAAGAAAAAGAAGGAGAAGAAAAACAAGAAAAAACAAGAAGAAAAAAAAGAAGAAGAAGAAAGAGAAGGAAAAAGAGGAGGAGGAGTCGGAGGAGTCGGAGGAGGAGGAGGACAAGGAGGAGGAGGAGGACTTACTTCGAATTCTGGTAGCTGTCCCACAGAACCAGCGATCCGCTGGCTCCTCTGTTCATCCTCCATCATCATAGCACTGGTGCTCGCCGCTACATCGTAGGCTGCGTTCGACAGCGAGTCCTCGCTACGCTCATCAATGGGATCCCAATCCGGATCGTGGAAGAAGCGAGGTTGTGAGTTCCCATGACCACGGCGGCGTTTAGAAGATTCTCTGTAGCGATTCTGTTTCCTGCTGATGGCCCAGCAGAAGACTGTGAGGACGACGACGAGAACGATGAAGATCACGGAACCTAGAGCGATGCCCAGGATCTCAAGAGCATGAAGTCGACCTGGAAAAAACGAAAATATAACTTTTTGTAGATCCCAAACACGTGAACGTGATCCCAAACACTTTCAAGAAATCAACTCCAGTGGCTTAATGCATTGCCTATAAAATAATAATAAGAAATGATGCACAAGGCTTTAAAATTGCTTTAGGTTAATAATTGCAGGATATCATGTGAATTTCGGCTTACGGGCACAATTTCGCAGGGAAGGGGGGGGGGTTGCTGTCATTGCGTATCCGAATATCAACGTTTTTTTAAATTGTGACACTTTATAACAATACGAATGTTATCTAACTTATTAAAGTATACTAGATAAGCTACGAGGAATTTGCTTCGAGAATATGAAGTTAGGGTTGCCGGAATATTCCGACTTCCAATGATCCAATCATCTCAGGTGGGCTGCAACCCCTCGGTCACATTCGCTCAGGCGACAATTGCTCTAGGCTTTATTTCTTCAAAGGTATAGAACTTATGGTTAGAGCTGAAATTTGGTTATAGGTTAGGTTTAAGGTTAGGGTTGAGGTTAGGTATAGGGTTGGGTCCAGGGTTAAAATCAATAATTCTGTTTGTGTTGGAAATTGACGCGGAGCAATTGAAGGAGCGAGTGTCGTCCAACCAGCCTCTAACCCCCCCCCCCCGTAAACGCCTTCTACGCCGTTGTATGGACACACTAACCAAAGTATTCGAGGAAACTGGCGTTTGGTATGCTATGTGGCCCACATTGCCCTCCGTTATACCATCTAACTTATACAAAAGGAACTTTAAAAGTAATAAAATCTTGCATTATAACCTAAAGAAGACAAAGTTCTCATAGATCATCTACGAAGGTCGAAGGCGAAGACAATGAAACTCAGCATAAATATAAAAGAAAGCCCGCAAAACTATACGTTAATACTTCATTATAATCATGTACAATATATATTTTAGATAAAATATTACCCAACACACTTTCTTGACTATCAGTCACTTACCTGAAGGCCCTATTTCACACTGTATTCCAGAGTAACCACGGACACAGCTGAAACAAAAACAAAGAAATATGTACATTACTTTTGATCATGCTTGTCACTTGTATTTTGTATCTTCGTCAGATTCTACTTCAAATTCAAATGTATATCATATTATGTTATGTGATTTACTGACTAACAAGGCTTAAACATGACTTGCTTATGAACAATTCAGCGTTACGATCGGAAGTATATGTTATATCAAAAGAGCACTCTATCATTATATACGTCCAGGAAAGAAATGTGAAATTGTCCTTATCATGAATGTCTGTATTGCATATCAAATATGTGGCATCTATTAGGATCGCCTGACATCTCATAAATAAATATCGCCTTCACCATGTTCATTATAAACAAATTTAGTCACTATTTTTTCTTGAAGTTCTTACTTGCAGAGAGATCCATTCGCCGAAGATTCGCATGTTCCTCCATTTTCGCAGTATCCGTCTGGACAAATTTCTGAAGAAGAAAAAATGTAATGACTGAATAAGCATCGGTATTTTTCTTTTTTTAAAAACCATAATAGTTGTGGCAGGTCAAGATTAACGATAAATACAAAGAGTTATTTGGATATGGCGATGATGGTTGGTGGTATACAGGCACGATAGTTACAAATTTAGTTGATAACAATGACGACTGTTAGTTTGGGTCATTAAGGTTGTGGTAGGGGTGGTGGTCATGATGATGATGATGATGATGATGATGATGGTAATAATGCTGTTGTTGATGGCGATGATGATGATAATCATGAAAATGTTTTAGTGACGAGTTTTTATGTTTATGATAATGACGAGGTTGATAACCAACGTGATACATAATTGTGGTAATGCTCAAATTGGTGACCAAAAATCTACAACATGCGTGGTATGTAGGTGGTGGTGGTGGTGGCGGTAGGACTACATACCTTCACAGACCCTCCCTGGCAGTGATGGGAATGGTGAGACATCCTGAAACTCGTTCATACATTGGCAGACATACCCATCAGTAGCATGTTCCATACAGATAGCTCCTGGTGAGCATGTATGAGGTAGGTCTGATGGACAAGGTCCGGGCTCTGCAGATAAAACAATATTTTAATAGTAAATAAGATTGATTAATACTCCCTGTTTGCATCATACAAGTGGACTTCATTTGTACAATCAAACTCAACTAAATTATCAGAAATAAATATCTTATTGATTGGCTCAACAACAAAAAAGTTTTAGATGGTCAGGAGAGAATTACTTTACTTCCTAAGTATAATGTACATGTATCAATTAGATTTTGTCTAAGTGAGATGCCTCAACTCGACAAAAGATTTGAAAAATTATTCTGTCCCCATTACTGTTGGAGGAAAAGCTTCAAAATAAGCTAATAATTATAGCAGGAAACACAATGTACCGCATTACTTTGCGGTACTAAATCGGTGGCATATCCGTAAAATAACATTATTTATGTGACTATTCTACGGACGCGATAGATATTAACGGGGTTATTGGCATGCCATACATTCGCTTGGTTATCATTGCTCATTTCATATGCAAATCAAAGAACCAAATCATTCAAGATCGTATTTTGGGCAGCATAATGATATCGGAGATCGGTTGAGGAAGAACAGGGAAATTGATTATAAGTATTATTTTCTACTAATATCCTCACCTCTGCAAAGTCTTCCTGGATCGCTGTTAGGATCTGGTGATATATCTATAAGTTCATCATTACAGCGACATGTGAATGAACCTTCTGTATTGATACACTCAGCATTGTCTGCGCAGTCATTGTCATCGGGGGAGAGACATTCGTTGTAATCTGTAAGAGAAATTAGGCCATTAGACGTTAACAACATTTTAAAGATCTGTTCTTTTTTACTTAAAAAAAACAACCCAACAATTTTATAGATCCTCTCTTTTTACTAAACTGTGTCCCCCCACCCCGACACACTGTTCAAATCCAAAGATGTCTCCCAATTGTGTAATTTAGTAAACTGGCTCCTAGATCTGATACTGAAGGACTGCCAGCGGTGACTCCACTTTCATTACAGCTAGGCTTTATTTCTTCAAAATTATAGGGTTAATGTTTTCATTGGGTTTTATGCTAAGTTTAAGATTATTGTTGTGGCTAGGTAGAGTTAGGTTCAGGGTTAAAGTAAGGAATTCGGTTAGTGTAGGATTATTTTGACCACGGATCAATAGTCGCAGGAGCATGTATTGTAGAACCAATATATAGAGACTTACTAAAAGAGTTGGATTCTATATTAGTAAGACATCTACGATTTAACATCCTATTCGAAGAAAAGAAACGTCTTTGGAAATTACTGTGCAAAAACACTACTTAACCTAGATTTGTGTAGAGGGCATTCCAATTCATATGGTAGGCCTTCTCCCAATCAATTACATTTTTTTGGTTTTATTTTGTACTATTTACTTTATGTTATTATTACTGTTTTATTCTGTTTAGTGAATTTGTTTCTAATTATGTAATTTATTTGTAAATATTGTGATTTCTTTTGATTTTCCAATTAAAACACAAATATTATAATTAAAAAAAGTACTTTTGCATCCATAATAGATAGAATAATAGATGTTAACACACGTACCGTGGACAGTGATGGAATTCTCATCAATATCGACATCAACGATTCCGTTCTGAACAGTCTGCTCTAGTGATTGCGTGAAGGCTGCTGAAACTCTCGACGAGTTCGCTAACGTGGTATTATCGTCCTCTAACTCGACTCGGTAATCGACCACGATAGAACCGTTACGGAAAGAGTCGACCACGATATCGATGTAACGATCAGCAACGACGCTGTATTGGTAGATTGTCCTCAGCTGTTTAGATCAAAGTGGATATAACACTAAAACAATACTAAATATACATGATACAACCGATATTTTTTTATAATCAAATGAAACTGAATAACATATGGGAGGATTTAAGGGATGATAATGGCATCATATTATTGTGAAAATAATTGATTTTTATATAAAATACCGTAAATTATTATTGAACAAACATCTCTATGTGAGTGAATGAGAAAGCTCTATTTTTCTTTTTATTTGATTTCATTTCATTTATCGTGTTGAATTAATTAGTTGATGAAATAAGAAGTTTTTTTATAAACAGAATGAGTGACATTTTGAAGATGACTTTCTTATCTATGATACATGACTTGTTCTCACATTTGCTGTTACTTTATCGTACTTCCTGTTTATGCTTATACTTAGTCCACTTATCATTCGCTTACCCTTTACTTAAGGTCGATCTGCTGCCACAATAACTATAAACTGAAGGCCTAATTGTTATTCACTTTGAGTTTCCTTAACATCTGATGTGGGGACCTTTAAACCATTTCATTCAAGAACTTCCCTAACGTCTGTCTATCGCAAGGGCTACAAAACACTTTTCATATTTACATATGAAACTTATTCGCTTACCGTTTCCTTCACGTCTGCTGCGAGAGCTACAAACTCCTGAGTACTACTGCTGGACAGAGCTTGAATGAAGGCTGCCTTTACCCCTCGGAATCGAGTGATCCTGCAGCTACCAATAAACTGGTTGACAACTGTTTGGTAATAAATAAAAGTTCGAGGATTAAACATGATTAATGTTAGGGGATGATGTTTTTTTTTATAAAAGGAAACCTAAACACAATAACTGTTCAGGTGAAATGCGTTTTTTGGTTGTAGTACTGATAAAACGTGGATTGTATGGTCTTCACTGACAACCAGGATTAGAGATTTACATTACAGTTTCCAAACATAGGCCTAAGCCTATTTGAAAAATAAATAAATAGAGAATTTTAATAACAAACTCACGTCTACAACGGCCTCTGTTATTGAGAGCGAATCCAGGTCGACATTGGCACTCGTACGTCGTACCGATCACCACGCAGGTCGAATGGGCCACACTGGCGCACGGGTCCGATGAACATGGATCACCAAGAGTAGTAGATGGACGTGGTGTTGTGGGCGTGGTTGTAGGAAGGCGTGGAGTTGTGGGCGTGGTCATAGTGCGGTCCGCTGTAGGAGCGGGAGGTGTCGTTGGTGCTAAGATCAAATAAAGATAAGATAAGGTAATAGATAGGTCATTAAACTCTTGTGAACATCACATGGATTTGAAATATGCGAGTAAAGACAAATGCAAGATGTTTAAAATGGTCCAACATATCGGTATATCGGTAAAAGTACAACATTTTAAAGTACAAGATGACTAGAAAAATGTGGTGGATGATTTCATTATTATTAACTGTTTTTTATTATTATTATGCCTGATATCACACCAAATAATTTATTAAAAACTACGGTTCTCACAGGGATGTTTTGTGTTAACTCACCGTCAACTCTATACTGCTCAAGAGATTTTGTCTTACAGGAGAGACAAGAGGCGTACCTTGACACAACTTTATACGTAAGGTAAGGTACCTCTTTAACAAAAAAGATAATGCCAGTGAGATCATGGATAATCTGTATGACTACATCTTAGAAGCAGGTCCAGCAACTTACCAACACAAAGTCTCCCGGGTTTGCCGGGGAGGCTTGGAGACTGATCGAGGAATCCAACATTACACTCGCAGGTGAATGACCCCTCTGTGTTTGTGCACGTGGCCTCCTTGTCACAGTTATTGTCCGTTGACGATGCACACTCATCCAGATCTGGTAGGGGGATCAAAATAGGATTTAAGCAGTAGCATAGACCGGGGGGGGGGTGCACGAGTACATGTCCCTCCCTCCATCGAATAGTGAAAAATGAGATAGAGAGGGATACGAGGACGCGGCAAATAGATGATACGACCCCGTATGATACCCTCCCCTTATCGATGGCTTTGTTAATTCGTTTTTTATCCAACTACATAGTCAGACCGGTGTCCCTTCATGCTAGGACCACGCCACGCCACTGTTTCAAATATAAATGACCGCCCTAATATTCAAATTTATACATCCAAAGAATAACCATCAAAAGCTAGAAATGTGAACCTTTTTGTCCTTTCACCTTTTTGGGACACTCAAAATAATATCAATCTCATACCAAACTGAAGATGCAAAGAAAATTATCTAATATAATACTAATCTTAGTTTGACACATGACAAAAGCAAGTTGTAAAGCCAGAAACTTTATCAAATATCAATGACTGACGTTTTCGCGGCATGAAACTTTTGAAACCTGGACCGTTCGAAAAGTTCGCGAAATTTCCTGCACCCATGCAGAAGATTTTGGGTTAAAAGCAACATTTGATCATTCAGCTTACCTGTCACCATTATCGACATCTCATCGATGGTTACGTTGATAATCCCCATCTCCATCGCCATCATCAACGAGTCCGTAAAGGCGGTCATGACCAACGTCGAGTTGATGAACGTAGATGACGGAGATGTGGAATTACTGGTCGCGTTCATGACAGTTTCCTCGGTCTTGAAGTTGACAGTGTAGTCAACAATGATGGAACCTTCGCTGAATCCGTTGATAGTAACACCGAGATAGGTGTCCGCGAGCGTACTCATCATAAAGATCATATCCAGCTGTATATTAAAAAAAAAAGTCTTGATATATTTCGGGCCGACAATTTTGAGATATTTGACAAGACAGCATAGGGCTGAAAGTCATGAATTGGGGGGAGAGGGGCAGTTTAACAAAG
The DNA here is from genome assembly GCA_037976565.1 of Mesocentrotus franciscanus. Classification (NCBI taxonomy): domain Eukaryota; kingdom Metazoa; phylum Echinodermata; class Echinoidea; order Camarodonta; family Strongylocentrotidae; genus Mesocentrotus; species Mesocentrotus franciscanus. Next base: position 5,579,136 of record CP137666.1, on the reverse strand, counting down.
GCCACACATGTTGGTCTGATCAACAGCATCAAGAATCCCCTCAAACCAACAACCGTGTCAATGAGCATTATCTTCAGAATTAATCCTACGAGCAGTATACATGGTGTACTGTCTTTTGGCCTTTTCATCCTAGGCCTGTATAGTGGAAGAAGTGAAAGAATACTGTCAAAATCTGACATTAAAAAAAAAAATTTAAAGAGAAGTATTTCTTACCGTATTTTCCACGTCAGCGGCTAGAGTCTGGAAAGCAAGTGATGTTGTATTCTGCAGATCCTCTGTGAAGTCGGCCGTTCCGCCGTTGACCTCAGTGATTCGAATCATTGCTGTAAACTGCTGGATAGCTGTTAAGATCATAGATAAACAAATATGATATCATTCAGCATGACGCTTTGTCAGATATTCTAATTGATATTAAAGCCCCACTGCACTACTTATAGCTTCTTGCGCCCTCTATATAGCAAACAATGCCTAAGTGGTGACCGTTGGTCCCCCATGATCCCCTTTTTCTTATGTTTATTGAGATTTGATGAGATAACCACCTGTCAGTGACCATGCAGGGAGGTCTAATCCCTCCTGGTCAAACTAGTGCAGATATGCTTTAAGTAAAGGGGCTCTTTTCAAGTTTCAATGGAGGATCAAAGCTTTCGAACCTCTTCGGACCCTCTCCCTGGTTGACATTCAAAAGAACCCGACTGCCATGACAGGTTCATTAAAATACATTAGCAAGCATATATATGACCCGCCTATAAACACTGGTGTCTAAAAGTAAGGTGTACGGCACACGGCTCGTACACATATGAAGAGTTCAATTAATAGCTACGTTACTTACATATGCAACTGTTATTTGCGTCCCTGGTGTATCCTGCTTGGCATTCACAAACGAACGAATCACCTGTCGTGATGCAATCGGTATTTACATCAGAAACACAGGGATAAGAAGAGCATGGATCTACTGGAGTTGTGGCTACCTTCGTCTGAGCTTCAGTTGTAGCATCTAGTGTGGTAGCACTCTTCGTGGCATCGGTCGAATGTGACATAGTCGTGGCAGCTGCTGTTGTTTCAACTGTAGTTGCGCGTGTCGTTACAACTACAGTCGTGGCTGCTTCCGTCGTTTCCTTTGTAGTGGCACGTGTCGTAGCAGCGACAGTAGTTGCTACTTTTGTGGTCTCCTCAACAGTTGTTGACTGTTTGCTCTCCGTTGTTACAACATGAGGTGTAGTTTGGACATTTTCAGTTATAGAAGTTTTTGTTGTGACATCTGGTTGGGTTGTCATCCTCTGTGTGGTTTGTTTTCCAGCTTGTGTTGTAGCAACATTAGTCGTCTGGAACAGATCATCTGTAGTTTGTCTAACCATTTTCTCTTCAGTTGTCATTTTTGTTGTTTGTGGGGCTCGCGTCGTAGACATGCGATTCGGAGTCGTTTCCTTAGCTTCCATAGTTGTCTGGTGACCTTCAGTTGTAGCAAGTTTTGTTGTGGCCGCTGGTTGAGTTGTGACCCTGTCGCTCTGTGTGGTTTGTTTTACAGCTTGTGTTGTAGCAACATTAGTCGTCTGGAACAGATCATCTGTAGTTTGTCTTACCATTTTTTCTTCAGTCGTCATCTTTGTTGTTTGCGCAGCTTGTGTGGTAGCTTCAACAGTTGTGGAAGCAGTTGTTTCGAAATCGATACTGTCAGTCGTTTCCATTTGTTTGGCTTCTTCTGTGGTTAAATGTTTCTCCACAGTTGTTGCTTCTGTAGACTGGGCCTGCGATTCGGTACTTGATCGCAAGGAGTCTGTACTGCTTTCTGGCTGCTCAGTTTCTCGTGTTGTCTGGAGGGTTGTCACTGCCGACCCGCGGGTAGTGGCAATATCAATGTAATCCGTTGTTACTTCATTGGGCCGCTCTGTAACAGGTCGTTGTGGCTCCCTGGTTGATGAATCACGCATCGTTGTTTGCCCTGAGTCTAGAGTTGTAACTTCTGCCGAAATTGTTGTTTCCTCAAAGAAGTCTGTTGTTCGTTCTCTTGGTGGAAGTGTTGGCGTAGGTCTTCTAGTAGGACGTGGTGACATCGTATCTCCTGTATCAAGAACAAAAAAATATGTATATATTATATTCCTATAGCTGAAAAATTTATCATGCCTTCTCGAAATGTATTTTCATCCCCCAACGTTTAAGTTTGTAAGGTATCTATCCCCAGATCAAATAGATGTAGCTTCAAATGTATATCTGAGTGAAATATGCTAGTAGATTAAGTCGAAGGTAATAGGCCTAGAGGAAGAGCAAGAACAAAAGAGTGAAGGAAATAAGAGGATCATGCGTGGGCACCTACACCAAGGGTACACAACATGTTAAAATAATAGAAAATGTGCTGTACGTTGACGAAGAGGTGACGGGCCCCCAAAAAAAAAAAAAAAAATAAATAAATAAATAAATAAATAAATAAAAAAAAAAAAAAAAATTAATTAATTAATTAAAAAAAATAGTCGATATAGTAATAATAAATATATATAGACAGCTTCATATGACAGTTGAGTATTCACATAACTGAAGATTTCAAGGTAAACATCAATATTTAGTTGATTTCCTGTGATTTAATTTTATACAAAATCCTATCCAAGGGATCCCACTCACGAGAACAGTTTCTGCCAGGTCGATCACGGATGTTTGGAGAAAGATCAATGAAACCGTTTTTACAGCGGCAGGTGAACGATCCCTCAGTGTTGATGCAGACAGCATCACCATCACAGTCATTGTCATTGGGTGAGGCACATTCATCAAGATCTACAGACAAAAGGAAAAAACGCGATGAATCTGTGTTGAGTCATGGTCCTTTGGTGCATCAGTCGAGTACCAATTGACGAAATACGTTGTTCCTTAACGATTCTACATCTGTTTGTAACAATTTACTATTAAAGAGGACATACAGAGGACTTATATCTTCCATCCTATCTTTATTTTATTCTATCTATTCCTCTGTCTTTGCATGTGTCTCTTGTAATTGACTTTTTAATAAGTTTTGTATTTTTGTAAACGTACACCCCAATCACAAGTATTTTTGTTATGCTTTTCAGGGACCATGCTTTCTTCAATTGTATCTGAACGGTTTACACAAAAAATGGCCGTAATTTACCAGTGACCGAAACAGAAGATTCGTCGATGGTGATGTTAAGAGTCCCCATCTCCATTGCACTTCTAAGTGATTCCATGAATGCACTGGTGATCATAGATGAATCAATCCTGGGTGTTGTCGCATTTGTCATCACTCCTTCGTTTATGAATAGGACGGTATAGTCTACGATGATAGAACCGTTGGCAAAGCTGTTGATCTCAGATCCCAAGTACAAGCTGGCGAGCGAGCTCGTCTTGTAAACCATGTTCACCTGTTAATGGGAACGATATTGGAGGAAGTTACTTACAAGATATGCTTGGCATAAATAGGTAAATTGGTAAAAGTATATGTCTTTGTTTAGTTCCACAGATAAGATCAGTAAATGATGCAATTGGAGATATCTTACAAGGGACAGCATAAGACACTTACCAAGTTCTCTACCTCAACAGCTAGATCCCGGAAGGCAAATGATTCTCTATCCCGTAAATCCTCTGTGAACAAGGCTGGTCTTCCTTTAGTCTCGGTGATACGAATAGCCCCTACGTATTGCTGGATAACTGTGTGATAACAATTAAAGGGCATCCATTTGGTAAACTTTAAGATACTCACCAATGGAATATTGAAAGTTATGGATCAGCTGGTAGCCATTTCCTACATGGTACAATGGTTTAAACAAGCGATATTGTAGTTTACGGAGAAAGTTTTTGCTGGACCCATTAGGTCACGTTTTGTCTAAATTTCTAACTCAAACAGAATCATTCATTAGCCCACCCTATTTTGTTCTATTCGATCATTAGAATGTGATATACTTTCTGATAATGAGGCTTTCACATATACACTCCGGGGCCCGTACGGCGAGTAAAAACAGACATTTTGGGAATTTTCGGCCGGTGGCCGGCCGGCTCCCGTACAGTTCCTACGGGCGCCGGGACATTTTTTTAAAGCCGTACGGGCGCCGTGGTGCTGGGTTGGCTGCTCCCAATTCTCCCGGCGTATTTATCTAGCCGTTAGGCCGTAGAAAGCCCGTAAAGGGCCCATGGGGCACCGTACGGGTCCCGTGCGGGCTCCGGACGGTGCCCCGACGAACCCCTCATGATTTTTTTCTGTCAATTCTCAATGGAGGCGGGGATGTCAGAGGACAAAGAGTTCAGTGCACCGCACGGCACCCAGCCGAGCGCCTTAAGGACTCCGGCCGGGCCCCGGTAGCCATCGGGTGCACCTGTTCATCGGACGGAGCCCGTAAGATGACCGGACGGCACCCGACTGGCACCCGGCCGACACCTTTAAGGGCACCCTGCATTTTCACTGGACCAATTTTCACCGGGCACCTCTCGGGTGCCGCAGAATATGTGACTGCACATGCCGTAGAAATGAAAATCGGAAGGGTCCCGTATGATCTCTAAAATCCACGGCAATCCGCCGGGTAGGGAAAATCGTACGGGGCCCGGTTTATATGTGACCTAGGCATAAGGAACAAATATTTCGAAAAACTTACAAATGCAAATGTCATCGGAGTTCCTAGAATATCCCGCCTGGCATCGGCACATGAACATGTTATTCCTCGAGACACAGACAGTGTTGGGGTCCCACGCACAGGGGAGGGAAGCACACGGATCTCTTGGTGTTGACTCCTCAGTGGTAGACATCATGAAATCAGATGTGGTGAAGGCAAAGTCGGTTGTCGGTTCAAACGGCGGTAGGGTGGGCCTTGGTCGCATGGTGGGGCGTGTTGAACGAGGAGGGCGTGTCGGATGAGGTGGCCTCGTTGGGATAATTTCTAGTTTGATAGGAGCAAAATATGCTTTAAATAATAAATAATGATATAAAAGTATGTTTATATGAAACAAAAATCATTCATTTCAAATATTTTGTTCAGTCTACAATCTGCGGAAACCACCACACCGAATTTTTTACTCGATATAAATATATCACCCAAGTGTAATAGGTACACTTCCTACATATGGATACAGAATATTCGTAGTAAGAAATGCACTCTCTCTTACTTACAACGAATATAAGCTGTAGAGACGGATGTTTCAACTTTTGTTGATTCAGTGTAACACAAGGTCATCCTGCAAATTATGCAAAAGATTTCAGAAAGGACTCGTTTGTTATCACAAAATCAAATCCAGAATCAGAAGTAAATCCCATGATCTGAAGGGAGTCTGCAAATGACAATCTAAACTATCTTTGAGTGAACTGTAACAATTAATTAGGGGATTATATATTATTTCTTTTGAATTTACATATACTTACTAATACACATCGGTCGCATGCCACTGAACGACCCATCGGCTGTACACCTCAAGACCGGCATTCCAACCAGTTTAAAACCATCATTACAGATGTACTTCACACTGTCTCCTACAAACGCAAGAGGTCTTGGTCGAGGCAATTCGGGAAGGAAAGGCAAATCTAGCCACTCTAGGAAGTGGATGAAGTTCCAGTATGTTTCATGTACCAGTGCATCCAGCGCAGTAGTAAACGCCCACAATTTTTCCAAGATTGCTTTGAGTGGTTCTGGTAAAGGTAGTCCAGAGAGGTCAATGCCGTTGATCCAGTCGAAGTTTTCCCAATCAATACCATTCATGAAATGGATGACATCAATAACCTGCTGCGGTATCGGCAAATTAGACATGTCCATGTCCATCCAATCGGTGTTTGCCCAATCCATTCTCATCATCCAGTGAATGGCAAGCTTTATTTGATCAGAGATGGGCAGCCCAGATAGATCAATAACTTGGGTCCAATCAAACTCATTCCAGTCCATTGTCAAAATCATCTGAAGCATATCTCTCATTTCTTCAGACAGCGGTAGTCTCGAGAAGTCCATTTCACTCCAGTCAGTGTTTTCCCAGTCCATCCTCATCAACTCTTCGAGGAACAACTTAGTTTTGTCCGAAAACGGCAGACCAGACAGGTCAATCACTTGTGCCCAGTCAACAGTTTGCCAGTCAACAAACATCATCAATACAAGAACCTCTCTAATTTGATCAGACATAGGAATCATTGATAGATCAATTTGTTCCCAACTCATGTTGTTCCAGTCCATACTCATGAGCATTTCAAAGAACAATTTCATTTGATCTGGGATAGGAAGTCCAGAAAAGTCGATAACCTGAGTCCAATCAAAATTGGCCCAATCAACTTGGGTTATCATCATGATGTACATCCTTAACTGATCTGGCATCGGAAGCTCAGTCATATCCATGTTCTCCCAGTCCATGCTCACCATTCTTTCTACTAGTGCTTTGATGGGCTCTGGAAGACCTGAAATGTCGATGACATCACTCCATTCAACGTTTTCCCAGTCTAATGTCATCAGCATCTCCAGATACATTCGCATTTGATCAGATATTGGTAAACCAGAAAGATCAATGACCTCAGACCATTCGATATTTCCCATATCCATGTTCATCAATCCTCCCAGGAGTTCCCTAATCACTGTAAAGTCCATGTTCATCCAGTCAAAACTCTCCCAGTCAATCTGTGCCATCATCAAGAGCATGTCTTTGATCTGATCGGGTATAGGCAGGTTCATGAGGTCTACTGCTTGCATGAGGTCAATGTTTTCCCAATCCATACTTTCAAGGAGGTAAAGGAATTCAGACAATTGATCGGGCAACTTAGATGTGTCAAGATTTGACAAATTCCAGTTCTCTCTGCTCGAAGTTAACATCATCAATAATACATTCTTTAAATCCTCTGAAACTGGAAGATTAAGAACATGTAGAACCATCGCCCAGTCTATTTCTTCCATTTCCATGTCAGGCATGGCATTCGTCCAATTAAAGTTTCCCCAGTCCATCATCATAAATTGATTTAACAAATCAAAGATATATTCCTGGATTTCGGCATCCATCAGCATAAGTAAGAAGTCCCTGTTACCTTGAGGAATAGGCAAATTTCCCACCATTCCAGTCCAATTGACAGCATCCCATCGCATGTTTGTCATGGTAAATATAAAACTCTTGACATGGTCTGGGATAGAGAGAGCAGACAGATCAATCTGGTCCCAGTTGATATTCTCCCAATCTGTCCTCATCACCATTTTGAGAAATCGGCTGGCAGCAGGAGGAATGGGAAGATTTGTGATGTTGTCGTTAGTCCAGTAGAAGTTTTCCCAGTCGATGCGCATAAACGGTTGGACCATTTCTGCAACGTTCTGCGGTATCGACTGATTTAACATTTTTACGAAGTCGAAGCCATCAGGAAGTTCCCAGCCCATGTTCATCATCAGTGACAGTATGCCGTCCATATCAATACTTGACCAATCTGTACCATTTAGGAGAAGGAAAAACTCCCGAACTTGCGAAGGCATTAGGAAATCCGTAACATTGCTCAAGCGGATGCTTTCCAAGTCTATATTCAACAGCATCATTAAGCATTGCCTCCATTCGTCCGGAAGAAGAGCGGTCATATTCATTTGTTTAATATCAATGTCCTGCATGTCGAAATTAATTGCCATCTCTATCCAGTCCTTTACGTACTCTGGCAATGGTAATAGAGGCAACATGAACTCCATCAATTCAAGATTAGTCATGTCCAGGTGTCTTGCAATGAACAGAATGTTTTGGAGTGATGCTGGCATGATGCTTTCAAGAACCGTAGTGTCAAGGTTTTCCCAGTCTGTTGAAACTATGAATTCCCGAATGTTTCTGAAGGAATCAGGTAGACTCATATTTCTGAAATCTGTGCTGTTCCAATCAAAGCTCTCCCAATCCATAGTCATCAGTGTGTTCAGATAGGGTCGTAGTGACTCGACGTAAGGATTATCAGTCATGTTAAAATCACTCCAGCCGGAAAGGAATGGACGCAGTGCATTTGGTATTAGCATATCTGTCAAACTCATGTTATTCATGTTCATCAAGTCTAGACCGGTGTAGTTTCGGAGGAGACTCAAGTTGATAGGATTCTGACGCAAAATACGAGTGACTATAGCGATCAAATCAGATGCTGAGGAAGGTACTGGCATATCATTGATTCCCGTCATGTTCATCCGCTCCCAATCAAAATTCATTGCCATTGTGATCATGTCTCTAATACCATCTGGAATAGGTAGTATAGGCAGTATATCGTCGGCTCTGATATCTTCCATGTCTTTTGTAAGCAAGAGAACGATCAGTTCCCTGATGAATTCTGGAATCGTCTTGATGTCACTCCAGTTTGTATTCTGCCAATCCATGACCATTGTGATTGCCTGTCTGAAGTTATCTGGCAAAGGTAGTGATGTCATATTAAAGCTACTCCAGTCAAGTATGATATCGGCACTCCCATCCGTTGACAACTGGATTCTGGGTAGACCTTGAGGAAGAAGTGAGTTCAATGCAGGAATAGATGCTTCCCAGTTCACATCAGACCCGTTCATATTGGATAGAATCTCTCTTCCGATGACGGTAATAAGATTTAGCGTACGGTTATCAATAGTTGGAATCATACCAGGTAAAACCGTTGTATTCATATTCATCCAATCTATGTTTGAGAGATCACCGTCTTCCCAGTTTGTGTTAGTGATGAGTTCAAGAACTGCCTCAATTATCCTACGAAGTACTTGGAAATCAGTATTCTGCCAATCAATACCCATTACCATGTCGAAGATTTGTTGTGTAACCTGTGTTGCTCCCGTGTTAGGGATACCAACTGCTGGTATATCGACATTGGGTATGTCCACATTAGGCAGGTCGACATTTGGTAGGCCATCAAATGGGTTTCCAACTCCCAAGTTTGGGAAATTCAGACTTCCAATTTGAGATGCTACATCGCCGACGTAACCAGACCCATCAACCTCGTCCCTCCACATGTCATTGGAAACCGTAGTGAATTCATCTCCGAATAGATCTCTCGTGACAGGCCATTCCCACCCAGGTGTGGACTCGTTTCCGTTCATTCCACCTGGAGTCGTCGGTGCCTCCATGCCCGGTGGGCGGTTGTCGTACAGGATGGCGTATCCATATCGTGGTGGATAGGGGAAAGGACCACAGGTCACTATGGAAAAAATGATATCGGATCTAGAGGATTACATGCGCAATAGCTTTTCTTTATAACATTCCTCTATCAAATATCTAAATTGCATTATTTTATTAAACTATAATACGATTGAAGTTAGAGAATACATCATCATGACGAGCGTTTCCGAATATATTAACTTTTTTGACGGTGTTCATCTACAAATTGGAAGATATTTGTTTGAAAATTGTCCATTGTGGTAAACGCAACTCCATTTAGAAATTTATTGTAACGCAATGCTCTGGCCATCCATCGAATTTTCGACCGAATGCAAAGACGTATATCCACAAGTGGCTCTCAATTACTTAGACTACGTAATTCCTTCCTTATATGATGATGTTCGTATATTCATGGGCAACCAATTTAAACTTACATTCGCAGACACCATCGGGGTTGAAAGCAAATCCTGGTCGGCATACGCACTTGAAGGATCTGCCAACAACGATGCATTCTGCCCGAGCATAGGCACATGGGTTTCTGGAACAGGGGTTAGGCGGAGGTGGTGGCATCGTGACTGGCACTACGTAAATAGAGAAGAAGTTAGTATTATTAAGCCTACCAACCAAATTCCGACTCTGATATACAAAGTACAGGTACATCATGCTCATCAAGATGGTTGATAAAAGGAATCATTGGTTATTCAAGTTGGTATAGTCCTTGCAAATACTTTTTTCTTATTTTCATTATCAGAGATAATAATAATAATATTAATATATAATATAATATAATATTAACTGAGATAATAATAATAATAATAATAATAATAATAATAATAATAATAATAATACAAGATGAATAGTAGATGAATACCGTATCGACGTGGCATCTATAATATATACAATCATTCGAATTTTCAATGTGTCGTACATTTGGAACATATACTTTGTTCGCGTCTCATGAACTGCTACTTACGAGAACAAATTTTGCCGGGTTGGCGGATGTTTAGTGAAAGATCGATGAAACCTTCACGACAGCGGCAGGTAAACGATCCCTCAGTGTTGATGCAGACAGCATCGTCATCACAGTTATTGTCATCGCGTGAGGCACATTCATCCAGATCTAATTAAAAAAAAAACGTCTTTATTCTCACTGAGAACAGTTCAATAAAGGAATTTACCACTGAGATAGGATTGAAGATTACTTTACGAACATCGGTGTATTAGGACTAGTATGATAATGCACAAGTGATCGAATTCTAAACTTGTAATCATATAGGCTTATAGGTCGTCACGTTGTTTTGATTCGGACTACTAACGATGGAGACAATGTTAATTTCAAGATAGCATAAGTGTGGTAGTCAAGACCTCAATTTCGGAGACCTAGACCTGGAAAAACCGGTCTCCTGGTCAAGGCTTGGTCTCGACTCCTTCCACACGGATGGGGATTGATGACTGAAAACAAATCGCATCAATCTGCACTCACCAGTAACCATCACAGATGACTCATCAATGCTGACATTGACAGTACCCGTTTCCATCGCCATCTTCAACGACTCTGTGAACGCTGCGAAAACGGTTGTGGAATCAATCTTTGACGGCATCGTTGTGTTGGTGGTCGTATTCGTCGGGGTGTTTGTTTCCTCGTCCATGAATTTGACGGTGTAATCCACAACGATGGAGCCGTTCGAGAAACCGTTGACGGTGGCTCCAAGATACGAATCAGCGAGAGAGCTCATCAGGTAAATCATATCCAGCTATAAAGAGATGAAGACATACGCTAATTATTGTAAGTAGGCCTACTTGAATACAAACTATTGTGTCTGTAAATAAACTGCAAACAACCACTAATGGCAAAGGATTATGATCCGTTTGAAAAGAAAACTTACTATAACACAGTAAACACATACACGTTTATAAAATGATAGTGATAATACTAATAATAAAACGGAAACAGTATAGAATTTCAGGTTTTTATGCTGTTAACAAAGTGTCGATATCATTAGTAGATTTCGTGACAATACTTTGAAATGAGCTATAGTTAGCTGGGCGTGATAATAGGCCGCTCCTGTACGAATGTACGAATGACAGAAACTTGAAGAGAAGACCATCCTACTCACCGTACTCTCTACGTCAGTGGCTAGAGCCTGGAAAGCTGGCGATGTTGTATCCTGCAGGTCTTCTGTAAAGAAGGCAGTTCCGCCATTTACCTCGGTGATTCGAATCATTGCTGCAAACTGCTGGGTTGCTGCAAGATGTTTTGTTGGAAGAATCGGTACATTTTTATCAATTTGATTGTCTTGCGATATCGTTCCTGATGAAAAAAAATTATGTAGGATAAAGTACCGGCCGTTGCGGACGAGGCGTCAATTTTGCTGACGTAGAACTACGTCATTGGTGGGCGCGGCCTTTGACATGGGAGAGTGACATCGTCCAAAAAGGAAATGCAACGTGTGCAAATAATGCTTTGAGTTAACATCACATGCACTAATTTACATCACATGCTTGAGTCAAAGCTGCCTCGATGATCCTATGATTATTACAAAGGTAACAATGTAGTCGTGTCTAAGGGAAAAAGCTTCACAGTGTGTTCCCAAACGCATATAATATTCTAACAATTTTAATGTGGGTTATTATACGCATGGACAAGTTTGAGCATCATAAATGAAAAAAAGTTCTCTACTTACATGTACACGTATTGTTTGAATCCCGAGCGTATCCTGCCTGGCACTGGCACTCGTACGTGCCACCCAATGAGACGCAATCTGTGTTGACATCCGAAACACAAGGATTCGAAGAACATGGATCTGCAAGTGTTGTCGGTTCAGGCGAAGCTTTCTCGGTTGTAACCATTTCACTTGTTGTTGCCTCTGACGTAGTTTGTAGATCCAATCTTGGAGTCGTAACTTCACCATCAATGGTAGTTCCTTGATATCTTTCTGTAGTGGATTCTTCAGCTGTTTGGGAGGGTGTAGACGTTGCTCTGTTATTTTGAGTTGTTTGTTCTACTTCTGTTGTAAATTCGAAAGGTGTGGGGCTCGGATCTTCTGATGGCCTTGGTGTTGAGGATTCAGATGTTGCTCTGTTATTTGGGGTTGTGCTTTCTTCATTTGTTGTAAATTCGAAAGGAGTCGTTCTTGAAGGTTCTGAGGGTGTTGGCCTTTCAGTTGGACGAGGCCTTATCGTTGGTCTAGGCCGTTCAGTTGGACGAGGTGGTTCTGTTGGCCATATTCCTGGAAAAGAGATAAGGAAAGAAGTGAGTTTTATAAAAGCCTACAATCAAGAAAGTATGAAAACATAAGACTTTAATAAAATCTGTATAAGTATATTTTAAAGAACAATTGATGCTAAATTTGTAAAAAATGGTTCTAGTCCGTATTATTTACCGTTTCTTGCAACACTTGCATGGTATGATTCAGTGTAATACAAAGCCATCCGGCAAATTATGTGAAATATGTCAGACAAAAATCGATTAATTAATACAACAAAATCAAATCGGGCATAGAAAAGTCCATCCCAAGGTCTGACGGCTGAATGGAATCTGCAAATGACTATCTCAATTGTATTTGAGTGAACTGTTACAATTACTTAGGGATTATATATTATTTCTTTTGAATTTACATATACTTACTAATACACATCGGTCGCATGCCACTGAATGACCCATCGGCTGTACACCTCAAGACCGGCATTCCAACCAGTTTAAAGCCATCCTTACAGATGTACTTCACATTGTCTCCTACAAACGCAAGAGGTCTTGGTCGAGGCAATTCGGGAAGGAAAGGCAAATCTAGCCACTCTAGGAAGTGAATGAAGTTCCAGTATGTTTCATGTACCAGTGCATCCAGCGCAGTAGTAAACGCCCACAATTTTTCCATGATTGCTTTGAGTGGTTCTGGTATAGGTAGGCCAGAGAGGTCAATGCCGTTGATCCAGTCGAAGTTTTCCCAATCAATACCATTCATGAAACGGATGACATCAATAACCTGCTGCGGTATCGGCAAATCAGACATGTCCATGTCCATCCAATCGGTGTTTGCCCAATCCATTCTCATCATCCAGTGAATGGCAAGCTTCATTTGATCAGAGATGGGCAGCCCAGATAGATCAATAACTTGGTTCCAATCAAACTCATTCCAGTCCATTGTCAACATCATCTGAAGCATATCTCTCATCTCTTCAGACAGCGGTAGTCTCGAGAAGTCCATTTCACTCCAGTCAGGGTTTTCCCAGTCCATCCTCATCAACTCTTCAAGGAACAACTTAGTTTTGTCCGAAAACGGAAGACCAGACAGGTCAATCACTTGTGCCCAGTCAACAGTTTGCCAGTCAACAAACATCATCAATTCAAGAACCTCTCTAATTTGATCAGACATAGGAATGATTGACAGATCAATTTGTTCCCAACTCATGTTGTTCCAGTCCATACTCATGAGCATTTCAAAGAACAATTTCATTTGATCTGGGATAGGAAGTCCAGAAAAGTCGATAACCTGAGTCCAATCAAAATTGGCCCAATCAACTTGGGTTATCATCATGATGTACATCCTTAACTGATCTGGCATCGGAAGCTCAGTCATATCCATGTTCTCCCAGTCCATGCTCACCATTCTTTCTACTAGTGCTTTGATGGGCTCTGGAAGACCTGAAATGTCGATGACATCACTCCATTCAACGTTTTCCCAGTCTAATGTCATCAGCATCTCCAGATACATTCGCATTTGATCAGATATTGGTAAACCAGAAAGATCAATGACCTCAGACCATTTGATATTTCCCATATCCATGTTCATCAATCCTCCCAGGAGTTCCCTAATCACTGTAAAGTCCATGTTCATCCAGTCAAAACTCTCCCAGTCAATCTGTGCCATCATCAAGAGCATGTCTTTGATCTGATCGGGTATAGGCAGGTTCATGAGGTCTACTGCTTGCATGAGGTCAATGTTTTCCCAATCCATACTTTCAAGGAGGTAAAGGAATTCAGACAATTGATCGGGCAACTTAGATGTGTCAAGATTTGACAAATTCCAGTTCTCTCTGCTCGAAGTTAACATCATCAACAATACATTCTTTAAATCCTCTGAAACTGGAGGATTAAGAACATGTAGAACCATCGCCCAGTCTATTTCTTCCATTTCCATGTCAGGCATGGCATTCGTCCAATTAAAGTTTCCCCAGTCCATCATCATAAATTGATTTAACAAATCAAAGATATATTCCTGGATTTCGGCATCCATCAGCATAAGTAAGAAGTCCCTGTTACCTTGAGGAATAGGCAAATTTCCCACCATTCCAGTCCAATTGACAGCATCCCATCGCATGTTTGTCATGGTAAATATAAAACTCTTGACATGGTCTGGGATAGAGAGAGCAGACAGATCAATCTGGTCCCAGTTGATATTCTCCCAATCTGTCCTCATCACCATTTTGAGAAATCGGCTGGCAGCAGGAGGAATGGGAAGATTTGTGATGTTGTCGTTAGTCCAGTAGAAGTTTTCCCAGTCGATGCGCATAAACGGTTGGACCATTTCTGCAACGTTCTGCGGTATCGACTGATTTAACATTTTTACGAAGTCGAAGCCATCAGGAAGTTCCCAGCCCATGTTCATCATCAGTGACAGTATGCCGTCCATATCAATACTTGACCAATCTGTACCATTTAGGAGAAGGAAAAACTCCCGAACTTGCGAAGGCATTAGGAAATCCGTAACATTGCTCAAGCGGATGCTTTCCAAGTCTATATTCAACAGCATCATTAAGCATTGCCTCCATTCGTCCGGAAGAAGAGCGGTCATATTCATTTGTTTAATATCAATGTCCTGCATGTCGAAATTAATTGCCATCTCTATCCAGTCCTTTACGTACTCTGGCAATGGTAATAGAGGCAACATGAACTCCATCAATTCAAGATTAGTCATGTCCAGGTGTCTTGCAATGAACAGAATGTTTTGGAGTGATGCTGGCATGATGCTTTCAAGAACCGTAGTGTCAAGGTTTTCCCAGTCTGTTGAAACTATGAATTCCCGAATGTTTCTGAAGGAATCAGGTAGACTCATATTTCTGAAATCTGTGCTGTTCCAATCAAAGCTCTCCCAATCCATAGTCATCAGTGTGTTCAGATAGGGTCGTAGTGACTCGACGTAAGGATTATCAGTCATGTTAAAATCACTCCAGCCGGAAAGGAATGGACGCAGTGCATTTGGTATTAGCATATCTGTCAAACTCATGTTATTCATGTTCATCAAGTCTAGACCGGTGTAGTTTCGGAGGAGACTCAAGTTGATAGGATTCTGACGCAAAATACGAGTGACTATAGCGATCAAATCAGATGCTGAGGAAGGTACTGGCATATCATTGATTCCCGTCATGTTCATCCGCTCCCAATCAAAATTCATTGCCATTGTGATCATGTCTCTAATACCATCTGGAATAGGTAGTATAGGCAGTATATCGTCGGCTCTGATATCTTCCATGTCTTTTGTAAGCAAGAGAACGATCAGTTCCCTGATGAATTCTGGAATCGTCTTGATGTCACTCCAGTTTGTATTCTGCCAATCCATGACCATTGTGATTGCCTGTCTGAAGTTATCTGGCAAAGGTAGTGATGTCATATTAAAGCTACTCCAGTCAAGTATGATATCGGCACTCCCATCCGTTGACAACTGGATTCTGGGTAGACCTTGAGGAAGAAGTGAGTTCAATGCAGGAATAGATGCTTCCCAGTTCACATCAGACCCGTTCATATTGGATAGAATCTCTCTTCCGATGACGGTAATAAGATTTAGCGTACGGTTATCAATAGTTGGAATCATACCAGGTAAAACCGTTGTATTCATATTCATCCAATCTATGTTTGAGAGATCACCGTCTTCCCAGTTTGTGTTAGTGATGAGTTCAAGAACTGCCTCAATTATCCTACGAAGTACTTGGAAATCAGTATTCTGCCAATCAATACCCATTACCATGTCGAAGATTTGTTGTGTAACCTGTGTTGCTCCCGTGTTAGGGATACCAACTGCTGGTATATCGACATTGGGTATGTCCACATTAGGCAGGTCGACATTTGGTAGGCCATCAAATGGGTTTCCAACTCCCAAGTTTGGGAAATTCAGACTTCCAATTTGAGATGCTACATCGCCGACGTAACCAGACCCATCAACCTCGTCCCTCCACATGTCATTGGAAACCGTAGTGAATTCATCTCCGAATAGATCTCTCGTGACAGGCCATTCCCACCCAGGTGTGGACTCGTTTCCGTTCATTCCACCTGGAGTCGTCGGTGCCTCCATGCCCGGTGGGCGGTTGTCGTACAGGATGGCGTATCCATATCGTGGTGGATAGGGGAAAGGACCACAGGTCACTATGGAAAAAATGATATAGGATCTAGAGGATTACATGCGCAATAGCTTTTCTTTATAACATTCCTCTATCAAACATCTAAATTGCATCATTCTATTAAACTATAATACGATTGAAGTTAGAAAATACATCATCGTGACGAGCGTTTCCGAATATATTAACTTTTTGACGGTGTTCATCTACAAATTGGAAGATATTTGTTTGAAAACTGTCCATTGTGGTAAACGCAACTCCATTTAGAAATTTATTGTAACGCAATGCTCTGGCCATCCATCGAATTTTCGACCGAATGCAAAGACGTATATCCACAAGTGGCTCTCAATTACTTAGACTACGTAATTCCTTCCTTATATGATGATGTTCGTATATTCATGGGCAACCAATTTAAACTTACATTCGCAGACACCATCGGGGTTGAAAGCAAATCCTGGTCGGCATACGCACTTGAAGGATCTGCCAACAACGATGCATTCTGCCCGAGCATAGGCACACGGGTTTCTGGAACATGGGTTAGACGGAGGTGGTGGCATCGTCATTGGCACTACGTAAATAGTGAAGAAAATAGTATTTTCAAGCCTACAAACCAAAATCTTGACTCCGTTATACAAAGTACGTGTAATTATGTTTATCAAGATGGTCGATAAAAGGAATCACTGGTTATTCAAGTTTTCTAGTCCTTGCAAAAATCAGGAGCCATAAGCAGTACTGAGATGAATATCGTATTGTCGTGGCATCTATAATATATGAAATCACTAGAATTTTCAATGTGTTGGACATTTGGAACATATACTTTGTTCGCGTCTCATGAACTGCTACTTACGAGAACAAATTCTGCCGGGTTGGCGGATGTTTAGTGAAAGATCGATGAAACCTTCACGACAGCGGCAGGTAAACGATCCCTCAGTGTTGGTGCAGACAGCATCGTCATCACAGTTATTGTCATCGCGTGAGGCACATTCATCCAGATCTAATTAAAAGAAACAATACGTTTTTTCTCACTGAGAACAGTTTGACAAACGAATTTACCACTGAGATAGGATTGAAGATTACTTTACGAACATCAGTGTATTTGGACTAGTATGGTAATTCACAAGTGAGCGAATTCTAAACTTGTAATAATATAGGCTTACAGGTCGTCACGTTATTTTGATTTGGACTACTAAAGATACAGACAATGTTAATTTCAAGATAGCATAAGTGTGGTAGTCCTCAAGTTCCAAGACCTAGACCTGGAAAAACCGGTCTCCTGATCAAGGCCTGGTCTCGACTCCTTTCACACTGATGGGGATTGATGACTGACCAAACAAACCGCATCAATCTGCACTCACCAGTAACCATCACAGATGACTCATCGATGCTGACATTGACAGTACCCGTTTCCATCGCTATCTTCAACGACTCTGTGAACGCTGCGACAACGGTTGTGGAATCAATCGTTGTCGGCACCGTTGTGTTGGTGGTCGTATTCTTTGGGGTGGTGGTTTCCTCGTCCATGAATTTGACGGTGTAATCCACAACGATAGAGCCATTCGAGAAACCGTTAACTGTGGCTCCAAGATACGAATTGGCAAGAGAGCTCATCAAGTAAATCATGTCCAGCTATGAAAAGGTGAAGACATACGCTAATCATTCAAACATTGTAAGTACTTGTACTTGAATATAATGATAATAAATTAATAGAAGAGGCATTTGTGTCAATCAATTAACTGACAAACACAGGCAAACGGATTATGATTTTTTAAAGTATACTGACGACAAAATAGTGAAGAGGAAAACGATTATAAAATTAAAAGATCTAAAGGATTAAATTTTCTCCTGATTATTAATTGCCGATAATCACTTGTACGCCTACATTTTCTTACACGTACTATTTAGCTAAACTGAAGAGAATAAGCTACTCTTTTAAACTTTCAATTAACGTTTACATACATTTATGACAGTCACTGAAGGACCATTTCTTCTACGCTTACCGTGTTCTCTACGTCAGTAGCTAGAGCCTGGAAAGCTGGTGATGTTGTATCTTGCAGATCTTCAGTAAAGGAGGCAGTTCCACCATTTACCTTGGTGATTCGAATCATTGCTGCAAACTGCTGGGTTGCTGCAAGATGATTTTTTTAAAAGAATCGGTCTATCATTATATTCACTCTGGTTTTATGGTATCTAAACCCGTGTGTTGGCTCAGTCAGTAGAGCGTCCGCCTCACAACCGGGAGGTCGTGGGTTCGAACCCCGGCCGCGTCATACCAAAAGACGTTGGGGAAGTACCAACCAATCCAAAGAAGTTAATAAATAAATTTATTTCATCATTAAAATTTTATTTGAAATACAAAGAAAATATAAGATACTTCGATAATGAAGAAGTTAAAAAAGTAATAGAAATGTTATAATGATCATTTTAAGAAATTATGTTGATCTTGTATATAATTCATATGTTTCATTTTACTTGTTTTGTAAATAGTCTATATGTATTTTGAAATTGATTAATAAAGTCCCTCTGAAGAGGTAAAGAGAAAAAAAAAATACCAAAAAACGTTAAAAGATGGGAGTCGCTGCTACCTTGTTTGGCGTTCAACAATAAGGGGGTAGAGCAATGTCGATCTGGCGCTGCTCAGTGGCTGCCGGGCTCACGATCAATTGGGCAAAAAGAATTTTCCATTTTCGGTTTAATAAAATTTGGAGTGGACTATAAAATATTATTATTATTATTATTATTATCATCATTACTAAATGAAAATACTAAATGAAAATACTGAATGGTTGAGGATATATTACATTGTACGTGTATATACATATTGTAACAACTATGTTGTGATTAATATTTTGAGCATTACAGGTAAAATGATTAATCATTTGCCTGAACACTAAGTTTTTACTTCATACTTTTTATAAGGAGGTGCGATAGCTCAGTCTCGTAACCGGGAAGTCCCGGGTTCGAAACAAAGTTGATGCGCTAGAGCCTATGGTAAGGCAGTAATCCTCATTACCAAGTCCCTCGGAGAGGACTTAAAGCCGTCGGTCCACTGGTTGCTTATTTATAAGCACACACATACTTTCTTAGCAGTTAGGTAAAACAAACAAACTAACCAACTTACATGTACACGTATTGTTTGAGTCCCTAGCGTATCCTGCCTGGCACTGGCACTCGTATGTGTCACCCAATGAGACGCAATCTGTGTTGACATCCGAAACACAAGGATTCAAAGAACATGGATCTGCAGGTGTCGTCGGTGCAGGCGAAGCTTTCTCGGTTGTAACTACCACACTAGTTGCTGCCTCTGACGTAGTTTGTAGATCCGATCTTGGAGTAGTCACTTCATCATCAATGGTAGTTCCTTGATATCTTTCTGTAGTGGATATTTCAGTCGTTTGGGAGGGCTTAGATGTTGCTCTGTCATTTTGAGTTGTTTCTTCTGCTTCTGTTGTATATTCGAAAGTAGTTGGTCTCGGAGCTTCTGAGGGCCTTGGTCTTTCAGTCGGACGGGGCCGTTCTGTGGGTGTTGAGGATTCAGATGTTGCTCTGTTATTGTGGGTAGTGCTTTCTTCATTTGTTGTAAAATCGAAAGGAGTGGTTCTCGAAGGTTCCGAGGGCCTCGGTTTTTCAGTTGGTCGAGGCCTTCCAGTTGGCCTGGGCCGTTCAGTAGGACGAGGGGGTTCTGTTGGCCTTATTCCTTGAAAAGAAAGAGCCAAAGAAAATTATTTCAGAAAGGCCTAAAGCCAAACCAAAAAAGAAAGAAATACACTACAATCCATAGTAACAGAGAATATTAAAT
This sequence comes from Mesocentrotus franciscanus, assembly GCA_037976565.1. Lineage (NCBI taxonomy): Eukaryota > Metazoa > Echinodermata > Echinoidea > Camarodonta > Strongylocentrotidae > Mesocentrotus > Mesocentrotus franciscanus. The sequence continues at coordinate 5,558,975 of CP137666.1, read as the reverse complement.
ATTGCAAATTTCTAAATATATTATTAAAAAACACGCTTATTTAAGTGCTCGATTTTTACAGATTTCATTTCTGTATTATTTTGGTTGCACATCAATTAGTTTTTCAATCTGTATTAAAAAAGTTCGCTCGATCATAAATGACCATATAGATGTATGCACCGCTAATCCAAGATATTCTTATTTCAACGATGATCAGTGGTCTAAATATGTCAAATAAATACCATGTACGAAACAGTATTATTTAAGAAATTTGTTTTTTCAAAGGGTACTTACTCGCAATCAGGAGGCAAACTGCTCCATGAACCGTCATTCGTACAGGTGAGTACCGATGATCCAATTAGCTCGAAACCTCTCTTGCAGACATACGTAATACTATCACCAGCAATTGGAGGTGGCCGAGGACGTGGTAGATCAGGGAGAAAGGGTATGTCGAGCCAAAACAGAAACTTCAAGATCTTGTTGTACATGTCATAGAAAATGCGGTGAAGTAGATCCGAAACGATGGAGTCTAATCTGTGTAGAACAGCTATGGCACGCTCCATCATACTGTCCATGTCCATCCAATCAGTGTTTGCCCAGTCCATATTCATCATCCAGTGAATGGCAAGCTTCATTTGATCAGAGATTGGTAGTCCAGAAAGATCAATAACTTGAGTCCAATCAAACTCATTCCATTCCATGGTCAACATCATTTGAAGCATATCTCTCATCTCTTCAGACAGCGGTAGTCTTGAGAAGTCCATTTCACTCCAGTCAGGGTTTTCCCAGTCCATCCTCATCAACTCTTCGAGGAACAACTTAGTTTTGTCCGAAAACGGAAGACCAGACAGGTCAATCACTTGGCTCCAGTCAACAGTTTGCCAGTCAACAAACATCATCAATTCAAGAACCTCTCTAATTTGATCAGACATAGGAATGATTGACAGATCAATTTGTTCCCAACTCATGTTGTTCCAGTCCATACTCATGAGCATTTCAAAGAATAATTTCATTTGATCTGGGATAGGAAGTCCAGAAAAGTCGATAACCTGAGTCCAATCAAAATTGGCCCAATCAACTTGGGTAATCAACATGATGTACATCCTTAACTGATCTGGCATCGGAAGCTCAGTCATATCCATGTTCTCCCAGTCCATGCTCACCATTCTTTCTACTAGTGCTTTGATGGGCTCTGGAAGACCTGAAATGTCGATGACATCACTCCATTCAACGTTTTCCCAGTCTAATACCATCAGCATCTCCAGATACATTTGCATTTGATCAGATATTGGTACCCCAGAAAGATCAATGAACTCAGACCATTTGATATTTCCCATATCCATGTTCATCAATCCTCCCAGGAGTTCCCTAATCACTGTAAAGTCCATGTTCATCCAGTCAAAACTCTCCCAGTCAATCTGTGCCATCATCAAGAGCATGTCTTTGATCTGATCGGGTATAGGCAAGTTCATGAGGTCTACTGCTTGCATGAGGTCAATGTTTTCCCAATCCATACTTTCAAGGAGGTAAAGGAATTCAGACAATTGATCGGGCAACTTAGATGTGTCAAGATTTGACAAATTCCAGTTCTCTCTGCTCGAAGTTAACATCATCAAAAATACATTCTTTAAATCCTCTGAAATTGGTAGATTTAGAACATCTAGAATCATCGCCCAGTCAAAATCTTCCATTTCCATTTCGGGCACAGCATTCATCCAATCAAAGTTCCCCCAGTCCATCATCATAAGTTGATTAAAAAAATCAAAGATATATTCCTGGATTTCAGCATCCATCAACATTAGGAGGAAATCCCTATTACCATGAGGAATTGGCAAATTGTCCACCATGCCAGTCCAATTGACAGCATCCCATCGCATATTTGTCATGGTAAATATAAAACTCTTGACCTCGTCTGGGATTGAGAGAGCAGACAGATCAATCTGGTCCCAGTTGATATTCTCCCAATCTGTCCTCATCACCATTATGAGAAATCGGCTGGCAGCATCAGAAATGGGAAGATTTGTGATGTTGTCGTTAGTCCAGTCAAAGTTTTCCAAGTCAATGGGGATAAACGGTTGTAGCATTTCATGCACATTAACAAATGCATCCAAATTAAAACTTCTCAGAAGTTCCAGGTCCAAATTCATCAACATAGGGTAAAATTCATTTATGATTACATCAATATTCGACTGATCTACAGTCTCCCAGTCCGTGTTTACCAAGACGAACAATACAGATTTGACCTGATCTGGTAACGGTAGACTCATCAGGATATCTGTGGAATTATACTTGCTCCAGTCCGTACCATTAAGGAAAAGGAGAAACTCCCGAAGTTGTGAAGGGATTAGAAAATCCGTCACATTGCTTAAGCGGATGCTTTCTAAGTCTATATTCATCAACATCATAATGTATTCCGTCCATTCGTCCGGAAGAAGAGCGGTCATATTCATGTGTTTAACATCGAGGTCTTGCATGTCGAAATTAATTGCTATCTCTATCCAGTACTTTACGTAGTCTGGCAATGGTAATAGAGGCAACATGAACTCTATCAATTCAAGATTAGGCATGTCCAGGTGTCTTGCAATGAACAGAATGTTTTGGAGTGATGCTGGCATGATGCTTTCAAGAACCATAGTGTCAAGGTTGTCCCAGTCTGTTGAAACTATGAATTCCAGAATGTTTCGAAAGGAATCGGGTAGACTCATATTTCTGAAATCTGTGCTGTTCCAATCAAAGTTTTCCCAATTCATATTCATCAAGCTTTCGAGATAAGGTCGTAATAACTCGACGTAAGAAATTTCAGTCACGTTAAAATCATTCCAGCCGGAAAGGAATGGACACAGTGCCTTCGGTATTGGCATATCTGTCAAACGCATGTTATACATGTTCATCAAGTCCAGGCCGGTGTAGTTTCGGAGAAGACTCCAGTCGATGGGATTCTGACGCAAAATTCGAGAGACTATAGCGATTAAATCAGAAGTTGTAGTAGGTAGTGGCGTATCATTGATTCCCGTTATGTTCAGCTGGTTCCAGTCGAAATTCATTGCCATTGTGATCATGTCTCTAATACCATCTGGAATGGGTAGTACAGGCAGTATATCGTTAGCTGCTATATCTTCCATGTCTGTTGAAAGAAATAAAAGAGTCAGTTCCCTAATGAATACAGGGAGCGCTGACATATTGAACCAGTTGATATTTTCAAAGGTCAGTGCAGTGACGTTCATTGTACTCCAATCCAAGAAAGCTAAGTACGTTCCTTCGATTTCCCATCGGATTGTCGGAAATCCTTCGGGAAGGTTCGAATTGATTATTCCAACCATGGCTTCCCAGTTAACATTCGATACGTTCCCACTAGCGAGAAACTCTGTTCCTAAGAGTTGCAGAGCATCTACGTTTATTGAAAGGCGTGTTGTATTGATACGAGAAAGGTCCATTTCCGGTAGATCATCAATCATAAATACCGGACGTTGAATAGCAGCGATAACTTCTTGGATATCTACAACCATGGACCAATCAGTATCCGTTATGACATACATGATTTCCCTCATAAAACTGGGAAAAGCAAGTTGACTGAATTCAAGAGATGTCCAATCATAGTTCTGCCAATCAGTTGATAGGATCAGAGTTAGACCGTCTCGGAGCATACCCGGCATCGGTAAGGTGGATGCGTTCATGTTCTCCCAGTTGATGGTAGATAGATCACCATTTTCCCAGTTAGTTGTCATAATAACGTCGCTCACAATTCTGATCAATTCACGTAGAAGACGGATGATAACAAAAGATTCAGAATCTATGATCTGCCAGTCTACAGCCATCGTAATGTCAATTATTTGTTGGATGACCTGTACAGCTTGTGAATTGACGTTGCCAAAATCCGGAAGTCCGTTGGATGAATCACCAGGAGAAACGCCACCTTCCCAAGTGACCGAGGGTAGGGTAAATCCAGGAGAGAACGTCACCATATCACCATGGTTATCTCCACCACCGATAAACGGTATGTCTATATCAGGCAAATCGATGCCACCGATAGGAATCCCCCAACCCCCATTTCCAGAATCTCCGGTTGCGCCAGCAGAGGCTGTAACGGATTCCTCGTCATCACCCGCAAAGGGATTTCCTATTCCAATGTTCGGGAAGTTTAATGCTCCAAGACGACCTGGTACATTATCGAATTCGCCGGCCTCATCGAATAAGTCACTTAACGTGTCATTACCCCTCATACTGTCGGGAAACGGGGCTCGCGAGGCCGGCACCATTCCTCCAAAACCTGGTCGAGGTGTCCAAGATGAAGGGAGAGATGGAAAGTATGTATCGGGAGGAAGGGCATAGCCATGCTTTGGAGGAGGAGGATACCAACCGCAGGTAACTATTTAATAAAAACAAGTAAAACAAAAAAGGAATATTACAAAAAATGGATAGTGATATCATGTAGGAAAATAATGAACGATGAAAATGCGAGTAACGACGACATTGGAATGTATATCTTTATCGATATACCCCATATAAGCTCTTATAACTGACTCCATTATGGCTATCAATGTACAGTGAATACATTTGCAAGCTTAAAAGAATAGAAATAAAGTATTTCTAGTTACCATTCCATACAATTTGGAAAACATAAATCATTCAATGTAACTATCCGGGAAGCTGTACTCACTTTTACATTCAGGTACAGGGCCACTCCATTCTCCATCAAAGCAAATGATCCATTCGGGCCCGATGAGGACGTAGTTAGGATCACATGAGAAAACAACCTTCTCCCCACGGCGATGCCAATCATACCGTCTGTAAGATCCATGCAGTGGGGCCAGGATTGGTGTGCACCTTGGACGAGGTCTCGTTGGAGGTTCTGGTGATGATTCATCCGTAGTCATCATCCGAGTCGGTAATGTTACAATATCAATGGTGGTGTATTGTGAGAAATACTCACGCGTAGTGCTTTCAGGCAGAGGTCTGGTGGAAACACTTAGGCTGGTTGGTCGAGGTGGTCTAGTGGAAGGTTCTGGTCTTGTTGTTTCAACGTCGATCATTGGTGTAGTTTCCCTTTCTTCCGTTGTTTTGACACCACCCTGTGTTGTTGAAGGGCGGCTTTCTAACGTTGTTCCTGTATCAGCCGTTGTCAGAACAGGTGTCGTTTTTTCGTTCTCCCGTATCGTAGTAGCTGCTACCTCTGTAGTGGTAGCTCCAGCAACAGTTGTTGGGGAGACACGTGTTGTTGTTCCAGATGAGGAAGAACTTAATGTGGTTGGCTGAGGTGGTCTTGTTGAGGGCTCGGGTCTTGTCGTGTCGACATCCACTTCTGGTGTCGTTTCCCTGAATTGAGTTGTCACTTGGGTTGTTGTTGTTGTTGTTGTTGTAGGACGGTCTTCTACTGTGGTTCCTTTATCACTAGTCACTTTGTTAGTCGGTGTAGTAGTAACCAAAGCCTCTTCAGTCGTAGCTGCAGCAACAGTTGTTTGTTTTGATCCTTGCGTTGTGCCAGCCGGTGAATCCGTTGAGACAATGACATCGCCTAATATTATAAAAAATATAAGGGTAATGACAGTTGAAGACATACATTTATTGTGACGAAAAAAGACACTGAACTTCGCAAAACTTACTTATGTAGCCAGCCGTTACACGGGTTTGTGCTCTTTTTGATTACTTTCATGGAATACATCGGAGAATCCATTGCATAAATTGTCTGATTAGATATGTCTTAATATATATATATATATATTTTAATAGCGGTATAACTTAAACATTTTTTATCGTGTTCATGTTGATCATATAATGCAGGCAGACCTGACTCCTGTCGGTTCTGCAATATTGCCAAACATAATGTTGGTTTGTTATATGGATAGAATTTTATCAGTAATATGGAAAACTAATTCGTACTCTTTTTTCCAAAACAGAAAAGTTCCGGTTATGGTAAAGATAGACTGATCAAAGGAAAGGTATCACGGGAGTAAGATGCTTACTCTCACAATCAGGAATGTCTGCGTTGTAAGCTCCATCATCGCAGGTGATCTGAGATGCACCAATCAGTGTGTAACCCTGGTTACATTCAAAAGTTAAAACATCGCCGTGGTCGAAGGTTCCAGATTGACTACCAAAGGCTGGCGTACCTGGGTCTTCACAGTTACCTTGAAAAATAAAAAATGAACTAGTAAGAAAAATGATGGAACCAGGGTTCCAACTCCCTAACGGAACACTGTTTTTTCTCGCGAAGCTGTCCTAAATAATAGTCAGTGCACGTTCTTGACCAGTGGCGTAACCACAGAATTGGCATGAGGGTTGGGGCCACATGCCGAATTGTAAAATAGGGAAAAACTGGAGAGAAAAAATTGAGTAAAAATTATGCCAGTGCCCTCTCAATGTCTATACCCACAATACGACACTGTTCATCACAACAGACCAAGCAAACTAACAAACACGGCGCCTAATTATTGGTATCTACATGTACCTACTATAGTGTAAATAGTTTATCCTGACATGACATTGTAATTTATGTTCAGACTTACTATAACAGACGGGTGGCTCAGTGTCCCAGCCATTGCTTGTACATGTTAGCTCAGAAGCTCCGACAAGTGTGTATCTCTCATTGCAGACATAGGTGAGCGTGTCCCCATACTCCACACCACCCGACTTGGCCCCGTCCTCCAATGTTCCAGGATCACCACATGCCGCTGTAAGGGGTAAAAAGGGGGAAATGTACGTCAGCAGAAGTACTCTTGGCAATAGCTACATGAATGTATCTCTTTATCATATATAAATAGATGGAGATTGGAAATATGATGAATAAATTTTTGGAAGAATTAATTTCTTATTTCTGACGGATGTATTATAGTAGTATGTATGCGACGATTGCAGAAAAGTCAACACGCCTTCCCAAAAGCTGTCAAGAAACCAGCTCTCGGCCATTTTTTAATGTTACTGTACTGCAACGAAAATTGTGTTCGGATTATATATAATGTGTCAAAGCCACATCTTTTGAACCCCACGTTATTTCTCTTATACCGATTTCGGAAAATATTGTGATTATGTTTGAATCTTCGCTATACCATCCAAAACTTGTAGTAGCATGTTTATTAGAATACAGAAAGAATTGTAGGCCTACAAACCGATGCATTCTGGAACTTCGTTACTCCAAGGACCTCCAAGACAGGTGATGATACTGGCTCCTACCAATGTGTATGTGACGTCACACGTGAATGTCACGGTATCACCATTGCCATAGGATCCTGATTGGGCTCCGTTTGCTGGGATTCCTGGGTCCGAACAGTCGGCTGGTGGAATAGTGAATGGATTAAAAGGGAGTATTGGATGCATGTCGAGTTCATGTCGAATATTGTAGGTGGTATTTAGTAAATAAAATGAGTAGCAGTGGTGGTAAGTGACACTATGGGCTATATCGCCCCCAATCTACTCTTTAAAAAAATATTAGGTAAAAATTTGCCTGTATCCAACCAACTTTGGACATTTTCTTTACCCAACTTGAGTAATATAGTGTCCAATAAGGATTAAAATGTAGAAAATTACCTAAAAATAGGCAAAATATCGACCAATTTGGGTAGGGAAAATAATTATGCCCAAAGTGGGGTGGATACATAATTACCTTGTCTTTCTGATCGTGCTAATTCATTTTTTTTTTAAATACAAATATCACATTCACTGTCTCCCTTTTATCAATACTGCTTAATACTCAATGTTATTCTATTTTATGTCTCTTTGTTTTGGATATAGCTCACTGACCCAGATGAAACAAGCTAACATGGTAGTTAATATACAGTTTAAACTCACAGTTTCTTGTATTCTAATGAACTTTATGACAGTGGTCATATAGGTATATACAAATACAAGAGACAACTACAAGGTTCTACCTATTTAAAAAAGTCAATAATCTATTAACCGAAAATGACAGATTCCTAATATACCAATCACTACGTGACAGCGAAGTCTATGGAAGATGCCGCGACATACCTTGGCAGGTTGGGGCTTCTGCTGAAAATGTTCCGTCTTCACAGGTGATCTGCGACGCACCAATGAGGGTATATCCACTGTCACAGGTAAATTCGACAACATCTCCATTTTCGTACGTTCCCGATTGACTGCCAAACGAGGAGTGCCAGGATCTGTGCAGCTTTCTAAAAATTAGAATAAAGTCACAAGACGTGACACGTAATACTCGACATGAGAAACGCTTTATATATCAGACTCTTGATATTATCATTATTACTATACTATTATCATTATCAGGGTTGCTGTGGTTGTTTGTTATTTATATCATTATAATTACTCACGGTAACAGACGGGTGGCTCAGTGTCCCAGCCATTGCTTGTACATGTTAGCTCAGAAGCTCCGACCAGGGTGAATCCGTCATTGCAGACATAGGTGAGTGTGTCCCCATACTCTACACCACCCGACTTGATTCCGTTCTCGAATGTTCCAAGATCACCACATTGAGCTGGATCAGTAAAAAGTGGTAGGATAAAACTTGTTATGAGGGCTGCCTGTGAGACACTGAACAACTAGCTTTCCTAAAATATTTCAGATGAGAAATCTTATAGCTACTAATCAATATCAATATCAGATTTATGGCTAAGAGGTCCTGGCGATGTATTGGCGATATTGTATTGTGTGTAAAATTGTAGACGGTGAATTTGTTGTACTAATAAATTATTCGGCGCCTAAATCGATGGTGCCTAAACAGAAGTTTTAATATTAATAACTAGTGAGATAACACCATAATGAATGTTGCTTCTGTCTCTCGGTGACGAGGGTGATGCCTTTGATACCAGTGGCTGTAAGGGCTCAATGTGGGCCTTGCGGAACTGTAGACATTGATTTAAGCGCAAGTCTATTTAAGCGCAAGTCTATTTTGTCCCTTATGTTGCCGACAACATCCAATAATTTAGTATTCCTGATCATCGCATTAGATTCACAGCCATACTAGAGCTTGGGTCAGTCCTTACATGTAGTGAAGTGACACACCTGATATCACTTCCTGTTCAGACTCCCACAATACTTGGTAACGTATGGGACACCAAATGAGAAAATAGCTTGGACATACCCTGACAGAGTTAGTAAAATAACAACTAATGTATTCTCACCGTAACAAACTGGTACTTCATCACTCCAGTCTCCGCCCATGCAACTGATGATACTTGCTCCTACCAGAGTAAATGTATCATCACACGTGAACGAAACCGTGTCTCCGTTACCATAGGAACCTGATTGACTTCCATCGACCGGAGTACCCGGATCAGTGCAGTCCGCTGAAAGGTTGAAATGTTTGTGACGAAAGTGAGCTCTCTGATGTTTTTGTTGTCATATTTGTTCAGATAAGAATATTTAATTGTGGTATGAGGAGTGGAGCACAAACCTTTCAATGTTTAAAATGAATCATGATAATGCAATCAGTTACGAAGGATGCTAATGCAAGCCACTCTGTCAAGATTTAAGTACAGTATGGTATAATTGTATTCATCTCATCTTTTATTGCTTTAAATTATAAGATGATTAGAAAATTATCATGTGTGTAGTCTAAGAATGCGTTCTCCTCATGCAGGCGTCACACTGTCCCGAAGTTGACATAAGATGGACACACGATGAAGGAAAATTCCAAATTCGGCTCTGATCGTAAACACATCGGGCCATATCGGGGCATTCGTGAGGGCATCTGAAGCAATCGTATAACCGCCGGTGGATTTTTCAGGCTCCGGCAGCAACTTCGTGAGCGATGGCAAAATCTTTGGCAAGCCAAAGAATTGCCCGAAGAACTTACGAAGGTTCCCTTTCGTGTTGAATTCGTGTGTCCATGTTGCCCTTCGTTAGGCCATCGTGAGGGCATCTTGTCAAATCGTGTCATCTTCGTAATTACTTCGTGTGATCATCGGTGCCATCGGGCATTTTCGCCTCACGAAGACAATACGAAGGAAACAAGAAGCTGTCCGATCGTCTGGGGAATGCAACACGACTACGTGAAGCCCTCGCAGTGCCGTCGTGTAGCCATCGTATTATAGTACGATGACATCGAGATGGGAACACGGTGTCGGCGAAGACAGCCGAATTTGAGTTTTTTCTCCAGAAAGTGCCCTTTTTTGTTAGTGCCCCCCCACTTTGGAAGTCGCTCCGCAGCCCCTACTCAGAGCATCAATAATCTCCGATCAGCAATTGAATTTCCCACGGTCGGCCGAAGGTTTTATACCATCGGGAGGTCACCTGACGCCTTCGTGATCTAGTTCGAACGCATCGTACTCACAATACGACGTCGTGTAGCCATCGTGTGGCCTTCGTGTGGCCTTCGTGTGGCCTGCGGGTGAACTACTTAATAAAAATTCACATCTTCGTGTTGCCTTCGTGTGTGGTTCGGGTGCCATCGTGTGACCTTCTGTATCCATCGTACTTGCTTCGACTGTTGATTGGCTTTTGACCAAGTTCGGGGCCATCTTCGTGCGAAATTCAAAATTAGATATTCGTGTGGCCATCTTATGTCAACTTCGGGACAGTGTGACGCCTTCATTACGTAATCTAAGTTTCTGTGATTAAGATTAATCTTCATATAGCCAAACTCCTCGAAATAAGAATCAGAGGAAAATCGACCTACAGACACCCCCTCCCTCAGTGCTGTTGCTGCTATTTGTGTGAATTTAAGACAGCATGTCATCCAAGATTAAATATCTACAAAATTTTGCCTGATTTTATAGTAAAAGTTTAAATTTTTCCGTCACTTGGAAATGAGGGAAACGTCTGCCGAATGCCAGGAGGACGTTAATTTTAATATAATCTTTAATACGCCCTACTGCTTCTCAACAGACGAAAAATTAGTTAAATTAAATGTGTGTATTAACTTCGTTTTCGTGTGTTGTCTGTTGTTCGTAATCCATGAAGCTATAGATAAAAGACAAACCTGCACAGGTGGGTGTTCCTCTATCCCATTCGCCATCCTCACAGGAGATGACTGAAGCACCAATCAATGTGAAACCTGGTTCACACTCGAAAGATACAGTCGTACCTTGAAGATAGGTGGGAGACCCTACCTGGACGCCGTTAGATGGAGTCCCTGGGTTAGCACAGTTGGCTACAAGATAAATACATCACCAGATTAATGAAATTGAAAGTGATTATTCCTGATCTTATAATTATTATCCTTAAATAATTCGATTACTTTTTCATATCATTTGATATAGTTACAATACTCTTTGATGTGCAAAACACGAGCTAATTCATTTATTTATCTCTAAACGAGGAGAAATGAACCAAGGAAACACCATTGACTAGTGCCCGAGAATAGTCTCCTACTTTAAAAATCCTAGTAGGACTGCTTCAGAAGTTTAAAAGTCGCCGATATTCATGTACTCCGTATCATTTTGATGCATTTCAAAATATGGATTTTTATCAATTTCGTTCAAAAATCTGCCATTGACGTTTATGCTTCCATCAATCAAACTACTTACCGACACATTCAGGAACGGGTAGAGTCCAAGTGCCACCATCGCATGTTATAGTGGGTGCCCCTACCAAACCGAACCCACTACCACACACGAACGAGACCGTAGTGTAAGCCTGGTACGTTGGGGACCCTTCTTGGGACCCGTCCACTGGAGACCCAGGATCACTGCAGTCAACTAGGATCGAGAAAAAAAACATGCTATCTTGTTTAATGGGGTAACCAGCATGGGTGTATAGACAGCATGGGTGAAACCAGTTTGGGTAGAGCCATGGGTAGAGCCGCGGGGTCGATGCCGCCCCCTCGCATGTAACCCGTGTATACAATTTAAAATTGTCTTCAGCATGCAAGGATGCAAGGGAACTCCACTCCTCCTCCTAGCCTGGAGGACGCCCTATAAGAGAATATGTTTGCGAGTACAGCGTATTCTCTGTTGGGCGTCTTCCAGGATACCCCCAACCCCGTTTATAAATGTTCTGATACGCAAATGGTATCGTGATGAATTTTAATTTCAATTAATGTTGTTTGAATCTTTTAACTGCATACTTTCTGAAAATAAGCATTTAATGAAATATCTTAATTTTTAAAGGGGCGCCGTGAAACAGCGGTTCGTTTATCCAATTTTCATACGAGCGGTTAATAGCTCGAATCCTTGCTCTGTGTTTTTGTCCCTCTAGATCTAAGTGTAGTAAGATGGTAAGCCCTTTCAAACATGAAGGCGTATGTTATGTGGTATTTGGTATCTGCTTGGTAGGAGGAATACCTTGAATGCTGTGCCATTCAGGTTCAGGATAAGATAATATTGGTGTGCAAGGAGGATCACTGTGTAGCGGCCATGGGAGCCACGGCCTTCAATAATCTAAAATCAATGATATCAATCTCTGCAAATTCTCCCACTGTACTTCAATCAATATTTTTTTTATTCATTTATTTATTTATATTATATCACTTTTCATTCAATATTTTGTTCATTGTAATTCATTAATACGTTATTACTCATGTATTCGTTTATTAATCTGTTTATTTATATCTATTCATTCATTTGTTTCCACTTTTAGGGTGGGAAACCTTCATTGGCACAGAAAATGCCCTTTTTACCGGGGGTCCCAGTGGCTACAAAACTCCATACATCTAAAGTCTATGTGCTTAATAAATATTGCATACATGAAATGAAAAATAACTAATTTTCCTCCCCGTTATTCAGTTAAGTGTATTTTCTTGTACTCACGGACACAAGTAGGAACAGGTCTTGAATATAAATCGTTGTTACAAGTCGTAGATGGTGATCAATGAGACTGTAACCTTCGTTACAACGAAACGTTACAGTCGCTCCCTCTCCAAATCCTTCTTCAGCTGTGAGAGACCCGTTCTCAGGCGCCGTCAATACTTCACAAGCTGCATGAAACAAAACAAATCATGAGAGGTATATTCATTATCAAATTAGAATAAGTTTTAGACAGGAACCTTCTATCAGCCATCCCTCATGATGCAAATTTCCTTCAAGATCAGTTAACTCATCACAACAGTTTACCAATTCGCTGAAAGGTTCCTCCACCGAAAACAACCCTAATAAGTATCCAATACATCTTTTATGCAGGATTGCAGAGTGGCATCTGTGTAGTTGGAATGCACCTTATACACATTCGTTGTTGCTATGTCTGGTAATAATCACGTGCAGATAACAACTGAATTGTTCATACTCTTACAAAGTTTTGTATTTTGAAGTATGTGAAAAAAATTAATTTTCCCGATTTATATTTCTTGAGAATTTGACATATCAAAGCGTATATCTACAATTATTCAACAAAGGCCCTACTTCAACCAGCCCATCTTTCATCCTTGAGTTACGAAAAACACCCAAATTAACATTTAATTTATAGGTGCATGAATAATTCAGTTGTTAATTGTAAGGACTATAAAAGAGGACAGTGCCTGGTACGACACGTATTGATACATGAGCTTACTTGTATCGGAGTATCTAGAATAGCAGAACGTGAGGTTATTCAGTCTATGTGATTGATTAACATTACAATTACAATAACTCAGGACATCTTACGAGACCGACAGCCCATGGAACGACAACAATGTCCGTCTCGTGAATTTCGTGAATCCTCAAATAAGTTGTCCGAAGGCCCGCGAGATATGATGGGGTCGTGGGCAGACGGTCTTCATGGTCTTGTGGGTTGTAGCCAATTTCAATATGTGCAAAACAGAAAACGCCGATGAGGTTCGATTTTCCCCTTTTATATGCGTTTTGTAGTTGATTGGATAATCCTGAATGAAATACTAATCATTCAGATATGCAGAATAATAGTAAAACATCAGGCTCGAATTGTAATACTTCTCAGAGAGATGATCTTTATGTATGATAATAGTCTTGAAAATATGAACTATTGCTAATGTTGTGCACAAGAAAATGGGATTTCATCTCGCAGCGATTCTCTGATGCAGAATATAATTTTTTTTCTTATCAAATTTTCTTTACGTAATTCCTAAGCTTATTATCAATCGGGTAACATACTTAGCTTCGCTTCCCAAAGTCTGCTTTTGGTAAAAATTATTGTTTTTGACAAATCAAATGAGTATGTTGGATTGCAGTCTAATGCCAAGATGTAACTAGAAAACATCATACGAAGACAAGGTACTATATAGGAATGACAGTTAAATATAAGAGACATTCATAATCCGCTTTTCCAGAAGGAAAAAAATCCAGAAGCTTTTGAGATAGGACACATAATGTATTCATCTACATGAACTATGAATATGATGAATGGATTCAATGACATTATAAGTACATTGTATAATTTATTTAATCGGTTCTATTTCTCTTTATGTTATTTTAAAAACAGTAATGTAACAGTCAGTGGTGTTTCAAACCAATTCAAACCAATAAGGAAGGCAGTTGTTGTTCAGCAACTTTTAAGTAGAGGTGTCGTGGTCGAGTGGATACGTCGACGGATTGTCGATCTTAAGGTTCGCGGTTCGAGTCCCGCCGCGGCACTAATGTCCTTTGGCAAGACATTGATCTACATTTGCCACACTCAACCCAGGTGATGTAAATGGGTACCTGGCAGGAATTAATTCCTTGAAATGCTAGAGCGCCGCAGTGGCTGCCTTGCTAAAGCCAGGGTAATAATCGGGGCAGCGCCAGGAGCGTCACAACGTGACGGACATGTGCGCTATATAAAAAGCCACCATCATTAGTATTATTATTATTAAGTCAAATACAATTTATGATAATTTATGATTTTATACAGGGAATGAAATCGAAAAAGTTAAGTAGATAGAGTTGTTTTTGTTTTTTGGAAACCGTAACTATGTTACTGCTAGAGGTGCTTGCATTTCGAGCAATCAGACCGAGTTCAGGTCAGATCTATTGGAAACCCATCCTAAATCAAATGGTCGAAGGTCTAGATACGGTATATCAAAAATGTCCATGGGTTGGAGTCCCAATCGCGACACTGATGTCATTTGGATCACCGGAGACATTATTCTACACTTTCCACTTTAAACCAAGTGGTTGTAGTTCATGGGTGCCTGGTAGAAAGGAAATCCTTAAATGTTTCGGTTGTCTTTGGCAGACGAGGTAACGCCAGTACTTTGCATGTTCATTGATACTTTTATATGCGCATTACGAAATGTAGCTCATTATCATTATGCTTATCATTGCCACGGATCATTTTTGTTGTTTTAGGTAGACGTGAACATTTTAGTTGATTTCGCAAAAATAAAGATACGTCGAGCTTTATTATGTGAAATGGATGCCTCAAAACGCGACATTTTCTGCGAGGAGTACTTCCGCATATGATGGGCTTCCTCAGCCACGCCATTCAGAATACTATAATCACTGTCACAATAGAAGACTCACGTAGCTTGGTTGAGATAATAGAAAGATAAAATGGAAATACCAAAAGCGGGGATAATTCTTAGGATAAGGCCATTAGAACACCTAACATAGTATTCTTATATTCAAGATAGAGATGTCGTGGTCTTTCACCGGACTCTGGATCAGATGGTTCACGGTTCGAATCCCATTAGTAGCTCTGATGTCTTTTGATAAGACATCAATCTATATTTGCCTCTCACAAACCAAGTGTAGTAAATGTATAAGAATATTATACAATATTCTTATTGTATGTGTGCCGTGGTCTAGTATCGTACTCTGGACCAGATGGTTCGTGGTTCGAATCCCATAGTACGTGGCAAAGTGATCAAAAGGGTTATGTATATAGCGCTCATGTCTGTCAGATTTGACACTCCTGACGCTTCACAATTACTACCCCAGCTTTAGCATGGCTGCCATCATGATGCTCTACCATGTCACAGGAACCCATTTACCTGACCTGGGTCGAGTGTGGCAAAGTATAGATAATGATGTGCCAAAGGACAATAGTGCCGCGGCGGGACACGAACTGCGAACCATGTGATCCACAGTCGGTGACATATCCACGAGACACCTTTACATAGGGTCCAAACTTTTTATTATTATCAGCATACAGGCAATGTGAATGTAGCTACTATCATTGTATAGTAATATTATTACTCTAACAAATATGGTACCACACATATGATTTAAAGGGTTAAGTTTCCATTATAACATTAATTTAATCCACTTTCATTTAAAAAAAGTGTTACTATACTTACCCTGTGACACCTTTTGTACTGATAAGATAGCGAAGATGATATAACTTATATGAATCCATTGACAAGATAGCCTCCTATTTGAGTGTGTAGTCGGCATTCTGGAAAACATTTGCTTTCTCCGCAAAACAAGAAGAATCTTCTCTCAAAACAGACAATAAACTGTTAAAAATCTTGTGACATGGTAGAGATGCATGTATTCCTCTTATGAGCGGATGAAATGTTGAGATGTAAGATGGTGTTATCCCGAAAAAAAGAGTTCTTTGGTTTCTTCCCTCAGATGAGTTTGTCACCCCTTCTAAGGCTGTCGGGACCTATGCGAAGAATACCTCAGCACCTTGTTCAGTCACGAAACCCCATATATGATGTCTGAAGAAAAGCGAGAGCCAGATAATAGAACCAGGCGGTGCCAAGGTACTTGTGCAAACATTTGCAGAGCCTCCGCCCTTTCGGACCACTTTCCGCTCTCTCAGAACTTTCATCTATTCGTTGACCCCTCCCTTGGTCAAACACAAGTTGCGCAATGACGCACACAACGTCTCTGAACAATAATGGCTATTATTACACCATATTCATCTATCACATTCAGGATGCATGCTGACTTTCAGTAAATTCAGACAAATGTAATAACCATGCTGTGTCATATCTTTAGGCATATAGGGCTGAAGATGCTCGTAAAATGGTCTCGATTGGAGCAGATATTGGGGCATTTTCAAGTGAATATTTTTTTAACGATGCAAAAATGGGAAAGTTTTCTTATCATGGTTGCAATTATTTGCTTCCACACGATATTCCTAAAACCTTTTTTTCTCGATGATGTAGATATAAACCTGACACTCATGAGGACATTACATCTCTGTTCATCGAAATGAAATCTAGTGCCAGCACAGGATACTGATGCGAAAAGTTGCTCTAAAATGGCACTTGATATGACGAGGGTATTGGTTATATCTTCATTCAGGCATTATTGAATGAAATATAACAGAGGACATGATTGTATGATGGTGTCCCATTCAGATCGTTGACAATTTGAAATTTTCAACATGTTCATGGTCCATTTTCAAAAAAATAATTCAGTTTATATAATACCTATTTTCCTCTAGTCATTTTTTCTCTTGGATTTTCTGAGGGAATTTAAGAAAAATATATCGGAAAACAAAGAAAGAAACAGTTGTTTTGAACAATGAGCCGTAGTGTCGGAGTACAATTAAGACCAAAGTATTGCTTACGGGGTGGGCTGCACTCCACCCCTCCACTGGTTCCGCCATTAGTTACAGGCTATGACAGAAGATTCAATTGGACATGTGGGATTCAACAGATAGACTTTGTGATCGGGTGTTGAAGCTTTATTGTATTTCATTGCTTATTTCCTTCTTCTTACATAATCGATGTATTTGTTTAACTGTTGAGCTTATTAAACATAATATAAGCCCATCGATTTTGTTCGTTTGGCATAATAGAGTGGTGGGGCGCGTTCTCATCGTTAGTACAAGACTGGTTTTCTAGGCTCAGAAACATAATTTCAGATCTGTTCTAGGAAGCACATATATTTTCGTCTGTCTAGAGCCAGGAGGGCGTCGACTCTAGCCTATGTAAATTAATTTGAGAAATTCTGAAGTGAGGAGTACAAACATCATGTAGAATACGATAAAAATGATATTAAAAAAAACTGATGATTGAAAGTTTGGGAGACAATATGAATCCTTGGAAAAAAGAGAGTTGGTTAGAAATAGTTCAAAATTCCGTCTTTTGGCTCCGTTGCAGACTTTTGATAATGTATACATAAAAAATAAAAAATAAATGTATATATAAAAAAAAAACCTATAGAAAAGTATACCCTTTGGAAAAGACAACGTTTAGCGTCATTGTCATGATTGTATCTGTGTGCATATTCTGAAGACAAACAAGGGAGCAGAAAGGTAAACGATTTCTTTTTCAAAATCTTCTTTAGGTTTCAAGAGTTTGGTATGAATACCATCATAAAAGACGGTGACGGTAATATGTAAATCAGTCCTTTCATGTAAGACTTTGGTGTAAGACACTTAACGCAGCATGCAGCCATACTTCCTTGACATAACGGTCAATAACAATAGGAGTTATGGCAGAGAGCAAGAAAGACAAACAGAATATAAGCTTTCCTCCAAAGGGTGAACTAATGACGTCAGCCACGTAATGAACTCCTTTCCTCATCTTGCCAAATAGTGGACTTGAAAATCCACACTCATTCTATGCATGTTATCTCTTCCATATAAACATAAATGTTTGAATGACACATAGACCTTTGAGAAGGATCTTTGTTTGCTTTGTGACGTCATGTTTCAAGCGTTGTACATTATGTTGCATGAAGTTGAAAAGCCTAAAATGATTTAGTGGAAGCACTTAAAGGAGATAGCTGACTTTAGGCTAGTCCGCAGGCATAACGCGACACATCAGCTCAACAAGGAGATTGTAATTTTGATGACATGTGATGGTTGATAAAAAGAAGAAGAATACAAATAAGAGGTGAAGAATATGGAACCAGAAAAGCAAAAAATATAGAAATTGAAGTAATGAAACAGAAGGAAAAAGAATACAAAAAATGGTCGAATTCAATGTGAAACCTCTAATTTCACTGTTGCCCATGAAGTTGGAATAAATCTTTTCTTACATTTTTTCTTCAATAAAAATTGATTAATAAAGTTCTGAGAATATATAAGCTTTATCTACCAGGAATCAATCATATTATCAAAACCTTTTCATGAAAAGAGGTAAAAAAATATTCAAACTTTATAGGCAACAGTGTACTAAAGATTACTGATGGTGATTGACAAATTCCGACTGAAGTATTAAGAAAGGAAGGTAGAATCCATGAGGACACTTTGTTCCTTGAAATTCTGCTCGCACATGGTGCTCTTATGAGAGGCAATTATTGGAAGTATATTGTATACAAATATTACGATGAACATGTCTGGTGGATCATTATATGCATGATAATTAATATCATGTCTATCGAAGATGAAGTATGAATACGTGAATCTTAATCTTTACCTTCCAATTGAAATTAATGTTTCACCCCATTTTAAGAGGTGCTTTTATTGTGCCCATTTGGGATGTAAATTTGAACTTCATTCTTCACTGTATAATTATTATCAACCTGTATAACCCTACTGCATCTTATATTCTTCTTACTATTATCATTATGCTTTATCAGCACTTAGCCAGCATTAACCCCCCCAAAGGAAAGATAAATAAAACAAAACAAATAATAATAATAATAATAATAACAATAATAATAATAATAATAATAATAATAATAATAATAATAATAATAATAATAATAATAATAATAATAATAACAATAATAATAATGATGATGATGATAATAACAATAATAATAATAAAATGATAATATTAATAATAATAATAATAATAATAATAATAATAATAACAGTAACGATAATTCAATTATAAAACAAGTGAACAAACAAACAAACCACACATTGTGATATGATATTTCATACTTTAGTGGAACATTTTGGTTCAGACTAAATGTCGTTCAGTTACATAATATGACTGCATTATAGGTGGTTAGTCATCCTAAACTAAACATCTCATACTAGAGCTTGTATAGGTGCTTCAGTATTCATACATTTAAACGAAGGAGCTTCTACGAGACGTTAATGCAAATTGACCAACTTCCAATATCAATGCGCCCGTTCACATAGAAATGGCAAGCCCGCTGAGATGCATTCATAACCACAGCTAGAGTTACATTTGCTACTGTATAATTATTAATAGGGCTGCTCGTGTCTAGTATGGTAGGTAGAAATAGGCCAACATTGGAGAAGGAGGGTGGGGGTGAGGGGAAGGGGAAAAACAAAGAAAGTTATATGCAATCCTCTGTTGAGAGTCATTAGCGTGTTAACTCAATGTTAAAGTATATTAGTTAATGTATTTCTATACTTCTCAACAGACGTATCGTGATGTACGTAGAAATGTGTCAAAATGAGAGAAGGGGGGAGAAAGGAGGGGGAGGGTGAAAGAAAGAGAGAAAGGCGTTAATGCGCTAGAAAGAAAACATGATTTACTGTTATTTTATCAATTTATGATATATATGCTCCGATGTAATTTCAAATGTGATGTGGTGTTCAGGTCAATAGAAAGTTTGTCTATCTTAATCTTTAGAGCAAGCGGGTGTGGCATGCATACATTCTGCTATGGGGGTACAGTCTTGTACAGTATTTTGTTTAGCTGTTTACTCAAGACAAATGACGTCTAAACGAATAGACGAGTCCTATGTCACAGTTGTATGACATTCCAGTGAAGGTAAAACTTTATTGTCGAATTGTAAATATAATTTAAAATAAAAGTTATTTGCTGTTTGGTTTTAGATTCGACAAGTAAACGTTCTTTTTGTGAGATTGCTCCTGTTCTGGTGCATACGGGGTTACGAAATGAATAATTACGAGATACTGAATACTAGAACCGAATTTCATGTTATCTTTTATTATCTCCCCTTCCTCTTTCTCTCTCTCTCTCTCTC
Source organism: Mesocentrotus franciscanus (assembly GCA_037976565.1). Classification (NCBI taxonomy): domain Eukaryota; kingdom Metazoa; phylum Echinodermata; class Echinoidea; order Camarodonta; family Strongylocentrotidae; genus Mesocentrotus; species Mesocentrotus franciscanus. The sequence goes on along the minus strand of CP137666.1, from coordinate 5,538,401 downwards.
TCTCTTTATCTTTTTATCTCCCCCTCTTCCCCTTGTTGTTTCCCTTTCTCCTGCTCTATCGCTTGCAATATAACTAACTCTTTTCATCATTTTTTATCTATAAGAGCCCAACTGTATGATAATATTTTGTTTTAAATCCCCCATACATTCTCAAGATTAGTCAACATTGTAATAATGTATTCTATGACTACATCATTATAACAATACCTTTTAAGTAAGATATAAACAGTGAATATTGCGGATCATGCCTGAATTAATAAAATGATCGGCCTAACTCACAATTAACAGCTAGGCAGGTAGGGAGGGACAGACTGAGGGAGAGAGAAAGAAAGAGAGAGAGGGGGGATCGAGAGAGGGGTAGAGGGGAAGAGATGGAGAGAACGCGAGAGAGAGAGAGAGAGAGAGAGAGAGAAAACATGGATGGGGAAATGGGTGGGATAGAGAGTAACATACATTTTTTTTCCTACTCGTCACACACCTCTTTAATTGTTTGTTTTATTTCCGAAAATCATCATAAAAAACAATAACACAATATAACAAAATCAAAGACTTATATAACAATGATAGAATGATAAAACGGTTGGATAGTCCATTTCAGAGCCATTAACCTAATGGCTCTGTTCTTCCATGGAGTCCAATATATACATAATGATAATATAATAAGTAATGATATTACTAAATAGTAAGGCTTAATTAAAATACACTGTACATGTACTAAACTAAATTAAATTAAACCATAAAACAAAAAACAAATATCATTAAAATCTATTCAAATATCACCTCCCATCCCCAATGTAACCGAATACGACCCCACCCTTATCACCCACCCTGCTAACAATTGATCTAATTAGTTTTAAAATATTCTACACATTATCTAATTTAGTCTGTTATTACATTATGTTCAGGGCAGAAGCCAATGAGATTGCGAAATTCAAATATCAAAATAATTAAAGTGTTTTTGAACATGTTTGTTGAACAAATTTAGTGTGCCTAACTGACGGAGCTTAAGAGGTAGTTTATTGTATAACACGGACCCACGATACAAGAATGTACGTTTACACTGATTGGTTCTTGGTTTCGGAAGCATTAAATTTTCATTATATCTTAGCCCGTAAAACTTTTCGTTAAAAACAGATTTATCAGTCATATATTTAGGAGTTAGCTCATGAAACGTTTTAAACAATAACGAGTACATATGTCTCCTACGACGAGATTTTAGAGTTTCCCAATTCAAGGTATCGTGAATTTGATGAATAGATATATGCTCATAAGGTTTAACCTGTAAAATAATTCTTCCTGCCCGATTCTGAAGCTTCTGAAGTTGATCAAAATGATTATCATTTGCAGATTGCCAAACAGTATCCGCATAGTCAAAATGAGGCATAATTACAGATGCATAAATTAGTTTCAGATTTGACTCATTAATAAAATATCTCAATCTCCTCAAGAAACCAATCATTTTCCCAATTTTTTGTTCAGTTGCTCTAAATGAATATTCCACTTAAGTTCACAATCTACATTTACTCCAAGATATTTGAAACATTTTACTTGATTTAGCTTAGTGGCATTTACTTCTAAATTCAGAATATCACGCTTAGAAAGCATAAACTTTGTCCCTAAAAGCATGCATACTGTTTTACTGGAGTTCACAGAGAGTTACCTAGCTCTTCGTTTAAAACTGATTGAATCACATCTAAATTTTTGTGGGAATAATACATGACCGTGTCGTCTGCATAAAAGTGCAAATTGCATTTCGTGAAAGATTTAGGCAGATCGTTTATAAAACCTAAAAATAGTAGTGGTCCCAGTATTGAGCCCTGAGGTACTCCGTAATCAAGGGTCAATTCATTAGACAATGTTTGTCCTACGGAAGTTCTAATACGTCTTTTCGTTAGATAATTTTGAAACCATTTTAATGAGGTTCCTTGGACTCCAATATCAGAGAGTTTTTTAATGAGAATTTGGTGATTGACAGTATCGAACGCCTTATGTAAATCGACAAAGACACACCCAGTATATTTCCCTTGATCAATTGCTTCAAGCCATTCATCAGTTACTTTGATTAGTACAGTAGTTGTGGAATGTTTCGGCCTAAAGCCCGATTGCTCCTTCACTAATCACTTCACTAATCACTTTAATCATGACGAAAGGTAAATTGGAATACGCCATCTATTGACAAATTTGTTCTGTTTCTCCCAGTTGTATGGCATGCTCCAGTGACCTCAGCTACCACCCGCCTAAGCATCGTGGTCAGTATACTATTAGCGAAAGGCGAAGTTCGTAATGTATTCTGATACCTAACGACACAGATTGTATGCAGTTTGTATTCTATTGAAATACAGGTAAATGAAATGATTTGTAACAAGTAAGCGCGTAGCCAGGATTTAATTTTAGGGGGGGGGGCGGTAGTGAGCCCGGGCGAATCACTTACAAAGCGCGTAGAACGCTCCCTAGGGGTGGGTGCAGGAAGGGAAACTCCCCTCGTTGACGTTTCATTAAATTACTAGAGAAAGAAGGCTATTCGTTGTACCTTCTCGACTGTTAATCCTTGTCTGAATTCAGTTTCCCCCCTCCCGCGCAAAGCGCGGAAGCTTTCACGTTTCATCAAATTATTAGAGAAACAAGGATATTCGTTGTACCGTTCTCGACTCTTAATACTTGTCTGAATTCAGTTCCCCCCTCCCGCGCGAAAGCTTTGACATTTCATTTAATTGTTGGAGAAAGAAGACGATTTGTTGTACCGTTCTCGACTCTTAATCCTTAATTGTCTGGATTCATACCCCCCCCCGCGCGAAGCGCGGAAGCTTTGACGTTTCATTAAAGTCCAAGTCCACTCCAAAAATAACTTACTTTTAATAAAAGCAGAAAAATCAGACAAACCAATCAAAAAAGTTTGAGCAAAATCGGATAACTAATAAGAAAGTTATGAATTTTTGAAAAAGTATGTAAAACTATGGAACAATGAGAATCACAACACAAATTGCCAAGATGGTTATCAGTTTGTGACGTCATGTCCTCACAACTTATCAATTGCTTTATATAGTTTAATCCCATTAATTTCCTTTTTCCCCAAAACTTGATTTCCCCATGCCTTTGCCCAGGTTATATGATTTGTATCATATTGCGTGCATGACATTTCCCAAAAGCTTTTATGAATTTTGAAGAATTGATACTATTTTCTGAATATTGTATTTCATAATTATTGATTTTTATATAAATAGTTTATCAAAATTCAATTTTTCATGATTTAACTGGACAAAAATTACTCTTTATTTGTGCATCCACACAAAAACATATTACTAACAATCTAACTTGGATGCTGGTGTGAAGAAATAAGATTCTTAGGGTGAAAATAGGAAATTTATATTATCAATATAAAGAAAATAATTAGTGGATAGTGAGGACCATACGTCACAGACTCATGAGTGAGTTGCCAATTTGTGTAATGATTTTCAAAGTTTTTCATGTCATTAAAAATCATAACTTTCTTATTAGTTATCCGATTTTGCTCAAACTTTTTTTGATTGGTTTGTCTGATTTTTCTGGTTCTATTGAAAGTACGTTATTTTTGGAGTGGACTTGGGCTTTAAATTATTATGTCTGAATTTTCAATAATGTTTCTTTGTCTGCTCCTTTTTCTCCCTACGTCCTCTTACTTGTTTCTCTTCTCTCTCTCTCTCTCTCTCTGGCCGGCATTTTTGGGGAGGGGCGACCGCCCCCATCGCCCCCCCCCCCTGGCTACGCGCCTGGTAACAAGGCACTTCAAAAAGATATGTGCATTACATTGGGCTACTAAATCACGAAAATGAGCTATTTCTTACCGACTTAAACCCATATATTTAGGACGGGAGGCCCATTTTCATAAATGGAATAGAAAGAATTGAAACTTTGAAACTACCCCACCCCGCGCAATAGATATGGTACCATGAATCTGGTGATGCGAAAATGTGCTCCGGGTTTTAATTCGTCAAAGTAAAGGTTAAAGATAAAGTTGAGTTCTGGTCATGCGATTGCATTGTGAAAGAAACGGTGTGGAATCGATCAGAAAAGGTTGATCATCTAGCATATAAGTATTGGTGTGTACTGCAAGGTTCTTCCACACTTGCATAATAACAATGATAACGCTCACAAATTATTTGTCACCTCTTCCCAGAACTCAACCTTCTCTTTAAGGTTAGGGTTTCAATGGGGTTAGAGGTTATGTTTAGATTTAGGTTTAGAGTTAGGTATAGTGTTGTGTCCATGGATTAGTCAATGAATTTGGTGAATGTGGAATTTGACCACGGAGCAATTGTAGCAGGAATACGTGTCGTACAACCGAGTGGCAGTCAATGAAGAAAGGAGTTAGCTGTTTCATGCCAATGCGCCTACTCACTTAGGGTATTTGAATCAATGGCGCCATCAACGTATTTAGACATTGTAGAACTCTCAAATCATCGAAATCACATAGAAGCCAATGACCGTTGAAGAGCTTTGGAATTCAGATTGACTCCACTTTAAATACTCCAGTTATCAACATTGGAAATTCGGTAAGTACTGGCGCCCTCCATTGCAATTCACATGATAACACGTAAATATTGAAACACATCGAGAGCTGAAGTGCATATCAAGTTTCATGACGTTCTAGGACCTATAAGTTTGGACATGCAATAGCCATTCTCGACATTCAGGTCATTTGACTGAATTCATCTATTAGTCTGTGACCTCTGGTGATTAATTTAAAGTTCCTATATAACATGTATATATCACTAAATGCAAATTAGATCGAAAAACTGCCTTACTGTTGAGTGTCATGCCAGTCCTATCTGATATGCATATAGATGTACAGAATATCTACGATAATTTGAACAATAATATTAAAAACACCCCGTGGATGTAATGATGCTACATAATGTATGGCATAGAAAACATTAACATGAAAGAGCAAGAATAGAAAGGTTGATGCAATCAAAAGCTATTGATATTGATATTGATATTGATCTTTATTTCATTCATCATAAAAAACATCATAACAAACATATAAAATACAAAACGTAGTGTACAAGTCAAAGAGAACATTTACAATAGAATACAACAACACAAATAATATATGAATGTGGAGACAGCTAGGAAAGCCGAAGGATTTATTGGTGCTGCCACCGAAACAGTAAAATAGTATAACATTGTTGTTTAAAAAGGTGATTAAAAACGTGGAAGCTCTCAATAAATACGTCATTTTTGTCAGTTTGCGTACACATTATTTTGTTCCTTTGCACTAAATAACAAAAAGAAAAAATATATAACAATATTAAGGGATACGGCCAAGCTGAGAAGTTGAATGGTATATAAAGTGGCAGAAAGCGAGAGCAAAAAAAAAGTGAGATTGAGAGAGAGAGAGAGAGAGAGGGGTGGGGAGAGCGAGAAGGAGGAAAAAAATAATAAGAAAGATACAAATAGACAGATAAAAAGAGAGAGAGACAAGAAATAGAGGTAGTGAGAGAAAGGGAAAGGGAGAGAGAGAGAAAGTTAGAGAGAGAGAGAGAGAGGGAGAGAGAGAGACAGGACGTCGAGGAAAATGTAAAAGATATGGAAATTGTTACGAAATGCTACAGGCGTTCAAAACCGCGGATGTGATTATGAAATGTGATAACACAGCCGACTAACTTATTAACAAATCCATACTCAATGTGACGCTCTGTCACGTGCAAATTTATTGGGCTGTTGAATATTAACACTTGAATCATACCAAACAGATATCTATAGCGACTCCTTCTGAATGTCTTAATTGTGGTCAACTTCAAGAGAGAGTAAAAGTCAATTAATACCACGTATCACTGTTAAAAAGGAATTGTAGGCATATCAGTTTCTTTAAGGTTCATGTAGCCTAATTGTACTAGGTATCATTGGAAAGTTTGAATTTTCATTTCTATATCTTTAAAATACATGTGAATAGGCCTGTAATACCTCCCAATATATATACAAATCATTTACATGTAGCTCTGATCAGGAATACACTATAATGAAAGTCAAGTTTCTTTGATATAATTATTATCAAGGTATCTGGAATAAAAACGGTTTTTTTTTATACGTGTCATCTTTGGTACCCATTTTTAGCTCAATGACTCAAGCATGCGTGCATCCATAGGGCATAAATTCTATTAGCTCTCAAGAGTAACCAGTTCAGAGTTTTTTGAATATGTGTTAAACTATAAAAGTGACCCTCCAGTGGAATTTCGCGTAATTCCCTCTATTTATTTTTTCCTTCCGAGTCTTGAATACTTTATGACATCGTCATTCATATCGGTTGACAAGTCCTCACCAACTGTCATGTCACGGTGTTATCTAGCTCACCAGGGGACCTCCTCCTAAGGTCTCCTATTGCTGAGGAACCCTCTGTTTCCTGAGCGCGCCTGCCGCTGCTGCTCCAAATATTTATGAGACAGCCGATACCCGAACTTGCTCTTGAGCTGCGAGTGATACTCGGGAAGATGATGATGCGGATGATGGGTTGAAGAGTGAAGGCAAAATGCATCAGTAGAAGGATTCACTCCCATCACGAGCGGACCATTAATTCGAGAGCCTCTCTCTATAATACTCCCTCGCTTCATGGTCGATTGCCTACATTGTTTCATTATTACATTCACAAAATTAGCATCGGGAAATGATACAATGCCGTTAGTCTGCCTCGTTACTTAAAATTAATTCCACGCTCCGTATCGAGTCAAGAGTGCTAATTATCATCCGGACCTTTTAATATCAGATGAGGATGATGCTCTATAATGTTCTCAGAATATGAGTTGTCAGTGTATGTATAAACCGCATCTATATTTGTTTCTCTTGTATTGCTCATCCGTTGACTCTTTGTAAGTGCATATATACAGACCTTACATCTGCAACACTTTCACCTGCTTTCGTAATATTCGGATGTATATCAGCATCTCGACTCTGAGCTGTGTTACTGTACTTTATTAGATGCCTTATACAATGTCGGTATACAAATGTATATGCGGAGTAATGCTGGGTGCATGCAGAAATTCCACAATTTGATGATCCAGGGAAAGATCGATCTCCAAGCTTTTCCCCTAATGCATTTATTTCCAGTCCACAATGAGGCTGATTTGTCAAGTCGCCGAACGTAATAGCTTGCCGCCGCTTGTATTGCGGGAGAAAAAAAACACCAAAGTAATGTGTGCTATAGGCTCATCGTCTGCTTACAAGGGGCGCATCCAGTGAGAGGATTCTGAACGCTTGTTTTATTTGCATTGCTGTTTCATTGGAATTGAATATCTGGAATAGTTTGTGTCTTTAGAACTCACCTGAGCGGTTCTTCCAACATGGATATTTCTCATACGGTATTCATGGTATTGGTAAAAGTAAATTTCAGCCTCCTACTTGTTCTACTTGCATCCAACGAGATGCTTAAAGATGGCATCATCGGTGTAGCAGCACAGAACAGATCAAATAATATTGACGATTGCTCGTAAGTATTATCAGCGACGTATTTTTGTGTAAAATGAATAATATTAGAATTCTAGCCCAAGTGTTATAGTCAGGTCGATATTTGTGATATTACTGGTAGTGCATCACTAAAGGGCAGATTGTTTTCTCGCTATTAATGTTTAAATTACAAGTAGATGCATAGAATGTATAAAATGTAAACAAACATTGACAAAGGTAATTCTGCAAAGAAATTGTCAAGATTTTTAAGTTCTAGTCAAATGATATTTGGGAATCAATTACTGTATACAGAGAAATGTTTCTTTTAGTGGCAAAATATCTATGGCTTAAAGTTACAATATTTCGGAAAGAAGAATAACTTTCCTGGTAGTCTGTACTGTCGAGGAACACAAATCACCAATTGTATAGCGTTTTGAAACTACTAGATTTCATATTTGTATTTGCTGATTGGTGCTAATCCCCTCTTCTTCTCATTAATTACAAACACTTCAAATCTCTCCTACCTCTCCTGATCATATCACTCTCTTCAATAGAATTCCTGTCCTTTTCAGTTTATTATTATAGAAGACTTTAGTTTCCGAGTCATGCATTGAAACAATAAACGTTACAAATACAATACAGCTATGATGTACAAATCAGGCCAGGTATTGGTTTTGATATGAAAACGATCCAACTTATCCTATATGTGCGCATATAACTATAACTCTTCTCCCCTTGAAAAATATTAACGTACAAAAACTAGCAAACGAACAAAAAAGCGGACAAAATGTAAGGCCTCTAATAAAAATGATGTACCCCTTTCATCAGCTATACATCATCACCTCGTTTCCACACTTTCTTAATCTCTCTAGCTTTCTCCTACACCCACGTTATTTGAAGCTATTTTAATGAGGAGAAAATCAATAATTCAATTCGATTTCCTTTCCCTACTCGATACCCTTAATCAGTATACTAATTATCTATTTTGTTATCATTAAAGTTGCATTTAATTCAACAAACTCGTAATTAATGCGTTATTTCTGGCACTAACATTGTTCAGCATTCTCTTTAAAAAAATATCGCCATCTAAATCTTGGTTGAATACATTAAGAGATGGTGAACACCAGGAATTACTTTTGTTATTTGTAACTTTTGTTATTAAAGTTGTATTGAATTCGCCAAATCTTTATTGAAGAGAAGTTTAAGTTCTGGTAGAGATAAAAAGTTATTTATGAGCTTATTCTTTTTATTCCACTGTAGAAGATAAAATCATAGTAGCCATGTCACATGAAAGTGATTGCATTTGAAATGCCGTCATGTTCTCAATATAACCACGAATACTCTCAACTTTGGACTAATTCATTTTGATCACATGCCTTGTGTAGTCCCATACCATGTCTTTGTGGGTAAATGCTTTTCATTGTATATAATTTTCAGCTCCAACTCTTACGATATCAAAACCTGACAATATTATTCTTACGCACGTCTTAATTAACCTTCTGCAGTAACTTCTGGACAATTTCTTTCACAGTGCAATCGCATGAGTAGCATTCAACTTTATCAGTAAAGCTTTCTGTTGAAACTCCTGTTGTTCAGTGTACTTCTTCTACCCTTTCCCCCCACTCGCCCTCTGCTGTATACGATAAACGTCAAGGATCATAGCGAGACAGCGGGTATTACCCAACGTGAGAGTGATATGATAAATAAGATCTTGTGTGCTCTGAGGAGACTGTACTCCTTCCTAAATCTAAGCACGTATCTCCCTGAATGGGATTTTCTCATCCGTCTAGAGCGCCCCTTCCATTGCAATTTGTATTCTCCATCACGAGGAGGAAGGAGAAGGGGAGGTTCTCTATGCAATCAACAGTGGATGTAATCAGGAAGTTGTCAACCTTTCTTGCACTTGCCACTGACAGAGTGGAATATCTTTTACTCATAATCCGTAATTTAAAGGTTCGTTTTTTTTTTGGGGGGGGGGATAGTCATTTCGTAAAGATTGGGAGGGGTTATAATCAGATGCATCATAATCTTTCACGATGAAGCATTGGCAGTGTGGACTATTTGGACCATTTTGTACATGATCTGTAGTTTAAAAAGATTGTAGGATGTTTTCCGCATACTTTTAAAAGTTAAGGATACCACTTAAAGATATCAGGAAACTCTCCTGAAAAATTACGATCCTTCGGGATAAAATTGCGTTATTGACTAAATCGAGATTACAACAGTATGACTGTTTGTCATAAGTTATAACCCTAGTCTAGTCTAGAAGTACAGACATTGTTTTGACACCTTCACAACGCTGATAGAAAGCAATATCTTTTACTCATAATCCGTGAATTAAAGGGTTTGTAGCTTTTTTGTTTGCGTATTGTCAGAGGTACTTCAGTATCTGCAAAAATGGAATGAAATATAGAACCAAAAATCATTTTTATTCAGAATGAAAATGCTGAATTTATGATAATGTGAATGTAACATATTTGTAACCTTAATCCGAGATGATATTTTCACTCTTTCACGATTCTGACAAAGTGTGATATATTTTACTCATACTCCGTAGAATTTAGGATTATATATTTTTTTAATTTTAAGTTTAGCCTAAGAATATGGTAAGAAATATGAATCAAATAGATTATAACCATTAAGGTTGAAGCATGCGTTATTTTGTTGACTTTGTACGAGAAGTTATGTTATTTATCTGTAAGCGCGCAAACTATAAACAAGGCATGCGTATGATGCGTAGTCAGCATGCTCGTACTCAAAGCATCTGAACGAAAAGAAAAGGCGATTACTGGTTGCTTCTATTTCCTTTAAACGTGTTAAACTTTTCGTTTTCGTATACAGATCAGTAAAACAATAAATACAAGCACTAAGTCCTTTAATGACTTGTTATGTTGTTACCATGGTTTCGTGTCCTTTGAAATGTCAGCCTTGCAACATCACAAGGACAAGTCCATGCACACTCTAGAATACACGACACTTCATATCTCCCTAATTAAGTAGCACGATACATGTTTTCAGAAAGCGATATGACTTCACAACCGCATGCGCTGTAGAGTATATCATCACCCGATACGTTCTAAAGGGTACAATATAATCTTATTTAAAGCTTCTTTATAAGATGTAGGGTCACGTTAGGTGAGGAGAATGTCCATGGTTACCCTCTAACAAGCGTCTGGAGGTAATTTCGGTTCATGGAGACAGCCATTCTTCAGAATTATGTCGTTATATCCAGCTCGAATTGAGATGCAATGAGCGAGTCAAAGCGGAATGGAGCATTCATAACATCAATACGATTTTAATTCATGTCGGTTTGAATAGTTCATGATCTAGAATAGAAATGGCCCCCCTAAATACAATAATGACCACCAGAAGCCCTGCAGTGCGCTGTTTGGGTACCAAATCTTATGGAATTTGTTCTATAGACTGTGTGTATTCTTTCAATATATATTTTTCTAATTAACAATTACATTAATCTTTTGTTTAAATCACTCGTAATGTTCGTTAACATGTCGACTTAAATTTTTCAACACCAGTAGGGGCCATTTTTGTGACGTAGTCCATATCCCACGCGTTTTGAGAGGGCAGGTAATGGTGTAAATGGTATTTATCAGCCCTCTTGAACAACTGTTCACATATTAGCTAACAGTTCAGGGCTTTTTACTTTTGCTTCTCAAAATTTCCGATGTATTCCCCACAAAATAAAGATATGTTGACGAATACAGGTACACATAGATATCGTTAAAGGATTTTGTTTTAAAATGTTTACTAGGGTTTCGGTTTCTGCTGTAAGTTCAGTCCACTTTTGCATCTCCTGAACTGTAAAAGTACATGTTGGCAGTCCTCAGATAGGGGGTGCTTTAAAAAAGAGGAAACAAGCATACGCGTACCCTAAATAACACTGAGTGGGGGATTGCATGAGCTTAGAACATGAGCTCTGATGAGTGGCTGATAGTGATAAGAGGTAAGCAGTAAAGGAGATGGGTAGATAAAAAAAAGGGAAAATAAATGAGATGGAGGGAATAAAGAGAGAAAGGGAGAGAGAGAGAGAGGGAAGGAGAGAGAGAGAGAGAGAGAGAGGGGAATAATTAAGATGGGGTTAGGGGAGAACAAATGGGGCAGTGAAAAGAAAATATAACGATTCTACGAAATCGATTATAATGGGTAGTTGTTGAGCAGACAATAATAATTAGAATATAATCAATTAAATAGTGATAGGCTATGAAAATATTTCAGGGGTTAGAATAACGTGTGTGTTTGTGAGCGTGGGTACGTAATGGTGTGATTTTATGCGGGGTGTGTTTTTGAGAGACAAAGATAGATAGAGGACCGATGAAGGGGGAGAGTGAGAGAGAGGAATATGAAGAAAGATATAATAGCAATAGGCAGAGATGGAGGAAAGGTGAGAAAGGGGAACGATGAAGGGTGAACGAGAGTGTGTGTGAGAGAGAGAGAGGGAGAGAGAGAGAGAGGGAGAGAGAGAGGGAGAGAGGGAGAGGGATGGGGATGAAGAAATATAGATCGAAAGAGAGAGTTAGTGAGGGAGAAAGGAGAAAGAGGAACGATGAAGAGAGAAAGAAAGAGAGATATATATAGAGAGAATGGAAGAGAAATAGAATGAGAGCGAGAAAAAAGAAAAGGGGAGAATGAAAGAGATATAACTTAGGTGTAGAATGAGTCATATGTCAATGCATATGGAACATGTGAATCTATACGTGCGGTATCAACTATCATGGAGGTCAATTGAGCCCCTTCATTACGGACGTATCCAGGACAGACTTGACCAGTACATCAAGGGTTCACCATCTTCACAAATTTCATTTTACTTGATCAACGGAAAGCGAATGAATATTTTTGTTTACCTCAAAAGAGATGCAGGATCACACTCGAAGTTATTGCTCTGACTCAGAATCAGGACTGCTCTAACTCTACAAACTTCATAAATAAACATCATTACACACAGGGCCCCGAATCTCATGCATTGCAATCCTTTTCACAAGAAACATGTTGAGTTGAGGCCCAGAAACATCAAAGCAATTATCCGAAGCAAGATCTTGACATCTTCTTCTCCTTCTAAATCAGTGTGTCGCTTTTTATCTCCTTTCTTTCTCCAAGCTGAGGTGCGACTCTTCGCTGTTTTCCCTTCATCAGTACCTCTTTTACCTCATTCATCAATTCCCGATTTAATAGCTATTCTCCATTATGGATGGTAACTATCATCTTCATCACACTCCCTTTTCGCTTATATTCCCCCTTTCCTTTATCTCTCTTGTTATCTACATGACTGTGTAGCCTATCTGATTATCTCTCTCTCTTTCTATCCTCGCCCCCTATACGCATGTCTCCTCCACCTCCCGATCCCTCCCCTATCCCTCCTCTATCTCGTTTTCTTTCTATTTATGTTCTTCCTATTCTTGTCTCCCGTCTCTCTCCCTCTCTCTCTCTCTCTCTCACTCTCTCTCTCTCTCTCTCTCTCTATTTCTACTCTGCAATACCCCTGTCTCCCCTCCCCCTCTCGTTCTCTATTTAATACCCCTCTCTCTCTTTCTCTCTCTCGCCATCTAGATTCAATGTAGTTCTTATATTCTCGTTTCCATCCCTCATCTTTTTTTCCACTGTCTCCTCCTCGATATATACAATTGCCTTTATTTATTTCCTAGTATGTGGGATCAATTTTGCTTTTTTAAAACAAATTATTAATTTCGTCTTACCTTTCATTCCATTCACTCCTTCTATTTTACTTCTAACTCATTGTCCTTTCTTTCCACACATCATCGTTATATTATCGTCATTTGATGATCTTTTTCTTCTCCATCTTCTCACTTGTGCACTTTGTAGACAATTTTTTCTAGGCTATATAGCTCACCTCGAACAGTAATAGTTTCATCATGGGTTCTCTTTGTCTCCTATATTTCTCTCAATTCCCTTTTACTTTGGTCTCTCGTTCTTCGTGTCGTTCACAAGACCATCTCTTTCGTACCAGCTCTCCATGTGCACCAGCCAAACTGTAAATAAAGCCTTATAAGGAGAGTGCTATGTCAACCTCTCAACGCATCGCTCATCCCTCGGGTAGCTCCGGCGATGATGTAGGGTACACAACTCATACCAAATTTATTCCCCATCTCACCTCTTTTTTCTTCTTAAAGTCTTACCATGTGGATTCCTGACCCCCAACCTGCCCCACCCCACTCGCCGACAACCATACCATCTCATCTTTCTTCCTCTTTCTTTGTTTGTGTCTTTCTCACATCATGCCTCTCCCTCTTTCTTCCAACCTTTTTTTCTTCTTCTTTCCCACCCCTCTCTATTCTTCTCTCTCCCTTTCGATCTCTTCCCGCTTCTTCCGCCCATCTCCTCTGCCTCTCTATCGTTTTTCCTCTTTCTACATGAAAACCCTCCCCCGGGCCTCCCCTATCTCTCTCTCTCTCTCTCTCCTCTCTCTCCTCTCTCTCTCTCTCTCTCTTGTAGAGATGTTGTGGTCTAGTGGATAAGTCACCCGACTGCAGATCACAAGGTACGGGGTTCGAGTCCCGCCGCGGCACTAATGTCCTTTGGCAAGGCGTTAATCTACATTTGCCACTCTCCACCCAGGTGTTAAATGGGTACCCGGTAGGTAGGATGCGAAAGTTAATGTGGTTAGATGAGCAAGTGTGCGCTTAAATGACGCCTGGCTGGAATGCTCCACAGGGAGTGGAGAATGTACATACAGTGTGTGCGGGCAAGCCTGAATCCGATGACTGGGGTAATAGTATATCTGTAAAGCGCTTAGAGACATAATTATAAGCGCTATATAAAAGCGGAATATTATTCTCTCTCTCTCTGTCTGTCACCTCGGTGTCTGCCTGTCTACCTCTCTTTTCCCTCTCCCCCTTCCCTTTCTCTTTCTCCATCTATCTCTCCCTCTCTATGCTTATCTCTATCCTCACCCACCCACTCTGTGTCATTCTACATATTTATGTTCATCATACTTGACAGTTTATGATAGTTTTCACCATCGTGCTCATAGCAGAACATGACCCTATGATATATGGACATACCGTATATAAAACAAAACGATATGAAAAATAAGGAATAGAAAATTGCTCACAAGTCGGTTTAAATCATTTCAATACTCGAAGAAGTCATATATTGTTTTTTCTCGTTAAATCCTGACATAGCTGCTCAACCACGGAATTTGAGAGTGTGACATATTAATGTTGAATATGATCCTTCATCTACAGACATACATAAAACTGAAGCGACATGTAAAATATAGAAAATAAAATCGGTCTAGAAGTCGGTTTAAATCATCTCAATACGCGAATAAGTCATTTATTGTTTCTCGCGCTATATCCTGACATATAGCTTCTCGCCCGTGGAATTTGAGAGCGTGACATCTTCGCATAATTGATAACGAGCTGGATGTCATCGTTTCATGAAGGTTTGTTATGTTAGCACAATGAGTGCATGCTTTCTTTGTTCAGGTTGAACAGAACAGCTGCCTCTTGTAGCATACCCATACAATCATACATGTACATGGTCAATCTAAGAATTAACAAAGCTGATTTTCCTTTCTCTCTTTTTCGATCTCGTCTCTTCCTACCCCAGATCTTTTTTGTCACTTTAAATGCATCATACAAAGTAAATCATAATTATTCCTTACAATGGTATATATATGAGGTTTGTCCTCTACGTGTAGGATTCAGGACGTCATTTTGTGATATTTTTTACATAATGAATGGATATTCCTTCACACAGATAATTCTACTTTTGGGGAATGGGGATATTTATACATTTTAACAATCCTTTACCTACAGTGTAGGCGCCATATTGGGTATGTTAATTATATTAAATTGAAGTTTATTTCTGTATTTCAGATGGGAGAGGGAGGGAAAATGGGATCAAAAAATTTTTTCGGTAAATATGCACACACACAAAAAAAAAACGGTCAACATGAATGAGGGCGGGGTGTCAATTTAAAATTTCACACAATACTGTTTTACCGAGATGTTTTCATTAAATTTATTGGAGTTGTCTCACTCTCTATCGCAACTGCCGCCGAATTCGGCAGCGGTAACAAAAGACACAGTATAAAAGAATGCCCACCCTGCTTTATTTTTTAGCCATTCCAGTCACATTCTTCTACAAAAACAGGAAATTTCCGTCTCACTCCCCAATGTCAGATCCGATATATCATCAAGTTACGCAGCTGGTCTGTTTCTCGTGTCTCATTACTCTCTGTGCCACCGAGTTCAGTGTAATACCTCAGTCACACCACCGAACCGACTCCAAAACCGACTCCAAAACCGACCGACTCTTGGCCATTGAATGCAATGCAATACCTCAGTCACACCACCGAATTGACTCCAAAACTGACTGATTCTTGGCCATCAGATGCACTGCAATACCGCAGTAGATGCAGTCACACCGCCAAACCGACGCTAAACCGACCGATGCTTGACCATTTGAGGCAAGGTAATACCCTGTTACACTACCAAACTGATTATGTACCGAATATAAACCGACAGATCCTTGGCCATTGGAAGCAATGGGAATATTTTGTTCGGTCAGTTGTCGGTCTCGTGACTGAGATATTAGCCACACCGCCAAGCCGACCCCAACACGAACTATTCTTTTTTGTTGGAGGCAATGTATTTTTGTCCGGTCTGTTGTCGCTCTCGATGCTGTGCCTAAGATATTTAATCATACCGCCACTAGAGGCAATTAATAAGTGTTGTTCTGTATGTTATCGGTCCGTTGTGGGTATCGTAGGTCTCACACGGGTATCAGTCAAACCGCGAAACCGACCTATTCTTGACCACTGGAGGCAATGTATTTTTTGTTTTTGTTCGGACTGTTGTCGGTCTCATTGGTGTGACTGGGGTGTTATTACTTAGATACAAGCCACATTAATCTGTCTGTCGGTTTGATATACCATTGTAACACGACACTTGTCTGATAGTCTGATCAACGCGTGATGAAAATCATGAAGAGTGGATTCTGAAGATGTCACGAGCTGGCTAGTTCGAGGAATTCTGTCGCTGGACATGAAACGCAATCCGAAGATAACTATTGAACAGATGTTTTATTCTACAGCATTTGCTGTTATTTGGAAGCTTTTCTGCTTTTGTGACCATTATCATTCTTATTTGTTATGAAAAAGCTCAATAAATTGATGAGATATGGGAGCAATAATTTCGAAGTCATTTTTAAACTTTTATGTATTCTACAATATGTGCTATCAATCGGCGGAATAAACGAATGAACGTTCAGCCATAGGCAATGTATAGGCAATGAATTTGTTTGAATAAAATATTGCAGGTAATTATTAAACTACATCATATTAATACTGATTTGAAGAAAAGGCTAGTGAAATGTGACAAGCTTGCATGCTTCATAGAATCACTCCCAATAGCTTATTATATTAGCGTTGTTAGATTTCTTCATGGCTCCTGACATGACATGACTGAAGTCTCTCGAATAGATATCATTTTACCTCACAGTGTCAATCAATATTAGTACTAAGAGTCCCTGGATATCGAAATACACTCATCGGGTGTGGTGTCTGCCGGAAGGGGTTCAGCCATGTTAGAAATGTTTTCCCGATGGACTTTATAATTATCTGCTCTCCTGTTCAAATCTGCATACCTGAAGCATAATAATACATTTCCCTTGGGTATTTGGATGTGCAGCAAATGGGTTTTGCAATACATTAATGAAGTCCAATGTTTAGCTTGCCTTCAATCCAACGAAGGGTACGTGAATCTAAGAAAAGTGTATTAAAGACCTTGTCCCTTATGCACCAGACCAAATAATACGCTATTGGTATGCAAGTTTACAGACAAAGATGAGAATCGGTCAGGTGATTGCCTTTTGAAAGAAATTGTGTTGAAGATATTGGAATTGGTTTGACTATTATGTAGTACTTGATAACTTTTGGAAATTGCAAGCTTTTTGAATCAAAAATTTGGTGACTTTACGCGCACGTGGCATCAAGATTTTGTTAAAATTTTTAAACTATTTAAGTCCAATTTTGATTATGAGGAATTCCAAGAGCAATCTTTGTCGTGTTTCAGTGCCGATATGGTACTCCTCCACGTAGGAACAAATTTAAAAAGGTCACAAACTTTAAAAAATATATATATTTACCAGAACTCAAAATATTCTTTAAATGTGCTGAAGGGAAAAACAAAAGACAAAAAGAGGACTTGTTATTGTACGCATATTTAGTGCTCTTCATTCTTGTTACAGTCTTTTGCATATGTTGTAACCAAATATGAATTAAGCTGCGAAGAATCGCATTAAAATATGTCGGGCCTACCAGCTACATAATTTTGTTACATACGAATAGACGACAATCCAGTTTACTTTCCTGGTATTTTCTTTGATTCGGGAACGACCACATAACGGAGGAAGTTATTATGTGATGGTATTGAATTTGAGTGAAACCTCTACAATTTGTTGTCACTAGGTCCTACTATTTGGTCGTATTGTGCATTAGGATTGTTTGGAATGAAAAACTTGCTGACAAATACTAACACTGAAAGAAACCAAACACGAATGTTTAATTCCTGTCAACGTAAGTTTTGTTTAATTTTGTCAAGAACCGATCCATAAAATCGGGTTCAACTGATTTCCCAAACCAAAATTTACCGAGAAATCGTTGGAACAACTCGAGAAGACCTTTAATGTAACAAAAACCAACTTGACGACAGAGAATATCCCTATGGCGAGGTGCCATGGAAAGGATGTGACTCAAAGCAGGCCTCTCATTTGAAATGGAATGAAAGAAATGCTGAAATGGAATCTCTTTTCTCATTGATTTACTGTCTGACTATACCGTCTGTGTATCTTACCTGTGCGGAATGATATACACCGAAGAGGGGTGCCCTTTTGTAAAGTATCTAATGTTTTAGTCGTGACATATGTTGTTCAATCATAAAGGAGGATACATCGAACTTAATTTTTGAATCAGTAAAAGTGATTCATGTTGTACGAAATCAAAGCCCCGAAATTATGAGAGGTACAGAGATCACCCAGGGGCGTCGCCATCCGATTTTAAGTGGAAGAGGGTTTAGGGGCCCCAATTTTCCGACAAGGTAAATCCCCCAAAAAAAAAAAAAAAAAAAATCATCAAATTTTCCACAAAAAAATTCATCAAATTTTCAAATTTGCTGAAAACAACAACCAAAATAATATATATACTTATGTAAATAATTAATGAAAACCGACGGTTTGTTGGCTTTCAACATTTCATTTGCATTAAAATGGGTATTCAAACATTTCCCCCAACAAGCGAAAAGAAAAACAGCCGTCATTTTGTTTAGATTTATGGTATTTGCTGACAATAAAAAGTGGTATTGGCCTCACCCCAATATTTTTCTTGACTGAATCTGAAGTCCATTGCCATTATCTGCCCAAATCAGCGCTCACTGTTATGTCCATTATGTGACAGAAAGGAAAGCGTCCTGTCGCAGTAATGGTCATACATGTATATGAGATTATTAGTTGTGATTGTTTATTAGGTATACCATAAAGGTATCAGCAGTTGCGATCAGGTCAACCTTATATTTTGTTGGAAAAAAATAATTGTTTGAAGACCATGTCTACTTCTAGAATTGTTCCTAGACTCCATAAGTGAGTCATAAAAGTACACCTGATATTATTACATCTTTTTAATCATAATCACCACTCGTAGCCCGATGATGATCATCTAATAGCTCGAAACAGTTGTATTTTTTAAAAAGTCAACATATGTATTTTGGATTGGAGCTCAAAAGGTAGGTTTGATATTACTTGAACAATTGTATTCAAGATACCTGATGACTGCCTATGCATGCATTTGCACATTAAAACAAAATGAAATTGACGACCCCTATTGCTTATTGGAGTTATTTCAATCTTGTTTTACGAAGGCATACATGTAAATCATTTGCTCGTGTTCTATAATTTTCTGTTATTTCCCATGGTAAATATGAAACAGTTTAATTAGTCTCACCATTATATCATCAAAAGAAAAATTCCTTTCGCATTGCGATCTTTTACCTATTATACAGTTAACATGCATCACAGGCAGGCGTATTTATGAAAATATATTGATATGTACCGACGAAAATCTTCGTGCTCAAATATAACACATAGGAATATTCCAGCCTCTCAATTTAATGGTATACGTCAATGCAAATCTTAGATCATACTATTCCTTATAGTCGTAGGTAGCTTACCAACTAAGTACAAGCATTAAAAAATGCAATAGTGCATCGACGTATACATTGATTATCTCAATTTCCATTATAATGCGAATCGAACGTGCCTTCTTCGCTCATTTTCGGCATTTTTTTTGGTCACACTTGACATGTACTAGAACTGGCGTTGACATACTGTTTTAGTTCGTTGATTTATCTTTTTTATACATTAAAAGTATTATCATATCACACAGCTTTTTGTCTCTCACTGTAGTTTTCATAAATCAATTAACATTCTACTCTTAATGTTTCTCCGGATTTTCATTACTTTCTCCCGTTCTCTGCTTTAAATTTGCGTATCTCTTCACGACCAGACAATTTCATTTCCTTTATTCGCTTCCATTTATGGATATTTGCACGTTACTGGTGTTATTCATAGCTCAGTCAGATAGTCAATGAAGTAATGAACCCATCTCAACCGAACTTCAAACCGAGGGCCGAACCGACCGATTCTTGGCCATGAGGTTTATAAGCTAATGCATCATTTTTTTTCGGTCTGTCGTCAGCCCGAAATCGGTCTTGTCGGTGTGTCGGGGTAAAACGGGTATAGACAAAGTTGTATCCTATATTACCGCAATAATATGTTCAATTTGCATGATTGAAGAGCCCCCGGCCCCCCCCCCCGCACCCTCCGGAATCATGAAAAACACAAACTAAACGTATATAACAATTTAAAAATTATTTAATGAAATCATTGAAAAATAACGGATTTGTGAGAATCAAAGCATGAATGTCGTCGAACTGTTCTTTTGGTCAAGTTTTTCGTTGACACATATTGGTTATTTTGCGTGCAACCATTGTGTGGAAAGTACATCGCCGTGGGAATGTTGAATAAGCGCCGCCTCCGAATGCTCCATATATAAACACTCATCTAGACACATGCAATTACTTGGGAGTTGTAAATTTTCAACATCATTGTCTTTAAACAAAGCTGCAAAAACCTTGTAAACTCACATTGGTGGTAAGGCTTAGATGCATGTACTGATTGGTTTATTCTTCAGAGTGTGTTGCATGTCTGACTGATCCTATTGTTTTACGATCCTTTCATCAATCTTTTATTTTGGTATTTCATTACATGAGGAACATGGGCAGTTTGGGAGAGATTATACAACACGTTTCCTTTCTACTTTGTTGGCAAGCAAAATGCGGCTCATAATGGGTTAATCAAGAAGTTATCATGTGAGAATTGATACTGAATGTGAAAACGTATTCAAATAAAGGATAAAGCAATGTCGTTGACTTATGTGTCCTTTATAAAATATTAACTGGATTAACATATCAACTGGAAAGCAGTTTCTTTTAACTGAATCGGACTACCCTCCATTGTTTTATCAATTGTAATAAATAAAACATGAATAAATAAATAATTAATAAATATTACCCGCATGCGAATTTTATTTTCATTCTACAATATCAATTCAATTCAATTCAAATTGTATTGATTAAAATCCAAACAAATAGGATCATTCTCAATGACGTAATTAAAACCGGTCTGTAAGATCACGTGACCCCTCCCCCAACCTACTCCCACCTATCGCCATAAATCTCATAACGAGGACTGGGCATAGATGGCGCGCAGTTACAATGCCAACGACCCGAACCAGTCCGCATTTACCTTTACCGAGTACAGGTTAACTGCCCACACGCTTATTTTGTCTTCAATAATACATGGCCCTAATCACTAATGGAAAAACCTTCTTTATGGGGTGATATTGGGAGAACAAATTTAAGAAAAGTTGAAGGAAACCCCCAAAAGAAAACGCACTTAGAATGGAATTAGGTGTACCCTGTGTAATGACCGCAATTAGAATTTGACATGCGTCATTGAACTGCTGTAGAGAGGAAGGGTGAATATATAAAGAAAGAGAGAAGGAGAGAGAGAGAGAGAGAGAGAGAGAGAGAGAAAATAGAAGAGAGAGAGGGGGAGTGAGAGAGCAGGGGAGCAGAGAAAGGAGGAGAAGAAGAAGGAGAGGGAGAGGAAGAAGAAAGAAGGAGCGAGGAGCGAGGAGAGAGAGAGAAATAGAGAGAGAGCAAGAGAGAGAGAGAGAGAGAGAGGAGGAGGAGGAGAAAAAAAAGAGATAGGTAGATACATGCAACAGAGTTAATAGAGATGTAGAGAGAAAGGGGGTATGTGTGTGTCACGAGTGTTTTACATCATATTTCATTTAATTTCATTCTTTTCGATCGTAATTTATGAATTGTACATGTAGTTTAGTTGATTGAATTATGTTACTATGAAGAAAAAGAATTGAATTATGAAGAACTATTGTATTGTTTTGATATTGAATGAAATCAAATTAAAATAAAAAGATACGGAAAAACAAAACGCGCGCGTGTGTGTGTGATGTGTGAGAGAGAGAGAGAGAGAGAGGGGGGCTAGTGATGTCATATATATGAGATTATGACAGACCTTTGTTCAATGATGAGGTCAATTTCGTCGGAGGCTATTCTTATTCGGGGCAGGTGTTTATGGGTTTTCCTGCAATGGATTTTATGTATCTCAATATCAGTCGGATTTGTATTTTTAATGTGATGCAAAGAGTAGATTAAATTATTCAGATCAACAGTCGTTGTCATGGTTGTCGAGTGCAGTGAACACACCTGCTTGGTATGATAATGACAAATTGTGCAAATTAGATGCATGATATAAACATTTTTAAAGGGAATTTGAAATCAGAATACAATATTGATTAAGCAATATGTGGCTGGGAGTTTTCAATATAGAATTTGATTTAATGAAGATGAGTTTGTTGACTTTAATACACAGCAGTATTACACGCACCAGGGAAAAAAACATTACTAATATTTAATTGTATTTATTAACGAATGGTCAGATGTGAACGACTCTGTCATATTCAGGATACTACATAATCCACGAGTTTAAAATTTTCATAACAATTTGATAGTTTTCATCAAAAGTAGAGAAAATAATAGTAGCACTTCTGAAAAGGTTAACATCTTGTATTCAAAGAAAATGCAAAGTTACCATTTTTTGATGTTTTCGTTTCATTTTTTCAGACGGGTAGCATTTTTGTAGATGATGCTTTCAACTAGTTGTCATCTGCAAGTGAATTTGAATTGAATTTGAATGTGAATTTATTAACAACAACACATCACAACAATGGCAGTATACATATGAACAATCATACAATGCAAAGAATAATACTGATACATGTACACATAACAGAAGAGTAATGTTGATTGAACAGTAATGGTTTTAAAACGATATTTAGACATAGATCTGCATTCTATTAAGAGTGCAAAAGATATACACGTAGATATGTGTATTACTGATATTTGGGTGAAGTTGTTAATGGGAACTAGAAGTTAGCACAAGTGCTAGTCGAGCCTAGTTCCATTCTTTGGCAAGATTTTTTTTTAATTTGTTAATATATATGAAAGTAAAACTTGTTTGTTTTGTACATACATACACTGTTGGTCATAAAGGTGGAATATTTTTTTTACCCCAATTTATGGAATTATTTTGACAATGATTTATTCCTAATAGATCTAGATAATAGTATACATTCTCAGATTTTATTTTAAAAATCCTCTGTACGGCCATGCATTATGGTTCGAGGCATGGCCACACAGAGGATTTTTTTCTGTTGGGGACCGGGGGTAAATTCAATGAATTATTGATAATTTATTGCATTTTCTTTTCTTTTTTTATTTGTGGGGGCTGCCTCCTACCCTAGCCCCCGCTGCGTACAGTCATGATTCAGTGGCAAAGCAATGGCCTCGTAACTGTGAGGCCCCAGGATCAAAACCGTGTCGATGTGCTATATTAGTGCCCTTTTGTGAGGCATTAATCCTCATTACTGTCATTTATGACTTAAGGGCGTAGGTCCCCTAGTTGATAAGCATAGTAGCATACACATGCTTTATAAGTCACGCAAAACAAACACTGGCAAATTTTTATTCAATAAAATCTGAGAATGTATGCTCTTATCTAGATCTGTTAGGAATAAATCATTGTCAAAATCATACCATAAATTGGGGTAAAAAAACATTCCACCTTTATGACCAACAGTGTATATACACAAATATTATTACAGTATCATGTAACTTTTTTACATTTCTAAAAGAAAGGAAAAGAAAAGTATTTAAGTGCTAAAGCATTATAATGAATGATAACAAATCTTTGAACAAATACAATCATCACTATGTTCATAAAATGAAAAGGATGTATTAATAAAAATAAAATCATACAGATGTGCGTACATGCACGAATCATGTAAAAGCTTAAGGGTAGCTATAATCGTAACAAGCAAGTGTATACATATATAACAGTAATTTCACTCTATAGTTGCCCTTCAAACTAACATTCCTTGTAGCACTTTGATACGACATCAAACCTTGCCGTCACATTTTAAAATTTTGGTTGATACAAAAATACTGCCATATCAATTTTTTCTTTTGAGGTGAAGTAAGAAATGGCAAATCTGTTATAATTCATATGTCCCTGTATATAGTCCCTGAAAGATTGGCTTTCATCTCATTAGAAAGTCAATCAATGGATAATTATGCAATGTGGCCTGCTACCCTATACCCCTCCCATTAACCTGAACATATTCCCTCGTGCATGTTGTTGTTGTTGAGATACTTTCCATTGGTCTTACGTTTCATACAGCTTTTAAAATCATTGTACACATGTATATATAGTTCAATAAGAGATGCGATCACTCTTTTCATTTCAGTATTTCAAGGAAAATTTTGCTTGCCTTCATTCTAATTTTGTCGGTTTTTGCGATGCTCATATGTGTTTCATTTAGATTTCATTATTTTCAAGTAGTTTTTCCTTGACCTCTTTTAAGGAGTGCACAAATCGCCCTCATAATAGCGGTAAAAAGGGAAATTTCCACCGTGCATCTAATTCAGAGCGATCCGCTTATTGAGTCGACTCCGTAAGAAATCAACGAGGCCCGGAATTTTCAATTGGCGCCATAATGTGGAGACGGGTTCTTTGCTTGTTTAATATTAGTACGCAGTTTCTCTTGAATAGGGCCATCGTCGATGACGAGATGACTTAGGACGGTCATTTAGTAGGGAACTAGGCTATCATAAGACAAAAATGCATAGTAAGTATATTTGAACCAAGATTATGGGGGGACCATACGAGGAACGTAAACATTTTATAAATCAGCTACCATTTGCATTTTATACAAGCTGGAACCTTCAAGAAGATTACAAGACGATTTGATACTTATTTATATATGCGTTGTGTTGCTTCTTTAAGAGGTGTGTGTCAATCATCGTTGTCTTACACTCTAAATACATGTGAAATGTAAAATTTCGCTCAATATTGTGTCTAAAGGGCACATGCATGTTTTTGTAGCTAAAATGTCAGCGTTAGGTAAATAATATTGTGCCCCATATAACGTAGAATTTATTCAATATTGGGTGATATTTTACCCCAAAACATGAATATTCCCTTTATACCCAATATTGGGTTTATTTAACTCAACATTATTTAGTGTACAAAACCTCTGCTGTATCTTATGGTATTTTCGTTTTTCTGAGACGGAGGTTAAAAATAAAAAGTTTGCGTCCAAACTGATGTGATATTCATATCCTTTTAAAGCTGATGAAACAAAAGGTTCATTAGTTTGTTTTGGACATATGGACATATACAGTAACCGCAATTCCACATAATAATTATATTAAACTTTTGAATATTTAAATGGTGCCTCACATTGCAGCACTATCTTGACGAAACATTTTACTTTATTGCTGATCGAATAAATAGAAAATAGACGAAGAGAGAGAGAGAGAGAGAAAGATTGGGTGGGAGAAGGTAGAACTAGGATGGGATGGAAAGAGAATAGATGATGTTCGTTCAACATATTTGATTGATGAGAAAGGGAATGGAGAGGAGGAGAAACGAAAAGAAGAAAACTAAGAGAGACTGTTAGGTGAAGGACGACTAGATTGAAGAGGGAGATGAAGGAGAAGAAGGAGAATTTAAAAAACGTATAATGCTAAAAGAACTAGGTGTAAGACCGTAAGGAAGAAGACCTAGAGAGGTGGAACTGAATATGATGAGCATCGCGAATGTTAAATGGAATGAGATCTTAATGGATATTGTGATTTCTTCGAGAAAATGACATTCAAATTAGGTGCTAAATTGGCAACGTTGACGTTCGTCTCTATTCGCTCATGTACGTAATGAAATACCGATCCTCACCACGGTAGTGAAGTGTGTTTAATGATATCTTCAAGTAGGATGAAATATGAATAGAATATAATGCAGGACAATGCATTAATGTTGAATGGTATGGTAATAGGAGCTATGAAATATTGATCTCTCGATGACACCTAAGACAGTCATTACTAAAATCTTTGCGATCTGATAGAGAACCACACCTCTATAGGTCACCTGCAATCGTGAAGTTCATATTCAGTTCCTTTATTATTTATTCACTAAATTGGCCAAAATCATGGCATGAATCTGGTAGTAGCATGAGTTTGCTCGGGGAGGGTTGATCCCCAAGAGAGTGGCATAACTACAGGGATACAGGGGGCGCAGGGTACGTGCTTCTCTATCGAATAGCAAGGGGGCATGAGAGAAAAGGAGTAAACGAAAGAGGGAGGGGGAGGCAACGGGAAAATGGTGTTATGACCCTTTGCATACTACATTCGATGTCTTTGTTCTAGCGCTTTCCATTTACAGAACATGAAATTAGAATCCATAAATTAGCAAATACGCACGAATAAAACAAAACAAAATTTCCAAAATGTCGGATTAAAGCAGTTTATTGACTAATTTTATAATCACATTTCCCATACGGTCCACAATCCACATGCACAATTTTTTTTGCTAGAGCAGCCTACTACTATAAATGAATTTCATAAGAAGTAATCATAACAATACAAGTTGACTACCTCGCTCTGTTTGAAGTGTGTGCATTAACATCAACTCGATTTATAATCCATATTTCCATAATGTTTCACATTCAAACAAACATCGTGCTTGAGAGCTTACTATTGTAATCAAAGGCCATAATCTCAAGATAAAATTATAACAGTACACACGAAGAAAACCAAACAAAAAGAAATACCCAATCCTTAACCATCACCATTATAAATGTAAAGGTCACATTGACTACCTCGCACTGTGTTTGTCATTTTTGTAGTGTGTGCAATAACACACACAATTTTATTTGCAGGCGTAATGGCTACATTAAGTCGCAATGGGCAGTTATCGAACCCCCTCCATTAATGCTAATCGATGCTTATTCACAAAATGGTCGGAACAGGGGGTCGACGCCTCTATTACAACGTTTCGTTTAGACTCTCAATATTGTCAGAAAATCATCCCTTAGCTCAAGTTAACCGTGCCATAGGTTACATGTCGTTTTTCTGAAGGTTCATAATTTCGAAGGTTCGCAATTCCGAAAATGACAAAGAACTCTGTTTTGTTTTATTTGGAATTACGAACCCGATTTCATTTTCGAAATTGCGAACATTTGGAATAATCCATTCTATTTCTCAAGAATTTGAAAGAACAATCATTTTCGGGGGTAATTCCTTATCTGACTTCTATGATCAACGATGATTATACATTGACATACAAAGAATGGGAAAGCTCGCTTTTTAACTACAACTACAACTTACCATCTAACCCATAGAAATAGTTGATTGACTGTGTCTGTTATATGAAGAGGGCCTAATCATACTGTAAACCATTCAATATGATCCTCTACCCGTTGCATCACAAGATGCAACAATGCGCGCACGACTACGACGCAAAGGGGGACTATACAGGCGCCAAGAATGAGTATTGGACAGAACTGAATGATGGAAGTGCTCGCAGACGGAAAATGAAATCACTTCAACTGGGGAAGATTCCTTCTAAATGCATCGGTAACCCAAATCAAATCAACACGAATAAATCAAGGCTTTATCGTCATAAATCGTCCTAATACGCACTCCTGTAATGGAGCTTGGTATCTTTCCTCGTACGCTATACGATTCTTTTATATTAATGTGTGGGTAGTCAGTCGATGTGGAGAGAAAGTAATTTAGACCAGTATTACTCAAGTTTCTACTCGAGATATTGAAACGTAAATGATAAGTAGCTGCTTATGGGAGCATACTGCCATTCAATGATTCAAGGGTGCTGTCAGGGAAGTATCTACGGAGGGGGCCTGTCGGTGTGTTCCTTGACCTACCGTTTGATCAATGAATGTTAAATAGTCATTATTTTTGTTCTTGCTTTCTCTTTGTACAGTACCCTGCCAACAGATATTACAGGCTTTTTCGAATGCTGCCCTCTAAAGGTCGCCCCTACGAAATGTGTAGAAGGTACGTATTTTTCTTCATCATTCTTTCCCGGGTGGGGTGGAAATATTGGTTACAATTTAGTGCCTTTGACCCCGTGGCATAAATCCGTAAAGAAGAGGGAGGGAAGGGGTGATCGCAATCACAATTTTTCTTTTAATTGACAAAAATTGAATAATTTTAGACCATTCTAAACTTATTTTAAAGCCTAGGCTATATCAGGAAAATCATTCCGAAATGGAATTGTTTTTAATATTTCCCTGATATAACACACTGGAAGACACCATACAAAAAAATCGTGGCTAATTTCGTCTTTCATCGTAGAATGGCAAGTAAAGATTTAAACCGCGGTTCGAGTCCCGCCACGGCATTAATGTCCTTTGGCAAGATATTAATCTACATTTGCCACTCTCCACCCAGGTGTTAAATGGGTACCGGTAGGAAGGAATTCCTTGAATGCCGTGAGCGCCGAAATCGGCTGCCTAGCAGAGCCGGGGTAATAGTTGGAGCGCCTTGAGTACCATGTATGGTGGATATATGCGCTATATAAATATCCAATATTATTATTATTATTATTATCGATGTATTTCAATAGTCAGAATGCACATTGCATACATTAGTCGTTGCTGGGTAGGACAAACATTATGGCTTGTCCTACCTAACAACACGTAATGTAAGCAATTTGCATTCTGACTATTGAAATACAATTTTATTCGTAATAGGAGAATGGAATAATTTGTAACGAGGCACTTAACAAAGATTTATGCATAAATTCGATTACATTACGAAAATGGCATATTCGTTGCATAAGCCCAATACATGACCTTCACCTGCCATCCTACGATAAAATATTCGCTCGCCATGCCGCAATCCGACTATTTAGTAGAAGCCGTACAGTATTAGGCGACGCCCCTGCCTCACACCCTTATATGATATTCTTGCCGGAGGCTCCTACCCTTATATCATTTAGTAGGTCCTAAGGATGCCCTCTACCAAAAATGGCATTTGTACAACAACAAATCAATGTTATATTACCTTCTAAATTATTTGGGGGCTACGAGGCGACGCCCCGTCCCACACCCTTAAATTGAAATTATTGCCGGGGGCTCCTAGCCTAATATCGTTTAGTAGGTCCTAAGGAAGCCCTGTACCAAAAATTGTGCTTTTAACCAGCAAGTAACGATAATTTCACCAAGCCACCTGACTACATATGTAACCCATAGAACCGCGCGTTTGTTTGCCGCTATGTCGGCTAGTAGCTTTTCCAAAACGTATACACTCGAACAACAGTAATGGAGGGCGTCATTCTTTGGTAGCCAAAATGGTCATGTTTTCTAAGCGTCCCACCTCACCCTGCAAAACGTCTTTAGATCTCTTAGGGGTGACGTCATACAACCACTTGTAGACGTCATCGATGAATTCACCCTGATGCTCCACGGGGATGTGCTTGATGGTGTAAAATAGGCATCGCAGCTCACCTGTATTATCATGAAGGATGAATTAAGAAAAAAAATGTTTCACGATCTCAGCTCTACATCCGTTGTCATGTTGATATTAGGGACTTTTAGATTTGCACGACGAGAACGTGGACATCTTAAGGCAATGTGACGTCCTTTTATGGCACTGCCGGGCACTGCCAGAGCCTTAAAAGGATGTCACATTGCCTGAAAAGGATGTCCACGTAGCAGTCTACGTTCTCGTCGTGCAAATCTAAAAGTCCCTAATAACGGTTGACCTAGACTTATGTCAGGAAACTGAAAACAAATGAGAACAACAGTATTGTTCTATAGCCTTCTATCTTCTCTATGAAATGGCATACGGGTTTCCTTCACCGGGGGATGGGGCTGACATCAAACTTGTGTTTGTTGTTTGTTTGGCTTTTTAACAATAATGATATGCTGTACTTACTTTTCAGTATTTCCTCATTCCATTGGACCCAGGGCCTTTGTTTGACCTCAGATCTTTGAATGATGAAACCCACTGATCTCATCATTTCGAGAAAGCCTTCAGAACTTTTCGTGTTTGATACGGCGTATCCGCAATTCTGATTTGTGTATATAATAAAGAAAGGGACTGAAACGATTAAGGAAAATGTAATATCATTATGCACTCCTCTTTACATATTGATTGATATATTTATAAAGTATGTGTTTTCATTTGTATAGAAATAAATATGCCATGATAGCTGATAAAATTAATGAGGCCAGAAAATAGTACCGTGATAGTGAACCATGACAACAACGGGGGCTGCGGAGTGTTTTTTTTTTAACTGGGTTGGGGAGCACCAACAAAAAGAACTCTTTCTGGGAAAAGGTGCAACCGTAAAGGGTAACCTCAAAGCTAAAAATAATAATGTTTAGACAATTGAATATACCCCTACATTGTAATTAATACATTATCAGGGATGATCTTCAAGATATATTCTTCACATGGTCCAGGATACTGCTTCAGCACCATATACTTGGGGTTGTGTGTGGTGGTCTGAAGATTTCTTAGATCTTAAGCCTCGGTCACAAATGCCATTACGAACTGCTACGAACGCCGTACGAACGATTTTCAGACAATGGAAATTCGGGAAGACAATGGAAAAACAGGGAGATTCGTACGAAATTATCGTTCGTACGGACCTTTGTGACCGTAGCATTAGATTAGACGATTAGATTGATGGTATTTTTTTCTGAATTGTTTTTCAATACAGATCGATCAATCGATCTTATTTACTGGGTGTAAGCCACAAATATGTTTAAATAATTAAAATTTCTCCCAGGAAGTATTACATTTATAAAAAAAAAATAGATTGATGAGATTGATCTCATGATGAAAGAACAAATGAGACCTTTAATATGTTACTTGATGAGATAAACTATAAATGCGAGCTAGTTTGGGGCAAAATTCGAGGAAAACGTTGCTCTCAGCCGCTTTAAGTTAGGGGCACATAATATTAGGGAGGTTATGAGAAATCTGTCGTTTCGGGGAGATGAGGGATGATAAAATATCTAGTCATAGGACATATGGGTATGTCTCTGTTTATTACGAATATTGATGAATGACATTTCGGAATGTAAATGCAGTTGCCTTGAGTTTGAAGTTATAAAAGGGGCACATTTCACACCTAGACAAGGACACTCATCAGATGGAAAGGGGCACTTATTACTTAGGAAAAGGGCACTTGTCAAAGTAAAAGGGGAACGTATCAGATCTTGGATAGGGGCACTTACGAATAGTGAAGAGGGTGTATTTATAAGAAAGGGGAGGAAGCATATATTACAGAAAGAAAAGGATCATCTATTGGAAGAGAAAATGGTACTTATTGGAAAGGAAAGGGGAATTGGCAAAGTAAAAGAGGCACTTATCAGAGGTGAAAAGGGGCACTTCTAAGAAGGAGACAGGGGAATTTATTACAAAGGAAAAGTGGAAAAGTGGCACTTGTCAAAATAGTAGAGACAGATTTTAATAGGGGCATAGGTTAATTAAGTTTATCCCCCCCGGGAGTACCGCCTCCGGAATAAAATACAACAAGCCGCACAACAACTATTTTTCCGTTACAAAACTGCATTTACTTAGTGATTCTACCTTCAGATATGGATCGTGACCCCCGAACATTTTCCTATATAACAAGAGGACACGATACTATAGTACAAATAGTGATTTTTAATTACCTTCAGGTATACACTCCATTTGGGATGTTTCCTAACCCATACATCGGCGGTTTCTCCGTAACTACTCCAATCCCCCATGAGCTGGCCATCTAGCATAAAGTCAAGGAGGAATATACCACCAGGTTTAAGACACTGGTAGACATTCTTTAGGATGCTCTCCTTATCGGAGCACCACTGAAGAACCGTGAAGCTCAGAATTTTGTCGAACTTTTCGCGCCAGTCGTTGAGGTAAGGCCCAAACGTCTGCGCGTCTTCCTCAAAGTATTGTACATTGGACGCTGCATTTCCTTTTTTCGCAAGTTCTATCAAACCAAAAGAGATGTCCAAACCTGCAAAAAAAAACAACAAAAACAAAATCACCATTGTTTCAAAATCTAGGTCTTCAAGGATAGCGGAAAGTTTTTATTTTTATTTTTTTAATGGAGAAAATTCATCAAAACATGTTAAGTCATCTTCAACAGAACCTTGACTATCAGCATTTTCTTGTAATTCATTAACACATTCCGAAAAATATTTATTGAAACTTTCGGCAATTTTGTCAGCTTGTGTAGTTTTTTCACCTTCTATTTCCAACACAATCGGTTGGCCTTGTTTTGGTTTCAGACTTTTGAGTAATGAACACAAGGCATTTGGGTTTCCTGATTTACATTTTAACACATTTCTAACATAGTAATCTTTAGCACTCAATAGTTTCAAATTAACAATATTCTTTATTTGTTTATATCTATTCCATAAAGAGTTACTATCGGACCTTTCAGCAATTCGGTAATAGTAATCACGTGTATGCTTAGTTCTATTACTTCACTCGTCACCCAAGGAAATGGGTCGGCTCTCATACGTTTTGTTTTGTATATATGGAGCAAGTTCGTTGACAACCGACATTAACATGCGGTACCACATATCCCATACTTCGTTTACATCTTGCAATGCATGTATATAATCAAACGGCATCATGGCTAACATAGAGGCGAATCTGTCTGATGAATAGTGTCGAAAACTACGATAAGTTACAATGTTTTCATTGGATTTTTGTTTCTTCTTCCCTAACACAGTAAAGACCAGGAAATGATTACTCAAATGGGTTTTCACAATACCAGATGCTGTGTGCCTATCCGGTTCACTTGTATATATAGAGTTCTAGTACACCGAAATATATTCAAAATAATCTGTGGGGGTTGGCAAACAGATCACAATTTAAGTCGCCAAGTAGAACGACCTCATTATCAGAAGTAAGTTTGTCTAGTAAGACCGAAAGATATTCAAAATAATCTGCGAGGGCATTTGGGGGTCGGTACAATACACAAATAATCAGAGGTTTCGAAACACTTTTTACTTTCATTTGGATTTGTATACTTTCAAGATTCCTGTCAATTTCTGATAACGGAGTGTAACGAATGTGTTACGAATATACATTGCTACTCCACCGCCATGTCTAGTGCGGTCTTTACGAATAAAAGTATAACCGTCTAAATGTAGATCTGGACCGCTAATTGTTTCATCACAATGTGTTTCAATCAAAGTTATTATATCAAATGTATTTTTAATAAGAGCATATTTCAGTTGATTTATCTTTTGTGGAAGTGAGTTAATATTTAAATGACATATTGTCAGTCTCTTGTCTGCAACAATTGGTATTTGTCCGTTTATCAGTTCTAATTCTAGCTGATTATTTATCAGTTCTAATTCTTGCTGATTATTTATCAGTTCTGATTCTTGTCGATTGTCTTCGTTATCATCGTCGTCGACATGTGTATTATTATAATAACGTTTTCGTTACTGACAGCTTCATTATTAAAACTGTGATCGAAAATGTCTTCGTCGCTGGTGTCAGGGTCGTGACGCTTGCAAAACTCACTTGTATTGTAATCATTATTAATATCACAATTTAAGTCATTGCTTTCATCATCAGTGATTCTGCTTGTATTTCAACTCTGGTGGATCTGATGGACCTGGCTGATATGTGCTCTGGATTCTGATGTCTCGGCACCCTCTTTCTGGCCTGGAATTACTCGAAAATGAACGGGTATTGCTTGGCCTTGTGGCCGAATCTGCCACATTGATGGCACTGTAGCATTGTGTGGAATCTGCAGTTTTCCCTATTGTGATTCATCTCACCGCATTGGTAACACCCAGAATACTGGGAGATCGATGATCTTGGAGACCAGAATGCAGGTAATCGATGATCCCGGGTGAAACTGTTGTTCTTTACTACATCACTGTAGAGGTCGGGCATTGTTGGCGGATGTTGCTTCTCAGCCACAGGCAGCTCCGCGTCGTGTCGAATCCGTTCCGTCGTTGAGCTAGGAGCCACCACTTTAAGATGTTAGATCAGGTTTTTCGCCAGAACGCGAACTCCACCATCGTTCAGATCTGTTCGATCCAGGCCGATGTGATGATCTGGGATGATATTGATGTGATCGATGTATCCCCATTCAAGTTCAAGTTCAAGTTTATTTATCTTTCTTTAATAACACACTTTACAAATATGACATGAATATAACAAGTTAACAGAATATGGTGTTACAATAGAAAGATGAGGTGACCTTGGTTGAAAGCAAGGCTTGTGGATTTAAGGTCCCTCATGAGTAGCTTATGAGTATGTCCTAAGAGAACAAACTCGTCAGATAAGAATAATGCATACATTTAAATGCTGACAAACTAAAGTAACTAAACAACTGAGAAAATATAAACATAAATAAGTATAATAAAATCTACTAACTACTAAATAATGGCTATAAACAAGAGAAACAGGAAAATACTACGAGCAACAGGACTGAAACACAGACAAAAACAAACAAGACAGACAGATGAATAGATGTGAGAAACAGGAGTAGAATTATGCTGACCTATATAGTAAATAATTTTCTGAAATATTGATCACAACTATAAATCTAGACGATATCGACTCAAATAAATTAACTTCAGTTTGCGCTTAAATACATAAATACTGACCGATTGCGCTATTCTTGGTTCAAGGGAATTCCAAAACCTAGGTCCAGTGGACCCCAAAGTAGTAAGGGCAAATTGCGTTCTAACAAGAGGTAAGTGATATGCTTGCGCCTGACGTGTGGAATAACTATGAACTTGGTTATTTTTCTTAAATATTCTAGCCAAGGCTACTGGCAGTAGACCTGCATTCAATTCATACATAAGAGCTCCTTGTTGCAAATTATAAATATCTTCAACTTTCAAAACACTACTATTATAGAAAAGAACATCTGTATGCGCAAGATAGTGAGTATTACAAACAATTCGTATTACTCTTTTCTGTACCAGTAGTAATTTATCCATTTGAGATTTGAACGAGTTGCCCCAAGCTAGCACACCATAGTGCAAATATGGCAAAATTAAAGTTGCGTACAACATACGTAAAATATTCAGTGGGAACACAGATTTCAATTTATAGATTACACCAGTATTTATTGACAATAATTTACAAAGTTTACTAATATGGTACTTCCAATTTAAATGTTCATCAATATGCAAGCCAAGACATTTAAATGTAGATACTCTTTCAATCTCAACACCATTGAACATTACATTTCCAGGCAATATACTCAGGGAATTACTAAAGAGCATATAATTAGTTTTTTAAAGATTTAAAGACAACTTGTTTGCATGAATCCACATAGTCACATTAGTCAACTCAGAGTTTACAGTCTGCAAAAGAGTTTGTGGATTTCTGTGAGAGAAAAATACACTCGAGTCATCTGCAAATAAAATGAATGATAACATTTTTGCGGAAAGTTGAAAATCGTTAATATACACAATAAACAAAAGCGGGATTCCTGTGGGACCCCACAAGTGACGTCCTGCAAATATGAATCAATTCCATTTAAAGTAACAAACTGTTTCCTATTTGTTAAGTAGCTTCTAAACCAATCTAAATGCTATTCCCCTTACACCATAATGGCACAGTTTATATATTAAAATATAATGATTTACTGTATCAAATGCTTTAGAGTAGTCTAAGAAGACACCAACTGTATGCATGCGTGCATCTAAGGTACTGGATATCGTATCCACCAAATGTAGAATAGCATGAGTGGTAGTGTGTTTTTCACGGAAACCAAACTGAAAATTAGACAAAATGTTAGCATTCATCATAAACTTTATCGTCCGAGTATACATTAGCTTCTCAAGAATTTTAGAAAAGGAATTCAACAAAGAAATAGGACGATAATTATTCAAGATAAGGGCATCACCCTTTTTAAAAATGGGCACAACCTTTGCAATTTTCATTTTCATGGGTACAACACCAGTGGTCATTGATAGATTAAATATATGTACGAGGGGTTGTACAATACCAACGATTACATTTTTTATCAACTCATTTGTTATAATGTCACAACCTGGACTTTTCTTATTCTTTAAAGAATGTACAATATCAAATAATTATTCTACAGTCGTTGGCAATAAAAATAAACTATTATGATTAGGGTTTTCTAAAAAAGATTGAAATGTTTTTTGAGACTCTGGGATGACACGCGACAAATTCTGGCCAATATTACAAAAATATTCATTGAATTTATCTACAATAACTTCTGGATCATCAACTACATTCCCATCAATGTTTAATTTACTTACATCAGACGCTTTCTGCTTTGGCTTAAAAACATTTCTAATCACTTTCCATGTCCCTTTTATATCATTATGTGTCGCCTGAAATTGAGCAAAGTAATACTGCTTCTTAGCAGCACGTAGGATTGAAGTAAGAGTATTGCGATAAAGAGTATATTTCCTATGAGAAGACTGAGATTTACTAATCTTATACTTATAGTACAACTTATTTTTCCTATTTATTGACCTCAACATAGAATTAGTGATCCATGGCAATCGAGGGGTTGTTCTACGATTTCTACTATTACATTTACATAAAGGTAAATATTTATCATACAGCAAAAAGAATGTATTTAAGAATTTATCATATGAGATATCAACATCATAATCACGTAATACTTCTCTCCAATCACTTGCTAACAACTCATCTCTATATTTAGCAATACTGGTAGGATTACTTTTTCGAACATATCTATTACTAGAAATATTACGGATATCCCTACCAAAAGACATCCTCGCATATACTGGAAAGTGGTCAGACAAATCTGAAATTATAATACCCGCATCTGGTAAAGGTCGTACATTACTAAAAATGTTATCAATGAGAGTAGAAGAAGTGTCTGTAACTCTGGTAGGTTTAGTTATTAAGGGCAATAAAGAGAAAGATATAAACATGTTCAAAAAGTCACAAACGTATGCATTCTCATCGTGCTGAAGAAGATTAACATTATAATCACCCATGACAAAGACTGTTTTATGCAAAAATATTGAATTTGACAACACAGTTTGCATTTCATTTATAAACAAATTCACATTACCTTGTGGCGGTCTATAAACGACCCCAACTATAACATTCCGTCTGCCAGGAAAAACAATTCTACAAAAACACTTTCCATTAAATCATTCATCCCATTAACTTCCATTTAAAACTCGGTAATTCAACTGCGTGGGGACATACAACGCGACACCTCCTCCCCTCCTATCTTGTCGATTATTCATAATTAAGTTACTTCCTGGAAGAGAAAATACATTTCCTTTAGTTTCACTCGATAACCAAGTTTCAGAGATTCCTATAATCGTAGAACTGTAGCACATGTTCCGCAAAGATACATTTAATTTATCAAAGTTTGCTTGCATACTACGAACATTAAAAAGTAGAAAAGAAAGCTCGTTATCACCAGAATTACCCATTTTTTGAGAGAATTGGCTTTCTGTACAATAATTACAGTGACTCGTGACAGCGTCATTGCCTTCACCAAGATCATACTCTAACGAGTCTGCGCTAGATTCAAGATAGTTACGTATATCATCATCATTTGTATTCATAATTAAAAGATTCATACATATAGAAAGGCAGCCTACTACGTGCAAAAGAAAAGGACATATATATATATATACAACAAAAACGGATGAGTATACTCAAAATATGCATTATAGGCATAGGAAGAACAGGATAAAACACGGAAAAAGTGAGAGAAAAATTGGCAAGAAAATGAAAAACAGCGGAAGAGGGATAAAGAGTGGAAAAAATAAACAAAAATGAAACAAGCAGTAAAACACTGGAAAAAAGATTAAAAGGTAACAAAAATACATATATATACATGTATAACAACTGACAGTAAAATCCTCTCCTTAAATTATGTACTGTTTACACAAGAAAAGCTAACACGAATATTACAAAAGAAGTGCTTGGCCTGGAATGATTTCAGCATTCTGTTGACTTCCTGAATTTTGGTATGGAGATGGGGGAGCATAGGATTTCCGTGGAATAATAGAGCTCAGGGTAATCTTTTTCACTGAGGGGCAGATGTTACGAAGATGCAGACCCAGTGATTCAATTTTGGCCCCTATTTCGTATGGGTCATCTTTGCTGATGTTGATTATGTGATAGACACTCTCCCAAAGTTTGAAGTTCATTTTTCAAGTGGTTCTTGAGATATCGTGATAACGGGGATAATACGTAGTTTTAAAGAGCAGCAATGGCGAACGGTTGTCGCTAAAATTCAGAAATTGTTGCTTAGATTGCTTTTCCACTAAAAATTAACATGAGACATCAAGCTATATAGAACTATGATCGACAAACATGATGTTGTTTTGAAAACAGTCTGAAAACATTGGAGATAGAATAAATAAGAGATAATGTGGTCATGTAAACAAGTGCATTATGTCTATGTTCATCCCTTAGTACCGAAATCATGATTGTATTCTCTACTTATTTCTCCTATATAATTTATTTCAATTTAAAATAGAAATTCTAATGTTTCTTCTTTTGACTTGATAATATTTCAGCAACGAATTGACAGTTTTGGTAGACATCTTGGACGTATCATAGCAATAAATTCTTGGAAATGACGTATTGTGTATACGATAATTATGATTAGAAGAAGCATACAAATAACTATAAAAATAAATTACAATAACAAAAATTCACTATAAAAATGATTATAATTACGATATTTACTATAATAATAAATATAACAATGATAATAATAATGATTATTATGGTACTGCTGCTATTACTACTACTTCTACTACTATGAAGAAGTAAATGAAGAAGAAGGGGTAGGAGAAGAATCATTTCAGCGATATTAGTATTCTCAATAATTGAGGCATACAAATAAACATTACATATTCCGTGGTAAGAATGAAGTAAGCGAGGGAAAATGGAGGCAATGACAAACGAGAGAGAAAGAGAGAGCGACAGATTTAGGCCGGGTTCAAATTAAGTTTTCTTTAAATTATTAGATCCAGTACTGAGGATCTTTTTATCTGCCATGTTTTTCTTATTTGACGGCTTTTGACGATACAAAGAAATGCCGTCTTTTGTCACCAAATATTGTTCAAATAGCATTGTACAGACGATGAACTCTAATGCAAAGTCGTATGCCATGAGAATGTCAATTTCTATGTCGTTCTGCAAAATAATTCGAACAATAGAATCAACCAAGTGGAATCAACTGTTAAACGAATTTATAATGAGTCCTGAAATTTCAACTTGTTACTGCACGTCATAGTAGTATTAAAGAGCAGCAATGGCGAACAATTGTCGCTAAAATTCAGAAATGGTTGCTTAGATTGCTTTTCCACTTAAAATTAACATGAGACATCAAGCTACATAGAACTATGATCGACAAACATGATATTGTTCTGAAAACAGTCAGAAAACATTGCAGGTAGAATAAATAAGAGATAATGTGGTCATGTAAACAAGTGCATTATGTCCATGTTAGTCCCCTAGTACCGAAATCATGATTGTATTCTCTACTTATTTCTCCTATATAATTTATTTCAATTTAAAATAGAAATACTAATGTTTCTTCTTTTGACTTGATTATATTTCAGCAACGAATTGACAGTTTTGGTAGACATCTTGGATGTATCATATAGCAATAAATTCTTGGCACATGACGTATTGTGTATACGATAATTATGATAAGAAGAAGCATACAAATAACTATGAAAATAAATAATAATAACAAATAATCACTATAAAAATGATTATAATTACGATATTTACTATAATAATAAATATAACAATGATAATAATAATGATTATTATGATACTGCTGCTATATACTCCAACTACTAGGAAGTAGAAGATGAAGAAGAAGGGGAAGGAGGAGAATCGTTTCAGCGATTTTAGTGATTATATTCTCTATGATTGAGGCATACACTCAAATTTAAATCATAATCAAACAGGCATCTGAAGTTTTTAGATGCTTACTATTTGCTTCATGTTCTTGATAATCGCCCCCGGCTGGATCGCACCCTGCTTCCCTGCATCAACACACACACTTTGAGACAAGATTTTTGTCTCCCTTTAGTTCAAAGTCGTTTTACAACCTTTTGGGCATCGAATAATACCCGCATTCATTCAGCTTAACCCGTTCCTTCCGAAATTATTCAGCCTGATAGTTGCCTCACAAACGAGAATAAAAGTCGAAGACTCGACCCGTTCGCTGCCGTAGCGTGCGAGTGTTCAGCGGGCCGCACAATGCGTGTGCGTTCAAGCAAGCTAAAGCCTGGCCAGTGGCTTCGACGAGCAGGAACCTAGCGCATGCGCAGATCATTTAGCAATCTGGCTTCGTCGCGTCGAGAGCAATTTGCACGCCCGTCCTCTCCCGTACTCCAAGCCTCTAATAGGTTTTTGTTTGTATAAGTTCTTTCAGCTCTTCTAGGCTTTTGTTCTTCGTTATCTTTTCTTCTTCTTCTTCTCCTTCTTCTTCTTCTTCTTTTTTCTTCTCACTCTCATTTTATGTAGATAATAAATTTTATGAGGAAAATACAAACATTTTAAAAAGTAAAAGATTTGAATGTAAATCTCTGTTGCATCAAATTAATATGAAACAGTGTATTATCCTAAATTGACGGTTATAATATACGTCGGACACTATACTTTAGCGAAAATGTGTAAACATGATAAAATGAAACTAAAGAAGAACCATGCAAAGCTTAGGGTGGGGGTGATGGGAGAGACAAAATAGCATAATAATACTGACAA
Organism: Mesocentrotus franciscanus; assembly: GCA_037976565.1. NCBI lineage: Eukaryota > Metazoa > Echinodermata > Echinoidea > Camarodonta > Strongylocentrotidae > Mesocentrotus > Mesocentrotus franciscanus. The sequence continues at coordinate 5,497,761 of CP137666.1, read as the reverse complement.
TAATATAATGATGCGCTCAAATTTCTCTCTCTCTCTCTCTCTCTCTCTCTCTGGCTCTCTCAAAACCGTTTTCCTTCTTTATCTCTCATACTGTTTTCTGTCCCGCGATTTTTGAGAGCACGTTTCGACATACTCCTAAATAATAATTGTTATTCATAATTTGTATATAACGCGTAACCAGATTTTACCCTATCTGAAATATTCATTCAAAAATATAACAATCATGGAAAGATAAAGGAATAAACAAGAATATGTGATTAAGTAAAATGTGACAGACAAAAGATGATAGGAGAAATGATTGCTTCTCTCTCTCGAGTCGCTCGCTCGCTCTCTCAACGCAATTTTCCATCTTCATCTCTCGTACTGCTTTCCGTTCCGCTATTTGTTTTTATTCCGAAATTATTCCTTTAGATTTTGAGAAAAATTATTATACAACAATATGAAGGAAAAAAATGGAACGAACGGCTGATATCGAAATGAGAAGGATATTACTGTACATAATTAAAAAAGTAAAAGTTTGAATGTATAAATCTCTGTTGCGTCAAATTGATACGAAGAAAATGCTTATTATGCTATATTGACGGCATTATATACGTCGGACATTATACTTTAGCGAAAAGATATTTAAAAAAGAAAAAGAAAATGAAGAGAAACTAAAGAAAAATTCAGAGGAAGGGGTGGGGTCATCGGAGAGACACAAAGCATAATAATACATACACAGAGAGCGTCCAGCTTTCTACCCCTCTCTCTCTCTCTTTCTCTCTGTGTCTATCTGACAATGTCGTTTCGCCATTTGCTTGTATGCCGGCATCATTCCTTCTTTGAGATAAATGCTTATAACATACCCCTGGTAATGAACACATATACCTTAGATATTATAGGGAACGAAAATAGAGAACAAGCGGCTGATAATGTCGAAATGAGAAGAATATTACTGTACAAAAATTATAGAAAGTAAAACTTTTGAATGGAAAACCTTGTTGCATCAAAATAATATGATACGTTCATTATTATGCTATTGACGGAAATATTATACATCGGACATTATACTTTAGCACAAAAAGGTTGACAACATTATGAGAGAAAGAATGAAACTTCCTCTTCCATTTACAAACATTTAAATAGCATAAGCACCCTACGAAAATAGAAGAAGTCATGAAGAGGGAGACAAGAAAAATATGAAAAGTACACAACAAATAAATATAAAACAGATATGATTCTATATAGAACGGAAGATGATAGGGAAACGTAATAGTTTGTAAGTATTTGCAAATTTTGACAATTATAGTTTGTAAGTATTGACAAAGTATATACAAACAAAAATGACACAGAAATATTTGCAAGTATTTGGGACCTATATAGAATATACGAAAAGAGTTATGTCTTAGGCCAATGCACCTTCAGCTAAGTTACGTAAGAAGAACAAAGGACGTGGCCAAGGGTAAAGCTCGTTGTCATGGTTATAAACTCCAACAATAGAAGAGAGCGGAAGGGTATAATTGATTTACAATGAACCTGACATACAGCATTGATGATCCTTGTATACTACATGTAATGTATATAGCTTCAGATAACCCTGTTTTTTCGGGGGGGGGTATAGGTGGTAAAGATAAAGGAATGAACAAGAAGATGTGATGAAGTAAAATGTCACAGACAGAAAGCTGATTTGTAATTTGTATGTAATAATGTAATTATCTATAATATGTATGTAATAATGTAGGCCTAATATGTAATATGTATGTGATAATGTAAGTTGTATAAATGTAACAGTAATGTATAAATGTAAAGCGCATAGAGGATTATCATCGATGATTATTATGCGCTATATAAATCACAATTATTATTATTATTATTATTATTATTATTATTATTATTATTATTATGAGAAATGATTGTTCTCTCTCTTTCTATAATCTATATGTCTCGCTCTCTCTCTCTCTCTCTCGCTCGCTCGCTTTCTCGGCGCCGTTTTCCATCTTCATCTCTGGTACTGTTTTCCGTTCCGCTATTTGCTTTTATTCCGAAAGCATTCCGTTCGATCTTCAGATAAATTATTATACCATAACCCATGCATAACCTCGATATGGAGAAGGAAAACACTGAACGAGCGCCTGATAATGTCGAAATGAGAAGAATATTACTGTACAATAATTATACAAAATACAACTTTTGAATGTAAATCTCTGTTGCGTCAAATTGATGTGGAAAAAAGGGTTATTATATGCTATATTAGCGGTCCACCTCCCTGGTCGGACATTATACTTTAGCGAAAAGATATAAACACACAAAATACAGAGAAACTAAAGAAAGAAATCAGAGCTGGAGGAAGGGGTGATCGGAGAGACAAATTTATAATAATAAATACAGTACAGGCTACGTCCAACTTTCTATCTCCCCTTCTCTCTGTCTGTCTGTCTCTCTCTGTCTCTCTCTCTCTCTCTCTGTATATCTGTCAATTTCCATCTTCATCTTTCATATTGTTTTCTATTCTGCCTTTGCTTGTATGCCGGTATCATTCCTTCCTTGACATAAATTATTATAACACATCCCTGATGAGTCCACAGTTATATACCTTATAATTATCATAGGGAACGAAATAGAGAACGAGCGGCTGATGATGTCGAAATGAGAAGAATATTATTATAAAAAGTAAAACTGTTGAATTTAAATCTCTGTTGCATCAAATTGATATGAAAAAATGTTTATTATGCTATATTGACGGTACTTTTTGACGTCGGACATTATACTTTAGCGAAAAGATATAAACAAACAAAAAGAGAGAAAATAAAGAAAAAATCAGAGCAGGAGGAGGCGGGGGATGATCGGAGAGACAAATATAATAATAAATACAGTACATGCTACGTCCAACTTCTTATCTCCCTCTCCTCTCTCTCTCTCTGTCTATCTGTCAATATCGTTTTCCATCTTCTTCTTTCTTATTGTTTTCTATTCCGCCATTTCTTTGTATGCCGGAATCATTCCTTCCTTGAGATAAATTATTATAACATATCCCTGATAACGTTCACAGTCAAATACCTTATATTTATTATAGGGAACGAAATAGAAAACGAGCGGCTGATAATGTCGAAATGAGAAGAATATTACTGTACAATATAAATTATAAAAAGTAATACTTTGGAATGAAAATCTGTGTTGCATCAAATTGATATGGAAAAATGTTTATTTATGCTATATTGACGGTACTATTTTACGTCGGATATTATACTTTAGCGAAAAGATATAAACAAGAAAAGAAAAGAGAAACAAAAGAAAAAATCAGAGCTAGGGAGGGGGAGCGGGGCTGATCGGAGAGACAAATATCATAATAAAAAATACAGTAACAGACTACGTCCAACTTTCTATCTCTCCCGCCCCCTCTCTCTCTCTCTCTCTTCTCTCACTGTCTATCTGTCAATGTCGTTTCCATCTTTCATATTGTTTTATATTCCGCCATTTACTTGTTTGCCTGCATCATTCCTTCCTTGAGATCAATTATTATAACATATCCCTGATGAGTTCACAGTCAAAATTATACCATATATTTATAATATGGAACGAAATAGAGAGCGGCTGATGATGTCGAAATGAGAAGGATATTACTGTACAATATAAATCATAAAAAGTAATACTTTGGAATGTAAATCTCTGTTGCATCAAATTGATATGGAAAAAATGTTTATTTATGCTATATTGACGGTACTATTTTAGGTCGGATATTATACTTTAGCGATAAGATATAAACAAACAAAAAGAGAGAAACTAACGGAAAAACAAATCAGAGCTAAGGGGGCGGGGCTGATCGGAGAGACAAATATCATAATAAAAATACAGTAACAGACTACGTCCAACTTTCTATCTCCCCTCTCTCTCTCTCTCTCTTCTCACTGTCTATCTGTACAATAAAAATTATAAAAAGTAAAACTTGAGTGTAGGTCTCTGCTGCATCAAATTGATATGAAGAAAAAAAGTTTATGATATATTGACGGAAATAATATACATCGGACATTATACTTCAGCACAAAAAGGTTATCTGGAAGTAGGTGGACAACATTATAAGTGAAAGAATGAAACTTGCTCTTCCATTTACAAAATTTCAATAGCATAAGCACCCTACAAACAAAAATGACACAGAAATATTTGCAAGTATTTGGGACCTATATAGAATATACGAAAAGAGTTATGTCTTAGGCCAATGCACCTTCAGCTAAGTTACGTAAGAAGAACAAAGGACGTGGCCAAGGGTAAAGGTCGTTGTCATGGTTATAAACTCCAACAATAGAAGAGAGCGGAAGGGTATAATTGATTCACAATGAACCTGACATACAGCATTGATGATCCTTGTATACTACATGTTATGTATATAGCTTCAGATAACCCTGTTTTTTCGGGGGTATAGGTGGTAAAGATAAAGGAATGAACAAGAAGATGTGATGAAGTAAAATGTCACAGACAGAAAGCTGATTTGTAATTTGTATGTAATAATGTAATTATCTATAATATGTATGTAATAATGTAGGCCTAATATGTAATATGTATGTGATAATGTAAGTTGTATAAATGTAACAGTAATGTATAAATGTAAAGCGCATAGAGGATTATCATCGATGATTATTATGCGCTATATAAATCACAATTATTATTATTATTATTATTATTATTATGAGAAATGATTGTTCTCTCTCTTTTTTCTCTCTACTGTACTGTACCAAATAGAAAAACTCTGTGACTCCGACACTTTATGGCAAGATAAGTAAATAATAGCCGACAACCTTGAATTGAAATAATGGGATGGACTATATCGAGACTAGCTAATCTCCTCAATATACGCATGAGTGACCTGAGCTGAGAGCGCGCGTGCCGTATACAAAGGTATCCTGAGCGAGTGTGGAATTCGCTGCTTGTAAAATCATAATGTCCGGCTTGCGCTTATACGTATATATACACAGTCGAGTCCTAGGTATAGTAGACCCAGCGAATCCGAAAATCCTATGAAAATAACGTAAACTGACTTGCATGTCCTTCTATACGAATATCCTGAAAGAGGACTTAGCATTTTCATGCTAAACTTGTAATAAAACAAAAGTACGCAACTACAGTCGGTAAAAAATGAGGTGCATGTAGCCAAGGGTTCAATGTTTGTATACAGGTAATTTATATTGTATTTAGAAGGTAAATAGATGTACTTTTATGCAACGAAAGTAGCCCTTGCTCGGACCCGAGAAATCTCGGTTCCCGTTTGTGAGTAGGTACCTCGGGGCCCGAGAAATCTCGGTTCCCGAGCTGAACGGGTTAACTTGACACGAGGTTATTTTCGGCCAATTGTTTATTGTGTATTTTGTAGAAAGATATGAACCCTCGTGTAATTTAAATAACGTTGGAAATTTGGAATTGAATTGGGGCCTTGAGCAAAGAATACACGTTTAGCTGACCAAAAGTGCGAGGTATATATAGTTTCCTCTCCCCGTGGGATCATAAAATATGTCATCTAAATTGTTTGCCTGTAGGTCGATAAATTTAAGATCAGACCTTCGAAGGGTCATTTGATCTAGTTTTGATCTGACAAATTTGAAGCGTAAAAAAGAATCAAAAGCAGTTAGAGAAAAGACATCTCCAAGTCTCCAGCGGTAAGACAATTAATGACAAGCACAATTGAGGACCAATCTAAGACGCGTTCATAGTGACGGCAGACTTCTGTGGGACGTTAAAAAGTTTACTACGATAATTTTAGCTCGATAGTGATCACAAGTGCATGTAAAACTGAATTTTGATTTGGACTCGTCGTTTTTGATAACAAATTTTGTCATGATCCCTTCATCAAAATGAAAAATAAATGTCGCATGTAATTTAAAGAATAACCTCAGCAACTACATAACACATTTTTTTTGAGAAATTCGAATAAAGATGAACGATATATGGTCCAACGTGCATTGTCATTAATTACTTAATCAATTAAACTCGATTAAAATTAACAGTTTTAACATTAACGAGCAATATGATGATGTCGGAAAATCCGATAAGCCAAAAAGATGTATGGAATAATATATACAACTAATACTTAATCCACATATTAAAAGAAATTGGATTATCCGGGCACTTATAGAAGTTATGACCAATTAAACATAGTCATGTTTTTGTTTTAAATTACAAATGTGTGCGCGCGCGTGTTGTTATCTTTGACGCCCGCTTATTCCATCATTATGTGTCAAAATTGACTGAAATTAACAGGGATTGTTGAGGAAAGTATTTGGAATCCAAAACATGCAAAAAATGGAATTTCTCCGTTCCACGTGCGTTATGCGCGCAATTACGCGCGCACCGACCCACACGCGCAGAAATTTTTGAAACGCTTAAAATTGTCTGAAACGTATAGAAAATTACTTGGTTTGTGGTTTCGAGCATTTTTTTTTCTAATTTCTTTTGACGCACGCGTACACGCACGTTCGAAAGGGCAGGCGCATGTGCGTGTGCTAAAATTCTGAACCATGACCTGAGCAAGATTGATGCCAAATTTGAATTGAAATTGATATTGCACGGCTGAGATACGACCATTAATAAAATTTCACATAATGACGTCATGATGACGTCACGATGCCATGGCGTCGCTGAAAAGCCAGGCAGTTCTAAGTTGGACTACGATCTATCATCATGAAAAGTTTCATGACAATGGCATCAGCCATTCTTGAAATATCCTGCAAACAAATTGGAGGAAGAATAATAAATAATTTCCTCTATACAGACACAAAATAAATACTAGACTTGAATTCGTCACTTTGACGAATTAAGTGATACGTATGCTAATGATTTACATAATGAAGAATGCATTTTCACGATTTCATATTGTTACATAAAATGCTTCTCCTATTATGATCTATCCATATGTCAAGTTTATACTGTTTAGCCTTGATCATTATGGATGTATGGAAGATATATTGAGGCAATTTGACCATTGACCCTGGACAACAACCAGTTACACCTTTGACTCTAATTAACATAATGAGGCATACACATACACATTACATATTCCGTGGTAAGAATAAAGTAGGCGAGGGAAAAAGAAGCAATGACAAAGGAGAGCGAGAGAGAATATGGCCGGGTTCAAATTAAGTTTTCTTTAAATTATTAGACCCAGTACTGAGGATCTTTTTATCGGACATATTTGTGTTAATTGATGGCTTTTGACGCTAAATAGAAATGCCGTCTTTTGTCACCAAATATTGTTCAAATAGCATTGTCGAAACGATGAACACTAATGCAAAGTCGTCAGCCATGAGAATCTCTCGCTCTGCTAAATAATCCGAACAATAGAATCAACCAAGTGGAATCAACTGTTAAACGAATTTATCATGAGTCCTGAAATTTTAATTTGTTAGTGCACGTCATAGTGGTATTAAAGAGCAGCAATGGCGAACGATAATTGTCGCTAAAATTCAGAAATTGTTGCTTAGATTGCTTTTTCACTAAAAATTACCATGAGACATCAAGCTACATAGAACTATGATCGACAAACATGATATTGTTTTGAAAACAGTCAGAAAACATTGGAGGTAGAATGAATAAGAGATAATGTGGTCATGTAAACAAGTGCATTATGTCCATGTTAATCCCCTAGTACCAAAATCATGATTTTATTCTCTACTTATTTCTCCTACATAATTTTTTTCAATTTAAAATAGAAATTCTAATGTTTCTTCTTTTGCCTTGATAATATTTCAGCAACGAATTGACAGTTCTGGTAGACATCTTGGATGTATCATAGCAATAGATTCTTGGCACATGACGTATTGTGTATACCATAATTATGATAAGAAGAAGAAGCATGCAAATAACTATAAGAATAATAACAACAAATAATTACTATAATAATGATTATAATTACGATATCTACTATAATAACAAATATAACAATGATAATAATAATGATTATAATGATACTGCTGCTATTACTACTACTGCTACTACAACTACTATGAAGAAGTAAATGAAGAAGAAGGGGTAGGAGAAAAATCATTTCAGCGATATTAGTGAGTACATTCTCAATGATTGAGGCATACACATACACATTACATATTCCGTGGTAAGAATGAAGTAAGCGAGGGAAAATGGAGGCAATGACAAACGAGAGAGAAAGAGAGAGCGACAGATTTAGGCCGGGTTCAAATTAAGTTTTCTTTAAATTATTAGACCCAGTACTGAGGATCTTTTTATCGGACATATTTGTGTTAATTGATGGCTTTTGACGCTAAATAGAAATGCCGTCTTTTGTCACCAAATATTGTTCAAATAGCATTGTCGAAACGATGAACACTAATGCAAAGTCGTCAGCCATGAGAATCTCTCGCTCTGCTAAATAATCCGAACAATAGAATCAACCAAGTGGAATCAACTGTTAAACGAATTTATCATGAGTCCTGAAATTTTAATTTGTTAGTGCACGTCATAGTGGTATTAAAGAGCAGCAATGGCGAACGATCATTGTCGCTAAAATTCAGAAATTGTTGCTTAGATTGCTTTTCACTAAAAATTACCATGAGACATCAAGCTACATAGAACTATGATCGACAAACATGATATTGTTTTGAAAACAGTCAGAAAACATTGGAGGTAGAATGAATAAGAGATAATGTGGTCATGTAAACAAGTGCATTATGTCCATGTTAATCCCCTAGTACCAAAATCATGATTTTATTCTCTACTTATTTCTCCTACATAATTTTTTTCAATTTAAAATAGAAATTCTAATGTTTCTTCTTTTGCCTTGATAATATTTCAGCAACGAATTGACAGTTCTGGTAGACATCTTGGATGTATCATAGCAATAGATTCTTGGCACATGACGTATTGTGTATACCATAATTATGATAAGAAGAAGAAGCATGCAAATAACTATAAGAATAATAACAACAAATAATTACTATAATAATGATTATAATTACGATATCTACTATAATAACAAATATAACAATGATAATAATAATGATTATAATGATACTGCTGCTATTACTACTACTGCTACTACAACTACTATGAAGAAGTAAATGAAGAAGAAGGGGTAGGAGAAAAATCATTTCAGCGATATTAGTGAGTACATTCTCAATGATTGAGGCATACACATACACATTACATATTCCGTGGTAAGAATGAAGTAAGCGTGGGAACATGAAGGCAATGACAAACGAGAGCGAGAGAGAGAGAGAGAGAGAGACAGAATATGGCCGGGTTCAAATTAAGTTTTCTTTAAATTATTAGACCCAGTACTGAGGATCTTTTTTTTTGTGCCATGTTTTTGTTATTTGATGGCTTTTGACGCTAGATAGATATGCCGTCTTTTGTCACCAAATTTTGTTCAAATAACATTGTAGAGACGATGAACAACTACTAACGCGAAGTCGTTAGCCATGAGAATGTCAATTTCTATCTCGTTCTGCTAAATAATCCAAACAATAGAATCAACCAAGTGGAATCAACTGTTAAACAAATTTATCATAAGTTCTGAAATTTCAATTTGTTACTGCACGTCATAATAGTATTAAAGAGCAGCCGCTATGGCGAACGATTGTCGCTAAAATTCAGAAATTCTTGCTTAGATTGCTTAAATTACCATGAGACATCAAGCTAGTACATAGAACTATGATCGCCAAACATGATATTGTTTTGAAAACAGTCTGAAAACATTGGAGGTAGAATGAATAAGAGATAGTGTGGTCATGTAAACAAGTGCATTATGTCCATGTTAATCCCCTAGTACCAAAATCATGATTTTATTCTCTACTTATTTCTCCTTCGTAATTTTTTTCAATTTAAAATAGAAATTCTAATGTTTCTTCTTTTGGCTTGATAATATTTCAGCAACGAATTGACAGTTCTGGTAGACATCTTGGATGTATCATAGCAATAAATTCTTGGCACATGACGTATTGTGTATACGATAATTATGATAAGAAGAAGCATACAAATAACTATAAGAATAATAACAATAACAAATAATTACTATAATAATGATTATAATCACGATATTTACTATAATAATAAATATAACAATGATAATAATAATGATTATTATGGTACTACTGCTATTACTACTACTGCTACTAGTACTAGAAAGTAGAAGATGAAGAAGAAGGGGAAGGAGGTGAATCGTTTCGGCGAAATTAGTGATTATATTCTCTATGATTGAGGCATACACTGAAATTTAAATCATAATCAAACAGGCATCTGAAGTTTTTAGATGCTTACTATTTGCTTCATGTTGTTGAAAATCGCCCCCGGCTGGATCGCACCCTGTTTCCCTGCACCAACATACACACTTTGAGGACAGATTTTTGTCTCCCTTTAATTCAAAGTCGTTTTACAACCTTTTGAGCATCGAATAATACCCGCATTCATTCAGCTAAACTTGACACGAGGTTATTTTCGGCCAATTGTTTATCGTGTATTTTGTAGAAAGATACGAACCCTCGTGTAATTTAAATAACGTTGGAAATTTGGAATTGAATTGGGGCCTTGAGCGAAGAATACACGTTTAGATGACCAATAGTGCGAAGTAGTTTCCACTCCCCGTGGGATCATAAAATATGTCATCTAAATTGTTTGCCTGTAGGTCTGGAGTATCAAAAGTCGATAAATTTAAGATCAGACCGTCGAAGGGTCATTTTATCTAATTTTGATCTGACAAATTTGAAGCAAATTTCGTCAAGATCCCGTCATCAAAATGAAAAATAAATGTCACAAGTAATTTAAAGAATAACCTCAGCAACAACATAATACATTTTTTTGAGAAATTCGAATAAAGATGAACGATATATGGTCCAACGTGCATTGTCATTAATTACTTAATCAATTAAAATCTATTAAAATTAAAAGTTTTAACTTGAACGAGCAATATGATGATGTCGGAAAATCCGTTAAGCCAAAAAGATGTATGGAATAATATATACAACTCATACTTAATCCACTTATTAAAAGAAATTGGATTATCCGGGCACTTATAGAAGTTATGACCAATTAAACATAGGCATGTTTTTGTTTTAAATTGCAAATGTGTGCGTGTTGTTATCCTTGACGCCCGCTTATTCCATCATTATGTGTCGAAATTGACAGAAATTTACAGGGATTGTTGAGGAAAGTATCAGGAATCCAAATTTGAATTGAAATTGATATTGCACGGCTGAGATACGACCATTAATGACATTTCGCATAATGACGTCATGATGATGTCACGATGCGCTGGCGTCGCTGAAAAGTCACGCAGTTCTAAGTTGGACTACGATCTATCATCATGGAAAGTTTCATGACAATGGTGTCAGCCATTCTTGAAATATCCTGCGAACAAATTGGAGGAAGAATAATAAAAATTTCCTCTATACAGACACAAAATAAATGCTAGACTTGAATTCGTCACTTTGACGAATTAGGTGATACGTATGCTAATGTTTTACATAATGAAGAATGCATTTTCACGGTTTTACATTACGTTATAAAATGCTCCTCCCATTATGGTCTATCAATATGTCAATTTTCATCTGTGTAGCCTTGATCATTATGGATCTATTTAGTGCTTTAACCAATAGTCCAAAATATTTCTCATAGACTTTACATGCAAAGCTGACAAACGGCCTCGGCATGGTCGCACATACAACATTCAATTGAAAATTTCGACATGATCTCAACATCTGATCCAATTTTTTTTTCTATAGCCCTTGGTCTCAGCTATAATATACCCAAATTTTGGAGAAAATAGAGCACGAAAAAGCGAGAAACTGCTCAAAGAACAATGTCATGTAGATTCATGACGTGAACGAAATTCACCTTCCATAGGCATAACACGCAAATTAAGAAAATTCTGACATGCGGCCTTTAATTGAATTTTTTTACTATGATAACGTCATCAAAATGAAAAATGATGTGTACTAATCGTGTCGACGGTTGTCTTAGCTACACCACATCAAAATTTGGGAGAAAATCAATCAACATTTACAGAGATGCAATCAATTTTCCATAAATTTGCTGACGTCATAATATGCAAATTCGTTTTTTGAGTTCCAAGGCCATTATGATGACCTCAAGGTATACTTAATGGCCAAATGAGACATGAAATCATATCTCCAACTCATACTCTATCCAAATATGAAACAAAATTGAGGGTTCCGGTGCATCCAAAAGAGCTAAAATGGATTTTGTATAGGCATGTTTTTGCCCATCTATGCTATGTATAATAAGAGCTCGCGCGCACAGACATTTATCTTCAACGGACGCTCATTCCAATTTTAATAGTCATAAAGAGATTAAAAAAATGGTATCAAATTGTTCGGAAAAGTATGGGAAATATCATGAATGAAAAAAGAATGGCGATTCTATGCTGCGTACGGCAAAGATGAACGAAAACGCGCGCGCATGCGCTTGTGCGTGATTTTTCAAAAAATGCTCGAAATGGCATAAAACGTATGCAAAATAAATTTGAGACGATTTGGAGGAATTTTAAAATTTGCTCGCGCGTAAACGCGCGGACGTACGCGTACGTGCGCGTTTAATGACCTGAAATTTATCGGACAGATATTGACCTTGATCATGATAAATATGACTGAGAAATGACTTTCCGTTATGAAGATATGATCATGAGTTGATTTTCACAAAATGGCGCCTGGATGAAGTCACAATGACCTTGAGTCCCTGAAAAGTCACACAGTTCTAAGTTAGACTAGAATCTATCACCATGGCAAGTTTCATGAAAATGGCTTCATTCATTTTTGAGATATCCTGCGAACAAATTCATGGCAGAATAATAAAAAATAATAAAGTAAAATCTTGACGAAATTAATAGCTGATACGTATAACTACGTACGTATCACCTAATAATAAAGGCAATTTTAACGAAAATATAAGGTGGTCTGTATTATATACAGCCCACCTTAATACAAAATGAAAAGCTTTGTTGGGTTTGCTTGAGAGAAATGGACAGATTTTGAAATCAGACACGAGTATGAAAAATATTACCATTAATACTTAGCAATACATTGTTTTACTTTGAATTGAATGTAATCAATGAAAATTGAGAAGAGATTATTTCAGTGCTGAAAGGAAGGATGAAATAGAAGCGAGCACAGCAGTATCTTTTACTACTGTGGAAAGGTTGTTCCACAGTCTTGGAAAGCGGCCAGATGGAGAAAGGAAAGTGCCTGTGTCCGAGAAGGAAGGTGACGGAATGTAATTACCTGTTGCCGCCTGGAATTGATCTGGGTGCATTCGGTATGAGACTCACAAATGATGAGCCCAGTGAGGCATTTGAAAGTGAATGAAAGAATAGTCTCTCCTGGAAGATAGCTCGACCAGTGGAGAGTAGTGAGTCTATCTTTATACGACATGTCGCCGCTCCGTTATTTTAGGGCAAGACGTGTGGCTGCGCGCTGAACACGTTCTAATTGTTGTTCTTGTTTGAGTGTGTGAGGATGCCATGCTGGACATCAATATTCTAGTATTGGAAGAATGAGAGCTTTGTACAGAGAGAACATGGCTGGTGTTGAAGCTTGACCTGCCACTACTCTAATGAATCCGAGGGGACGGTTGGCCCTTTTGACGATATTATGTGTGTTCCATTGTAGATTAGCACAAATTGTGACCCCTAGATAAACATATGAAGGGGCACGTGAGAGGTCAGATTTGTTGAGTTTGTATGTGGGGGTTGCAGATTCCTGCTCCTAGATACACGGAGAATTTAACATTTGGAGTGATTGAAGGCCATTTGGTTCTGTTCGGCCCATTCATGTAGGAGTTGCAAATCATTTTAAAACATCTCTTCGTCATTGGGTGACTGCACAGTACGAAACATCAGAATGTCGTCAGCAAACAACAGATTTAGAAGAAAGAGGGAGGGAAATATCATTGATGAAAAGGTTGAAAAGGAGAGGGCCTAAACAACTACCCTGGGGCACTCCGGAAGTCACATCAACCCAGGAAAAGAGGAACCCTGAAAAATCACACGCTGTATCCGTCCAACGAGGAAGGACTTTAGACAGTAGAATGTGATGAGGCATTTTATCGAATGCTTTGGACATATCCAGGAAAGCAGCATCTACACGAGGAGGACGGTTTTCATCAAGAATTGTACACCAAGCATGTAGGACATTGATAAGCTGGGTGACGCAACTGCGTTTCTGTGTAAAGCCGTGTTGATTTGGATTGAGGAGACCAAATGTTTCTACATGTTCAAGAATGGAAGAAGAAACAATCTGCTCAAGAACCTTACATATTGCAGAAGTGATGGCAACTGGTCTGTAGTTTGTCATTATTGATCATTCTGTCTCCTTTCTTAAAGACAGGAGTAATTATGTTTGCCCGACGCCAAGAATCTGGTAATTTGCCTGCATTGAGGGGTATGTTAAAGAGATGGACGAGAGGATATGATATTTCTAGGGCACAGTTCTTCAGTATGACGAGAAGAACCCCGTCAGGTCCTGGAGCTTTAGATGATAAGAGTTGAAGGAGGTGGTTGCCTACCTGATGAACATGAAAGCTGTGGAATGGGTAATGAACAAGATGGTGGCTCATCACTGACTGACCCAGCAGGGTTGAACACAAGAGAAAACATATCGTTACATGCATTTGATATTTCAGACGGTTGAGAGAGAGGCATATCATTCACAACACATTTGGGAGATGGAGCATTCTGCTTTCTTTTAGCTACAAAATGACCAAAACCTACGTCTGTTATCATTAGAGGAAAACATGTTATTGACATAATCCCAATACAAATTTCTGGTTTGCTTCTTGACATCATTACGGACAACTTTATACTGACACCAGTCCAGGTCCAATTTTGATCTTTTAGCCTTTTTGAACAGCCTATGTTTCTTGTTAATGAGTTTTTAAGTTCTGGAGAAATCCAAGGTGAGTTCTTAGTCTTACGTTTTGTCTTTCGAGGAATCGAGTCACGTATGGCAGCGTCTAGTAAGTCCATACGGATTTTAGCTGATTCTTTAGGATCATTGGGGTTCATAAACGAATTCCAAGGGATGTAATGCATTATGTTGCGCAGATGTTCGAAGTCTCCATGGAAGGTGTCCAAGAATTCTCGAGCAACGGATAGTCTAGGTGCTGTCCTATGAGAGCGTAGACATATCTCTAAGGCAAGGTGGTCAGAATCAACAGGTGATGGAATGGTGTTTACATTACGAATCCAGTCCGGTCGATTCGTGAAAAGAAGGTCAATTATCGAGCCTCCCTGTGCATTGTCGTCCGAAGGTCGGGTTACTTCAGACACCATCTAATAGAGACCGAAGTCATTCGTAACATCAAGAAGCCTTTTTCTTGTTGTGACGTTTGAACCATGAGAGTTCATGTCAACGTTAAAATCCCCGAGTACCATGCATGCATCATAAAGTTCCATGTCTATGGAAGTCAGGTTCAGGTGGAGACGTTCCCAAAATGATGCGTTTGTGGATGGTTGCCGATACAGGAGACCGATGATCCATGATTCTCCATTTGCCTTGATAGAAAACCATATAAGTTCCAAATTTTCTGGAGCGAGAGTGGTGAGGATAACTGGTGAGATTGATGCATGGACAGCTACTAGCAGACAGAGGTTTTGACCTCCGTCTCGTCGAAAAATAATATAGTTCGTTCGTTCGTTCGTTCGTTTATTCATTTCATTTTCATAAAAAACACAGCAAATGCAAATAAACATACAAGTATATATACATACAAAGAATGTTCAATTTATACAATAAATTCAAATGAAATAGGAGAACATAGGAAAAGCCCATGGTGGCCTTGTTTAAAAAAGTTCTCCCGAATATTATAATTTATATTACTGAGTATACATTAGTTAAGGGTATCACAAAAGACAGCGATAAACACAATATAAAGACAAACAAATACAAAAACAAGTATGAAATAAGTTCAAATTGGAGGGGCAAAAAAGGTTTGGAAGGTAAATTCAGCGGTACTTAGAATATAAGGTCAGTTTCATTTGTTTTTTAAACATTGAACTGTTTTTTGCAAATTTGCATAGTATGCAAATTTGCTTGTCATCATTTATAGAAGAACATCTTCATCTTACAATGGCCTACTCACCAGTAACGGAGTAAACGTCAGGGGACAAGATCTTACACAGCCTTCCAGAACCACACCCGACATCTAGCACGACATCGTCTTTCTCGAAGTCGATCCAACTCAAAGCTTCATCGCGAATTCGATTCTGTAGATATATAGAACTGACTGAATCGTACTCTCGGGCAAGCTCTACTGTATCAGCATTCATTTTTTCTCTTGCCTTGTTTGCCTGGTAATCTTACCACAAAAACACCAAGCAAATGTAAATATTCGTTTTAAATATATGCCTATACCGTCCTGAAATTAAAGTTTGTCGGCTTGTGAATACCAAATTGTAACACAATACGCCTACCCTAATACAGTGTACGACGCTACGCGCTACACGTTGGTAATAGTAGTGGACTGCCACGTGTATGGCGCGCCGTTTGACCAATAAATCAGATAAACACTGTTTATCGCCGATAAACACTGTTTATCGTCGAAAAACACTGTTTATCGAGCGATAAACACTGTTTATCGAGAGAAACTATGTTTATCGACTGATAAACACAGTTTCTCTCGATAAACAATATTTATCGCCGAAAAACAGTGTTTATCGCCGAAAAACAGTGTTTATCAAGAGAAACTGTGTTTATCAGTCGATAAACATAGTTTCCCTCGATAAACAGTGTTTATCGCTTGATAAACAGTGTTTATCGGCGATAAACAATGTTTATCTGATTTATTGGGCAAATGGCGCGCACTCGTGCTCCAGATCAGAGCCGTATGCACTATTCCGCACGTTAGTCAGGTAGCTTGGTGAAATAACCGTTACTTAATTGCCTGATAAAAGCACCATTTTTGGTACAGGGCTTCCTTAAGACCTACTAAACGATATTAGGCTAAGAGCCCCCGGCAAAAATGTCAATTTAATTGTGTCGGGCGGGGGCGTCGCCTCGTAGCCCCCAAATAATTTATAAGGTAATATAACATTGATTTGTTCTTGTACAAATGCCATTTTTTGGTACAGGGCTTCCTTATATAGGACCTACTGAACGATATGAGGGTAGGAGCCCCCGGCAAGAATATCATATAAGGGTGTGGGGCGTAGTCCACAAATGATTTAAAAGGTAATATATCATTGAGTTTTTGTTGTACAAACGCCATAGTTAGTTATGCTCCTCTCCTACCATCATTCAGCAGGTCCTAATAAAGCCCTGTACCAAAAATGGCATTTGTACAACAAAAACTCAATGTTATATTACCTTATAAATTATTTGTGGGCTACGAGGCGACGCCCCCGCCCCACACTCTCTATATAATATTCTTGCCGGGGACTCCTAGGCCTACCATAATATCGTTCAGTAGTTCCTAAGGAAGCCCTGTACCAAAAATGGCATTTGTACAAGAACAAATCAATGTTATATTACCTTATATCACCAAGCCACCTGACTAACGTGTGGAGTAGTGCATACGGCTCTGATCTGGAGTACGAGTGCGCGCCATTTGACCAATAAATCAGATAAACACTGTTTATCAGCGATAAACACTGTTTTTCGGCGATAAACATTGTTTATCGAGAGAAACTGTGTTTATCAGTCGATAAACATAGTTTCTCTCGATAAACAGTGTTTATCGCTTGATAAACACTGTTTATCGCTCGATAAACAGTGTTTATCGGCGATAAACAGTGTTTATCTGATTTATTGGTCAAACGGCGCGCCATACACGTGTGCCATTCTTTCAAGGCACTGGCCCGTGCCCGGTGTCGTGGCGAGATGTGTCTTAGCGAAATCACGTCTGTACAGACGCATCTCGCCTGGCGAGCTGCGTCTTACAGAAACATCTTGCCGCATTCCCCCGGCGAGATGTGTCTCCTAGATCGGCGAGATGAGTCTGCGATTGGCGAAAAGGGTCCACTGGCCGATCGGCGAGATGAGTCTGCTAGCGATTGGCGAAAAGTGTCTACTGCAGTACTGGCCGATTTGTTTTACTTTCGTTTCCCATCTAAAGGAACTAGATGTTTTTTTTCTTCTTTTACATGATGATGATATTGTCTAAAAATATATTTAATAACGTTCCTAAAACCCGTGAAATGCAAGTGCATTTATTGCATCATAATTTAACCATTTAAAAAATAACCATGCACGCTGCTGAGGCAGATATCATTACTTACTATTCCTAGAAACTTTGAAGGTAAACACAAAATGTAACAGGTGATGTGGGAAAACTTTTTTAAAAATTGTATTATATTATCTTGTATCTATTAAATATTGTCTGCCTATATGACAGTGAGAATATGATATACATATACATAACTCAACTGTTATTGTATATTACAATTTTGAATGTCTAAACTGCAGAGCATTTGACGAGGCGTAATCAATGTGCGAAAAGAATGACTGCTGATTTGTGAAATGGTTCCTTTATAATATTTTGTAAAATGATTATTCTATACAAAGATATAAAAAGTTATATGACAGGAGGGGGAAGAGGGGGAAAGAGAGAGAGAGAGAGAGAGAGCGGGGAGGGTGAGAGAGAAAGAGAGGATGCAATGTTGATATTTGAAACACCTTTGATGACTGTACTTAGAACAAAAAATTAGAAACAAAAAACACAAAAAATGCCCCCCATGTTTTCGAGTGCCCCCTTTTACTTCAGATAAGTGCCCCTGTTTAGAAACAAATATTTTTCCGATCCCTCCGGGGGCACGCCCCGAACACTTTTTCAAGTACTCCAAAGTTCCCCTTTTTACAGAGGAAAAATGTCCCCTTTTACTTCCTCTTCAAATAAATAGCCCTTTTAGTTTGACATATGACCTTTTAATTGTTCATATAATTGCCCTTTTTCCTTCTGATAAGTGTCACTTTTCCCCTTCTTACAAATGCCCCTTTTCAACTGTGTAAATGCCCCTATTCAAATCTGACATGTGCCCGTTTTCCTTTTTAATAAGTGCTCCTTTTAATCTCTGATTAGTGCCCCTTTTTACTATTCACAAGTGATCCCTTTTCCTTTCTTACAAGTGCCTTTGTTCCTTTTTATTAAGAGCCCTTTCCCCGTCTCATAAATACCCCTTTTAACCTCTGATAGAATAATGCCCTTATTAAAATCTGATAGATGCATGCCTCTTTTCCTTTGTAATAAGTGCCCCCCTTTTTCCTTTCTACGTAACATGTGCTCCTAATTTAAAGCGACTAATAGCAATTTTTTTCTCGAGTGTTCACCCTCAAACTCATTGCCATGTTCTCGCATATTTTCAGTTGCTGTAAATTGTGTAACTACATCATGTATTTACAAATCTTTTCAGTCTTTCATGATGAGATTGTGGTTAAAACCCCATCAGGATTGGGTTTGTCCTCTTTAATTGTGTCCTCATAAATCTTACAATTTTTGCTCGCTCTCATTGCTCACTCGAAAATGGATATTCAGACCATCACACCCAGCCGCAAAATCATGCTTAAGCCGTATCTCGGACCATAACAAACAGTGAAATCATCCCTGATATTGAAATGTATCAATCACAATAATTATAAGGGTACATGTATATACCAATGTTTGAAAATTGTATATTTTTGCTTTGAGGTTATCTTTTTAAGTGCCTCTTTCTTCAAGAAAGTGCCCTTTATGGTGCCCCAACTTTTAAAGACGCTCCGCCACCCCTGTACCACATTATGTGTTTATTTGAATATCATGGGCTTTTCCGATACAATGTTGCTATATCATGTTTATTACTTAGCATTTCCTGGTCCACTCTGATGCGAGTCTTTCTGTGCTACGGGTCATTACGACTCTAAAAAAAATAATCCTAAAGCTTAATAAATAGCACTACTTGCTACCTACAGGAAATGAATATCGAATTATTAAGATCATAATATGCTTGCAAAAATTAAATGAAATATGATACATAACACACTATATATTTTAATGAATTGTACTGCTCCAACTCAGACCCCCAGGCGTGGATCCAGGGGGCAGTGGGCCTTTCCCCCAAATAGAGAAAGAGAGAAGGAAAAGAAGGAAAGGGAAGGAGAGAAAGGGAAAGTTAGAAGAGGAAGAAGAAAAAAGGAGGAAAAGAAGGAGATTGAGGGGGCGAAAGGGCCTTACCTCCTAGGCTGTTACCCCCCACAAAAACAAGAGAGAAGGAAGGAAAGGAAATTAAAAAAGGAAAAGAGGAGATAAAGGGAAGGAGAAAAAAAAGAGGAAGAATTAGAAAAGAAAAGAAGGGGGATATCAGTTGCAATTTTCCCGCCAACAAGTTGTGGATCGGGGGCAAAGGCCCTTGCCTCTCCCCTTCCTCCCCTCCCCTCCCCTCCCCCGCCAAAAAGAGAGAGAAGGGAAAGAGGAGAGCTAAAGGGAACAAAAAGAGGAAGAAGAAAAGAAAGGTGATTAGAAGGAAGGGAGATCAGTTGCGATGAATCCCGCCAACAACGTGTGGATCGATCAAGGGGGCAACAGGCTTCCCCCAGCAAACCCTAAAGAGAGAGAGAGAAGGAAGGAAATGGAATGGGAAAGAGGAGAGAAAGTGAAGAAAAAAAGAAAGAAGAAAGGTAGGAGAGATCAATTGCGTTTTTCCCGCCATGCAACAAGGTGAAGCTCGAGGGGCTTGGCGGGGCAATATAATTCAAACGTGGTTTATTTCTAGTTCGATACCGATGATTTACAAATGTTGCCGAAATGATCGACATAGTTTTCCGAGATTTTTCCTCACTTTTTAGTAAATTATACTTGTTTATGCGTTTGTTGGAAAATGACAAATTCCTATATTTACAGTCAGGCAAGAAATGTGCTTATTTAGAGGCCTAAATGTCAAGGCCCGAGGAACGGCAGGGCTCGGGGGCCTCCCCCAGCTTTTTTGAAAAAGTATATTAACGAGAAATAGAAAGAAAGAGAAAAAGAAAGAAAGAATAGTGACCTGCCAGTGTCACAAAATATATACAAATATGCTCATCTGACCTTGATTAAAGCCTCAAACCCCTGAACTTCCGGTAGCTCCGCCCCCTGGATTCCACCTAGGGCCCTAAGGCGGGCCCTGAATGCTTATCTGACCGTTATAAAATGCCTAAAACCCCTGAGCTTTTGGGGGCTCCGCCCCCTGGACCCCACGCCAATTAGTGTCCTGCCAGTGTCAAAAATAAGGTATCAAAATATGCTCATCTGACCTTAATTAAACGCTTAAAACCCTTGAGCTTCCGGGGGCTTTGCCCACTCGACCAAACCAATGGCACTAAGGTGGGCCCATGCATGGATGCTCATCTGACCTCATTTATTCCCTAAAACCCCTTAGCTTCCGGGGGCTCCGCCCCCTGGACCCCACGCCAATTAGTGTCCTGCCAGTGTCACAAATAAGGTATCAAAATATGCTCATCTGACTGAATTAAATGCCCATACGCCCTGAGCTTCCGGGGGCTCCACCCCTTGACCCCCGCCAATTTACGCTACGCTCTACCTGATCATATATACTTTAGCCTCCCCCCACCCACTTTGAAAAACATTCAGCGGGCCTGCATGTAAGTGGGGTGATGCAGATTTTGTCTGCCCCCAAACGTTTTGCTCATTACGCCATTGTTGGTCACCATTACGTACCAATATTTGGCTCGCATAATTTAAAATCCTGGATCCGCGCCTCCCCCACCATACCCTTTTCCAGCACACAAACACATTAGGCACTATTTGTGCGATCAATGTATGGAAGTACATGTGTATCTTGGTAAAATGATGGCCAAACTTGACCTCCCTGGAAGGGCCCACCATGCATTAGCTATAAAAGTAGTCCACCATAGGGATGTTGCGAAGTGGTCATATGATGCACTTATATAGGACTACTTTTTATATCTCGACATGCGAGTTCCTCCAAAATATAGGAGTTTGCCCCCTGGGTAATATATGGAGGAATGTGTATGAATGTATTATACATGTACGTGTTTATTCAGCTCTCGTATCCTTCGGTCAACTTTCATTCACACATGTTATCCTAACTCATTCATTTGTAATTCATTATAAATGACATCTACTATAAATCAGTGCATTCAATCTACTTCCTGTATTCCCTTCCTTTTTTCTCATCCTTTCACAATCACATATTCATTATGGGCCTTCCATTCTGCCTTTCACAATCATACGTTTCACCCAACAATTTTTCACAACCCACCCTACACTCTTCCTTTGGTCTATATTCTTCACCACACATTCTGGACTACATGTACCTTTAACTACCAAGACATATTTATGTGAAATAATGATGGCAAATTATACCGTATCAATCATGTATTCATCCCTAATTACATTTAATAGAAAAGTACAACAATTACTTAATGGTATTGATATTTAATTTAGAAAACAAGATTGAATTTTTGTAATAAAAATGGCTTCGTATGCAAAAAAATGTGCAATACAAAACTGGAAGTGATAGATTGAAACACATATTATAATATAATATGTACATCTTTGACTGCGTAATTCCTTGCACATGTGCAGTGGTAAATTAAGTTTTCATAGAAAATGGTGCATTTATATAATGACTAATGATTGGTAAAGAGAAGTCACAAGGAAATTACCTACATTGTAGTTATATTGGAGCCTTGTTATATGAGGGCCCAAAACCAGAATACAAAGAAGTGGGACCATCAAAATTACATTTGGATAATTATAGTGTTTATTATAACGAGGCTCCACTGTATTTAGATTAACGGTACATGCCCATATTTTAAATGACGGGAGGGGGCAGCCCGAGCACAGGTGCAAACTGCTATCGTCCGACGATGGATGTCTCCTCCTTCTACAGCCGTCAAAGCCTGGGCCTAGTTACCAATGAAAAAGAGCTGGATTGGAAGTCCATTTGAATGCTGCATGAAAAGAAAAAAGAAAATTCAAATTCATCAGAAATCATGCACGGAACAAGAACATGTCTGGCACATTTTGATACAATTGACATCTTTTGATGCAATTTGGAACATTACATGTATAAGGACATATTCAACAAGTAACATTCCAATTTCCTTTTTTGCTACCAGAACTAGAGAAGCTCAAAGCTCCCACTTATGAAGAAATACATCTAAACCTGTATATGTGGATATGTCATCGGACTGCGGATCACAAGGTCCGCTGTTCGAGTTCCGCTGCATCACCAATGTTCTTTAGTAAGACATTAATCTACATTTGCCACACTCGACCTGGGTGAGGTAAATGGCTGGAATCAATTCCTTGAAATGCTAGAGCGCCGTAATGGTGGCACAGCTAAAGCCGGTTAATAATTTCTAAATTTGGAAGCGCATAGAGACGTTTAAAATGTGATATGCGCTACACATTTCTGCTTGTACATGAATATATGCAAGTATTGCACTTTTTGATGACATGCGCATACTAATTGTAATTGTAACACCTTACAGGTATATCTGATTTCGACGAAAATGGTATCAAAATGTGCATAAGACTTGCAGCGAAATCTCTGAAAATGTGAGGTTAACCATACTTGACTGGAACCATCCGTTAATAGAAAGTACATGTAATATTTAAATATGTTTTTTTGAGAATTACCAAATCCAATTTTTATTAAAGGCCGTGTAGCTTGGCAAATACTGGTTAATGCCATCTACGTCTTCTTTGGACAACTGCACGTAAACGAATGGACTGGATTAACGGTAGTCAGCGACTTAATCTCGATTAGCCCCGAGTCAGGCCACGGGAAAGACACTTAGTCTCGTCAGTCTACACTCCCTTTAAGGTTGACAGTTGGGTTTATTTGATAAATAAATGTTAGATTAGGTTAGATTTGCCTAGTTCTGTCTGTATACACATGGATTCCTGTAATCTGGACTCCAGTGGTCTCAACAACGGAAAAGGGATGATTTTAAAAGAGATTGTTAGAGGAGAAGGAAACTTTCATAACCATGTACCTCTCCAAAACAGCCCATTATTTTGTTGTTCTGCCTTTGTCTCCTCAAGTTGTCATCTTGCTTCATCAGCGTTCATCTCCTATGGTGAAGCATCATCCTAAAATGTAAAATAATGCAAAAGCATTATACACAAATTATAATTGCCCTCATGTTGATCAGTCTTCTGAACAAGGATACATATGTTCACCTGGGGGCAGTGTTCGTAGTAGGTCCATGGGTAGATGATCAAGATTTTACTTTACCTAAAATGAAAACAACTTCTTTTTTTAGGGGAGGGGGGAGGTCGGGGTTGGTTAGGGCAATTACACCATTATAACCACATGTAGCTATTTCAGTGCGAGTTGAAAAATTGAATCAAGAGTTTCGCGGACATTATGCTTACATGAGAGGTAGTATGTCCATCCACATCCAGTACCATCCCCCCTTCCTCTCTCTAGAAAAATACATTTGTGAAAGTTATATGTAGTTTTTTTTAAGGAAGACATTGACATTTTATAAGCGTAGTCCCTGGGGCACTTTTGGGGAGAGGCTGCCCACATGTCAGAGAGACTCATTCTCACAAAGTTAGATCCCTTTCACCCAAGGATAATTCCTATCAAGTTTGCTTAAATTCCAGCAATCCTTTTAGAAGTAAGAGTATATCAAAATATGACCCTGGGGCACCTGGGGCACCTGGGGGGCTGCCCCCATGCCAGATGGTTACCTCATATCAACAACTTTAGATACTTCCTTTCCCAAGGACGATTCCTGTCAAGTTGAGCATTTTGCTGAGGTGAGCTAATAAATAATTTCTTAGATTTTCATCTACATGTATTTATTAAATGAACCAAACTGTCAAACTTAATAGTACCGAAGGGCTATAAACGCCATATTTCATCGTCGTCTTGGTTACTGGTTCCAATCAACAGAGCCTGCGCATGAGGTTCACCGCAAAATCATTCAAGCAATGGGATGGACCTGGGCAAATTCAGTGTGTGGCGCTGGTGTTATCACCACGCCATTGTTTAGCACAAAATTGTTTGGAACCAGCACCCTTGACAACTTGGCCAATACATCACACTTCGGTACTCTATAACCTTCATTTGTTTTTTGATGATATTTCTACTATGATTCAAATCAACTTGTTATCATGGTTAGATTTTCCCATTTCTGTCTGTATACACATGGAGTCCCTGTAATCTGGACTCCAATGGTCTCAACAAACAGAAAAAGGAAAATTTGAAAAGAGATTGTTGTCAGGGTAGAAGGAAACTTTCATAACCATGTACCTCTCCAAAACGGCCCATTATTTTGTTGTTCTGCCTTTGTCTCCTCAAGTTGTCATCTTGCTCCATCGGCGTTCATCTCCTATGGGAAAGCATCATCCTAAAAAAATGAAAAAAAAAAAATGAACAATGAAATATGTAAAAGCAGTATACACAAATTATAATTGCACTAATGTTCATCATTAAGTCTTCTCAACAAGGATACATGTTCACGTGGGGGCAGTGTTTGATGATCAAGATTTTACATCTTCTGTCCCCCCTCCTCATACAAATTTGTGACAGGTCATTTACAGAACTTGTTTCTGACAAATTTGTAAATCTACTGACTTTGGAAACATTGTGTCCAAACTCTTCCTGACCACCCCACAATATAAAAAATATTCAAATGATACCACATTAGTCCATCCTAGAAATGAATCACTTCCATACATTCTATTTACAAATGTTTAAAACCTTTTGAAAAACAATCCAAAATTATCACATTTACTCCACAATTGTACTCATATATCTCTTTTTATATATCTTTTCATGGTTTACCTACATATATTAAGGAAAATCAATTTCAAGATCACTGAATATTACACCATCATGTTTATAAATAGACGTACATGCAGGCCTATACCTGTCAATTTTTATGTGAAATCTTTAGGTGTCCATACCATCTTGCATCTTTAACATTTGTGGCAATGTCTATAATAAGTTCCATGAGTTGGGTTCTTCTGTTAAAGTTAATCTGAGGAAAAGATATCGAAACGAAAGATAAAATCTTTCTCATAATTTTCCCTACATCTATAGGCCCTATCCGCATTTCTACATGTTTTCGCATTCGATAGAAAAATTGGTCCCTGCCTTAAAAACTAGAGGATTTTAAACATCTTTTAATAATTTTCTTATTATTGTTATCTTTCACAGTTCACAGACAACTAATTTAAAGAAAAGACAGCGCTCTTGTTTAAAAACTGCCCCACAAAATATACCTTTACGCTGTGCTCAGTTTATCTCATCAATTGAGCTTGTAAAGCTACATTAGCCCATCACAGTTCTACATATTCGCAAATGAGAACTGACATGACCAACTGAATTTGTCAACAACCATCATACCTTTCCTATTGTACTTTTGTCTATTTATCATGTATTTCATCTTTTGCACAAGCTGCACCTTGAGCATTTGATTGTCAAGTGGATTTGGTGCCTTACAAATCTAATGTATTATTATTATAAATGACAGTCATCTTGTTTCGTTCAGTACAACTCAATACCTCATCCACTTTGGCATGCCATGAACACATACTTTATAGAGTGGCATTAATGGTAACACTTGGATCAGGGAGATAGAAACACTGCAATTGAACAAATTAATTCATCAAGACAAATTATTTGAGATTTATCTAAAAAGCCTTGATCTCGAGTCTGACTCTGAGAGTGGAAAAGGGCAGGAAAAATGCTCCACGCAGACGGCAAACTAGGGACATTTAATGTTTGGAACTTCACGAGAAAGAATGGCATCGTATGATTTGTTATAATTTTTGCGACAAAGTGATGTAGTACTAGTAGAATATATTAGCGCCTATTTAATTCATTGCCAGAGAAGTTATCTGTGAAAAACCGCTCATGTGACCGGAAACCGGGCAGGCAACATGCAGTAGATCTAGACTATTTTGATGACTATTTTAAACACACACAGATATGCATGCATGCGTACGGCATGTAGCAGGATAGCACTAGCACTATACTGTATGTAGGCCTACATACAAAGTCTATAGTATAGTATAGAGTCTAGTACTAGTAGTAGCAGTAGCATTAATGCCATTGCCATGTGTAATTAACGACTCATTTCACTTTTCAGAATAGATCCACCATTTAAGACCCACCTAGATTGGAATAGGGTAATCTGTTGCAGTATAACTCGAATTTATTCTGATCACTGATGCAAGAAACTTACGAAATTGAACGGTTAACTTAAAAATGTAATTATGTCTATGAGTTCGAACTTCTTATTCTTTAATTTGCACGGAAATTCCCCGAGATTGTCCCCCTAAAGTCTGGGAAGACTTTCCCGGGAGGTAAGGGGGTAAGGCTGAAAACTAGCTCATGACGACAAAAACTGAAAAGTTCGAGAGTAGATTGCACAGTATGTTATTTCCAAAACATCTAGATCTAGTATGAAAATCCTGAAATAGTATGAAAGCACTAGAAAATAGAAATGTGTCTAAAGTACATGGCAGTCATGATTGTAGCAGAATATATTAAATATATGGATAATTATAGCACGACTCACCTTCGAGTTTCTTGGGTCTTAGACTCAGAGTTCACTGCACAGAAAGATCGAATTTGGTTACTCTTCTATATTTCGATCAAGCGACCAATAAGACTTTGGTCGTATTGGTCGCAGGCTAGTCTCGTACGTACAGCCAATTGTATGGTGAAGTAATGTTCCGTTTGGGGCTAGACTCGTACGTTTAGCCATTTTTATGGTGTTATTAATTTGATATAAATTGTAGCCAACAAACGATTTGGGAGTAAACAGTACATCTCTCTTGTCTTATGTTACATAAAAATACAATATTAATGGTAAGATATAATCAAGTGGAGCAGAGTGGAGGTATACATTTTAAGTCGATTTTTTAAGTTGTAGGGTTCAGGACGCATTTCGCCAGTGGACACATCTTGCCGTGACTTAAGCGGCGACATGTGTCCGACCTAAGACACATATCGCCGAGGTAAGACGCGTTTCGCCACCCAATTTTCGGCGATCTGTGTCTGCGGACACAGATCGCCACCCGGACACTCTGGTCCGTGACACCGGCAGTGCCTTAAAAGGACGTCACATTACCTTAAAAGGATGTCACCGTGGCAGTCGTGTAAAATCTAAAAGTCCATATTGTATACAGGTGCAGCGAAGCGTGGTCTGTACGTTATGATAAAGAGAGTATGTGGTAATGTGCAATATGTTTCCAGTACAATAGATGCATACATGAATCGTATAATGAACGTTTAAGCTACTGTAGAACTCCCCGAATGGGTTTTACCTTTTAAATTTACGATCTCACGAGAAAAAAAAAACACACTATCAAATAATCAGGTTATACAATTAAAGTCCAAGTCCACTCCAAAAATAACTTACTTTCAATAGAAGCAGAAAAATCAGACAAACCAATCAAAAAAGGTTTGAGCAAAATCGGATAACTAATAAAAAGTTATGAATTTTTGAAAAAATATGTAAAACTATGGAACAATGGAAATCACTACACAAATTGCCAATTTGGTTATCAGTTTGTGACGTCATGTCCTCACTATTTATCAATTGCTTTGTATAGTTTAATCCCATTAATTTCCTTTTATCCCCTAAAACTTGATTTCCCTATGCCTTTGCCCAGGTTATATGATTTGTATCATATTGCGTGCATGACATTTCACAAAAATTTTCATGAACTTTGAAGAATTGATACTATTTTCTGAATATTGTATATTCATAATTATTGATTTTTATATAAATAGTTTATCAAAATTCACATTTTTCATGATTTAACTGGAAAAAAATTACTCTATATTAGTGCATTCACACACAAATATATTACTATCAATCTAACTTGGATGCTGGTGTGAAGAAATAAGATTCTTAGGGAGAAAATAGGAAATTTATATTATCAATATAAAGAAAATAATTAGTGGATAGTGAGTACATGACTTCACATACTCATGAGTGAGTTGCCAATTTGTCTAGTGATTTTCAAAGTTTTTTATGTCATTAAAAATTCATAACTTTCTTATTAGCTATCCGATTTTGCTCAAACTTTTTCTAATTGGTTTGTCTGATTTTTCTGCTTCTATTTAAAGTAGGATAGGTGTAGGGAATACAAGACACTTAAGGGAAATCAGCTAATTAGAATACTAAGACACCAACTTCAGATTTTTTGTTTGATTCACAATGAATACCTGTAACATTCAACTTTATTCTTCCAAGAAATCAACAGTGTCCCACTTCTAGTACATTAGATATTAACATTTAATGACGTCATGACATAATTTCAATATTCTCAAAACTGTAGGGAATATGAGACAGTGGAGTAACAACTTCTTCTTCCTCAATCAAGAGATAATCAACACACTAACATAAGGTAAATAATTATGTTGTAACACTTTTCAACACATTGTGGGATCTACTCATCTGAATTTTGATTATTATTTTTTTTATTGTGGGGGGGGGGGTGAGGCTGTTGAAATTCATCCCTTCTCAATCCTCCAATGCCATGAGTGCCATGTACTAAACCCGGAAGTGGACGACGCATCGTCTATTGCTGGTGTCCGTCTCGTATTCCCTACACAAATTTTGAACAAACCTGTCCATTTCAATGCAAAACCATGCTACTAATACACTGACTACATGCCAGCCACACACACAGCGGTTTAACCAAACCTGAAACAAGCTAATAAAACGATAATTTCTGATCACCCCTATAATTTCAACTTAAACCAACTTGTTTAGTGAAATGTCAGTTTTTATATCGATCACCTTTTCATTGATTAATAATCTTACCTTATCAGATTTTAGATGTTTTTCCGGAAGAATTCTCACTCAATCGCATTTCCGAAGCACTGACACATTTTCTGATAATCGCTTGAACCGTAGATGGCGCTATTTTACAAACGAACCTGTGCATCAGTGTGTGTGTGTGTGTATCGGGTTTTTACAGACGTGTATCAATCAGATATGATTATTTACGTCTGGGGACCGAACTTTAAACGTCACCATCCGAAAGACGTGACCGTAGTTTCGAACCTGCGTTCTCGGCTGAATCAGTTTGTAACCTCCACTGTTAGCTGGATTACAGGCGCACGCCACAACGCCTGGTGTTTTCGAGAGCTTATAACATAGCTGTCTCGTATTCCCTACATCTACCCTAAGTTATTTTTGGAGTGGACTTGCCCTTTAAATATCAACGATTTAATATGGATAATCAACACAAATAATCAAGGTTCATATAATCGGTGGCACACAAAATATACACACAATATACTAATTAATGTCAAAGGGAGCGAGCGAACAATTAGCTCCTAGCAGGGGCGGCGATCCCGGGGGGACGGGGGACACGTCCCCTCGATTTTTGTAGGAGGGGATCGTCCCCCCTGAAAATTTGAAAAAGTGCAAAAAAAGCAACACACATTTAGGCTCTGGAGGGCCCAAGAGTGCAGCGTTTAGACAAATAAAAATGCAAAAAATCTTCTCACTCGGAAGCTACGCTCCCTCGTATAATATCCTTCAAAATGTACATGTACATATTGTATAAAACTGAAGTGTACAAAAAGTATATTGCTTGTGTTTATACTATAGTTTTTATAATACTACAAAAACTTTAAAAACTGTGAGGGGTAGTCACTTCTGTCACCTTCTATGCTCCCTCGCACTGGCGTACTGATGGGGGGCTTGGGGCAGTTGCCCCCCCCCCCAATAAAATTAAAGAAGGGGTTTATTTCTAATTCGATGCCAGTGATTAACGAATGTTGCTGAAATGGCATGATTTTTCCCTGAGCTTGCGGGGGCTCTGCCCCCTGGACCCCACCAAGAGCCATTAAGCGTGCCCCTGGTTGCTCATCTGACCGTAATTAAATGCCTAAAATCCCTGAGCTTCCGGGAGCTCCGCCCCCTTGACCCCACTGGGGCCCTAAGGCGGGCCCTTGGATGCTCATCTGATCGTTATTAAATGCCTAAAACCCCTGAGCTTCCGGGGGCTCTGCCCCCTGGACCCATGCAAGGGCCCTAAAGCGTGCCCCTGGTTGCTCATCTAGCGGTTATTAAATGCTTAAAACCCCTTAGCTTCCGGGGGCTCCGCCCTCTGGACCCCACCAAGGGCCCTAAGGAAGCACCTGGTTGCTCATCTGATCGTAATTTAATGCTTAAAACCCTTGAGCTTCTAGGGGCTCCGCCCCCAGACCCCACTCCGATTAATGACCTGCATGCCAGTGACACAAATAAGGTATCAAAATACGCTCATCTGAACGTAATTAAATGCCTAAAACCCCTGACCTTCCGGGGGCTCCGCCCCTGGACCCCACCAGGAGCCCTAAGCCGGGCCCCTGGTTGCTCATCTGACCTTAATTAAATGCCTTAAACCCCTGAGCTTCATGGGGCTTCGCCCCTGGACCCCAAGCCAATTTACGCTCCACTTGCTTTGCTCTACCTGATCGTTAATACCTTAGCCCCCACCTTGAAAAACGTTCCGCGGGGCCTTCATGTAACATGTAAGAATGGTGGTGATGCAGATTTTCTTCTGCCCCCAAACGTTTTTGGTCATTACGCCACTGCTCCCTCGTCCCTCGCATTTCGCCCCCCCCCCCCGGTCATGAGAAGAAATCGCCGCCCCTGGCTCCTAGACATCAATAATCTACATACAAATAACTGTGATCACTGGATAAAACAGGAGCAATTAATCTCCTGTAAATTCCGATAAGCAATACAATAATAAACGGGACCGTCACAAGGGAGTAAAAAGCTTAAAATGATGTGGTGATAACGATGACGATGAGCAAAGAAGAAACAAATGTGAGACAGTACGTCAATATGAAGATACCAAATAATTAGTCGATCGATGTGGGATAAAAAGTTGTCAAAACAATGATGCTGGTTGAGAAAACCGATAGATCAAAAATGTTCTATTCTCACTGCACGGAGTCAAGAAAAATGGCAAAGTGTCACATCTACAATAAAAAAAGATGTTGTATTTGCCCTTTGCGACCGACCCAAAAATCTTAAAATCTACGGTCGGCTTTTTATTATTATTTTTTTAAACTGTTTTTTAGAAGAAAAAAATGCTTAATGAATAAAAAAATATGTATTAAAGCATTCAAAATTGAAAAATATCAGCTAGAAGAGGGAGGAAAAAATCGACCGACCGACCCAGGTACTGGCACCTAAAGGGCTATACAACATCTGTTTTGTTTAGGCCTAAAGACGATGTGAAAAAAGAGTCAAAAATAAATCTCGCAAAATGCAAGACGTGGTGCAAGCAAGTCCCTCGCAAGAGGTTGGGGGACAAAGTCGTTCGAGTCCTCGTTGGACGATAATTCGACCGGCACGATAAACAAAACACAGTGACAACCTGTGTGTACCGATATAAAAATCCCACTAATTCTCACATGGTAAATCAGAGCGAAGCCCCAATCACCACTGCAGCGTGATTGGTTGAAAAAAATGATTTGGAATACGCGCGTACAATAAACATGCTAGCATACGTGCGTATATTTATTTATTTATTTATTCATGATTTCTTTCAACAGGGTAGTTTCATTCAGTTCCATTGGAAGCCAATGGATCTGCTTTAAATTTCAAGAAAGCCCTGCATAACACAATAACAGTATAAAAAACATAAGTATAATAATGCAATAATTAAAAATTGTACATACATGTGGAATATCAAATTAAATATAAATCTTTTAAAAATAACACTATTTGAATCATACAATATTTATTATCAATTATTTATTTTTTTTTAAATTAATTATTACAATAACAAAACCATGCCTATACGTAACAATACGTAATAATTAAAAAATCTACGTCACGAAAGAATATATTACCGAACCAGACAAAACCGGTTTGAACATGTCTGAAAAGCCAGACAGGCGGAGTGGAAAAGTACCACGCAAGGGAAATAAAGTCTCCGTATTCGCCATCTTGAAAAAGGGGAAAGCAATACTTATTAAACATGTACAATTTCAACAAAACTCAAAAATCGTAATATTTGGTCACTACACTACTATAGAACCGCGTGTGAACGTCGCTTCATAATTTATAAAAGAATGATCAGCACTGACCACGAGCATACCTGCGGCTTCATATATGTAGGCTATAATGCTTTATTGTACATCACAAAATTCGGTGGGACAACATCGGATATTTTAATATGATAATTTTTTTCCACAATTTATCATCAAAAGATAAGAAGAACGATTGACTAAATACTGATGTAAACAAAATTATGTTCCTTGATTCCATCAATATTGGATTCCAATGAATTTTGTAGGAACTACATTATTTTATACTGTAATTACTTAATTATAAGTCCATTTTGTAGGCCTACCTTGAACATTTTTACGTCTAACATTTTTACCTCTGGCATTTTATTCTGTGAAATTTTTGCCACTGAGATCTTTACCTGGCACCCACATGTAGACGGGTACATTTTCAAGAAAAGGGAGGCCGACACCTGAATATTATATGGACTTTAAAAATTTTTCCATTTTGAGCAAGCAAAGCGAGTTACCAAATAAGAATGGTACTTTGATATGGTATATATACCAGACTATAGATAGCGGGGCACTTCAAGTGCATGCTGTCGAATATTAGTTGATGATTGCCCGTAGATCGGAAGTTTAAAATAACCCCAACTCCCGTCTGATAGACATATAAACGAGAATGTATCAGATCTACAAGCCTTTGGATTAAATATATATATATATTTATATATATATTCATGTATATATAACTGGAGGGTAATTTATTTTTTTTGGGGGGGGGGGGTGGGGAGGAGTATTATCGGGGTGTGGTCTTTTTGGAGGAGGTAGGTGACAGGGGTTGTTCGTCCTAGAATTCCTCTGTCGGTTTAGTAAACCAGCGGATAACTTGTCAGGAAACTCCCGAGCCTTAGTCCCATAATATATCTAAAGGCCCAATCTAAATGAACAATATCGTTATGTCATTGACATCTTTTATAAATATAAATGACTTTGTAAGCATGTTATTATTGTGTAAAGTGACCCGCTCATCTTGAGCTATACTGGTCACTCTTTATACAACAAATAAATTGAAAAAACATAATTATTTCCTTCGTTTCTTGTCTCATCATTGCATTGTCGTATGCCATTTTTTGCATTTGCATGTATCATTATGTAACCAATATGCTTATATAATAATAATACAATAACTACAACATAAAGCGCTTGGAAACGTAGTAATAAGCGCTGTACAAATTTGACTATTATTTGTTTGAATTATTATTATTATCGTTATTATTATTATTATTATTATTATTATTATCATTATTATTATAATTAATAATATTATTATAGTTTTATGTTTTGTAAACTAGGTCGTTAAAAACAACAGTCATTGGCTAAAGAAAATGCTTTCGTATTGAAATTGAATTAAATAAATAAAAAGTTTCAGAACATCTCCCTTACTAACCCTGAAACCCTGTACATGGGCAAGGATATACAAAACCAACCTGGTCTCCTTCTTAAAACGATGAAATACATCGTATCACCGTTGCCCTTAAAACGATGATATTCATCGTTTTTAGATCGACGCATGTTATGCCGCCTTCATGACTGTAGGCATGTGTAGGCCTACATAGATCAGAGCAACCCACACACACACGTATATGAAGTACTATACATTGTAAACCCAAGCCCCCCTCCACCTGTCACTTTCACAAATCTTAGGGTTAGGGTTAGGGTTATGGGTTAGGGTTAGGGTGATTTACTATGTTACTCGTCATTCTACCTTAAATCCCTTATTTATCCCGAAACCCAAGACTGAATTTAAAAAACGATCTTTTTCTTTCATCGCTCCAAGCATCTATAACAATCTACCGACTCATATTCGCACGGCAACTTCACTCCAAATGTTCAAAAACCAAATTAAGTCACTCCCTCCATCACTTTACTGCATGCACTGGTACCTAATTTTATATCATGACTTTTACCATACAGTTAGTTTTGTTTGTTTGTTTGTTTGTAGTTGTGTAGTCTGTAGTAGTTTTATTTCTTACCTTTTACCCGTTTGATTTTATGTCTATTTTTATGGCATGTGTATTTGTATTTGTATTTTTTTTTTTTTTTGTATTTTACTTTGTATCAATAATATCTTAAATGTCTAATATTTTAGGCCTTATGTTCATTTTGATCTAGTTTTTAATTTGTTTTAGTTTATAATTTTTTTAAAAATTTATTTGATATAATTTTCTCAATCTCTTACGGTATGTTGTTTATATAATGTCTTTGTTTTCTACAATGTATTCTATTTTTTGTAAATCTTTGTATGTACAGGGCTCTTTTGTAAAGCAGGCCTTTGGCACTGAAAAGACTACCCTGTTTTTAAATAAAACTGAATAAACAAATAAATAAATAACTGCTGATGTCAGAGTAGACTCGATCGTTCTTTGCGTCTAAAAACGATGAATATCATCGATTTAAGGGCAATTGTGATATATATGATGTATTTCATCTTTTTAAGAAGGAGACAAGGCTGTACAAAACACACAGGAGCATGTTTGGGTGAAATATGTGTTTTAATTCAATTATTTTCACTTGTCTGCAGGTGCAATATAATGCCGCGGGCAAAAACCATTCAAGTGATTGAAAAAGAAGAAGGATGTGCTAAGTCCAGTTGAGCGAACACCACTACAGTGTGTGCCAGTTTGTTGTAAAGTTAATACAAGATGCTCGGCTAAGTGGCTGAAATGGGTGTGTGTTACAGAAAAGTGTCCTGTCACTTAACAAATAAAAAACAACGACCGTTGAATTCTAACAAGAAAAAAAAACGTCAGTTGGCACTTCATACTATAATTACTTGTCCTTTTTTTAAATTGACAGAATATCTTTTATAAGATTCCTGAAAACTGTCATTTATATGATTACATGATTGCGTTGGTTCGTAGTCCGGAAAACAACATTGGTGATCAGTTCAGTTCCTTTCAGTTTAGTTCATTATACTGCAGGCAAACAAAAGAAATGCACAAGGTGTCGATAAATACATTATAGACAAAATTAACGAGGCTATACCCATAATACGTTATTAGGCCTATACAATGTTCATACAATTTTTTTTTCAAAGACTGCACTTGTAAAACATAGGCGCTGCTGGACAGTGCTGGTGGATCAAAAGGACGTTTAAACTTTATTCCAAACAAAATTGAGATTATGCTGATGATGCAGTGCCTACAAATTGTATAATGTTGGGCTCTGGAGTCAAATTGATAAGAAATTGACTCAAATGCCTGCACACAGAAATGTGTATATGGGACTACACGCCCATGTGTCATGAACATTTGGTCCAAATACTGCAGGTATATTAGCGCATGTAAAAAAAAAAAATCCTTTTCATGGGGTAACCTCTCTGTTGTGATTTAGTTTTAAATTGATATGCAATGAATTAGAAAGCCCACGGATTATTTTCGCCTTTACCGGAACTCAACCCTCTCTCTAGATCATACATCTAACCATCATAACCATGTAAAATATTGATAAATGTTACATTTTGTCTTCATTCAGGATGCCCATGTCAGTTTGGCGGATACTGTGACTTCACAGCAGGCACCTGCCGGTGCCCGTCGGGACGGACCGGGCCGCTGTGTGAAGAAATATGCCCCGTAGGGACGTACGGAGTGGAATGCGTCCAAAGATGTACGTGCGGTGAGGGTGCCACGTGTGATCCCTACAGCGGACTGTGTAGCTGTCAACCTAATCTAAAGTGAATAAAAATAATGTCTTTGTACTATCTAACATCTTTTAGGATATAGACCTAGATTGTGAAGTATGATAAACAATAAGCTAAACCGACGACAACAACAACAAGAACAACAACAAGGTGGCGAGATATATACAAGTTTTCTGTTTAAGAAATGTGTAAATGATTCGGTCAGTTTAGTCTTATTTAATTTTGGTTTGTCAAATGTTCGTAAAAGGAGTGAGCAAAGTGCTAGTAGCACTTCTAACACACCGAAGAATAGACATCTTCACCTTTTTCCAAAATATTTGTACTTTTTTGAAGCATTTGTCACATATCTTTTTTTGGAGAAAATCAGCCACTTTCGTTCCCTATATTAAACATGCGATGTCATACAGGTACCTGTACCTTGATTGCAAACGTTAACAAGTTCAATTTACAACCAAAAAGGACATACAATTTCCCTGCTATCTGAAACACAGCGTTCAGTCGCAGTGACGTCATGATAGGAATGTGAAGCGTTTTCACCCGAAGCAAGATCACTCAAACATTCCATTCTATCAATGTCCTGTGGAATCGATGTATTCAAAGAAGAAGAAACGGCTCTCAGGTGTCACTTCGCAAGGGGGACACTAAATCCCGACTAACCTGCAAATTCCAATCTCCCGTACCTTGCCTAAATGCTACTGTCAGTGTGGTTAAACTGATAAAAGTAATTGTATATATAATTGATTGCCTTAATTATATTATCTTCTTTTCTCAGCTGCATGATTTGCCGAGAGGGGTTCTACGGTCCCACCTGCAAGTTGACCTGCCCATGTGACCTAGGAGTATCATGTGACTCATTCACTGGACATTGTCAGCAAGGTATACATAATGGATTGAGGGAGGGGGAGAGGGAAGAGCAAAAACAGGGGGGGGGGTTCTACGGTCCCACGTACAAGAAGACCTGCCCACGTGACCTAGGAGTGTCATGTGACTCATTCAATGGTCATTGCCAGCAAGGTATAAAGGATGGATTGAAGGAAGTCATTAAAAAAGCACTATATAGACGATAAAGCATACGAGCACAAATAATGAAAGAAATTTCCACAACTACTGCAATTGTGGTAAGACATAGTTATCTGGTTATATCCCAACGATGACAAAAAAAAGTATATGTGGAAGATTGAAAGATTATTACGTATTTGGCATCAGCCGTAGCCTACCTGGGAGGGGAACTAAATCACTGTGACCCTCGGGTCTCTCCTCTCATCATAAATGATTAGGATGTGCAGGTGGACGACTACTCCAGGGTCTCCCTAGTCCAGAATATGGACGGTAGTTATATATATCTCTCCCACCCTCTCCTACCTGCTGCAAGCCGGAGATGGCGTGATCCACGAATCCGTAAGCACCAGTCTAAACAGCCTGGCGTAGAAAATCGGGGATCAGGTCATCTTCGGCTTGCAGCAAATAGGGGGAGATCGCAGTGGTGGAGATTATTGAATCGGCCATATTCTGGACTATTGTTTCCCCTACTCTTATACGGATAGTGCAGTGGGTTTGTAACGCCTATATGAACCAGAGGAGGGGCACTTTAATACACAACACAGGCTCCAGTCGTTTGCTCGGGTTTGCTTCGAACCCATGATCTTTGGCTCCACAGGCAGACACATTTACCAACTGAGCCCATCCGCCTCCGAACAGATTTGACATGATTATAAGTAGGTATATGTCATATGTATGCAACATATTATTTGCTCTTCAATGTAACTCTACCTTTATTATTCCATCTGAATGAATAACGCATTGAAACATTAACAACTGCTTAATAGGCCTACGTACTGCGCTTTTCCAGTATAGTACAAGTAATTGCTTTGAAGCGTTTCTGTCTAAGATGACAAAAGGTCCCCCCTCCAATCAAACACTTAGGACAAGGCAGAAACCATAACAACTTAGTTATGCCTAACTTCTACCCTCGCTTTGACCGTCAGCAAATTACAAATGGCGTTAATCCTAGCTAGTTGAACAGATTAAAGAGCGCCATCTAAACATAGCCAAAACAATTGATTTTTCCTATAACTTACGGCAAACTTTCAGGATAGATCTTGCCTATATTTCATATTTTCTTTGCAATCGTACATGGCAGGTCCCCAAGCAAATGGAGGAAATTTCTGGACGGATTTCTCTATCAGTGAGATGGCTGCCATTGCACTTGGAGCAGCACTTATCGTCGTCATGGTGATAGGTGGCGCTCTACTCATTCGATCCTGCTGCAAACATCGATCTTCTCAAATGTTAACATTGTAAGAAACTTCATATTAGCATGACCTGTTGAGTAGCCTTTCATGCGATTACCGTTTCCTTCAACTTTATCAAATTTCCTTCCTTCTTTCTTCTTTTGTAGAATGTTAATAAACTGTTCGTTCTCTCTCTCTCTCTCTCTCTCTTTCTCCGCCCTTTCCCCTTCTCTATCTCTCCCTCGCGCTCTCTTTCTTTCTCTCTTTCTCTCCCTCTTCCATCTCTTTCTCTCTCTCTCTGTCTTTCTCTCACTCATCTCCTCTTAATTTTTTTTTCGAGTGAGTAGATTATTTTTTGCTTCCATTTAATATCTCGTTATACTTCACAATTTCATTTATGAATGCTAAGAATTACTTTCAATATAATGTATGTGCTTATCAGGGGCGGATCTAGGATTTTTGTTAAAGGGAGAGAAAGCGGATGGGAGTATGATTATTATTTTTTTAAAATTCTAGTTAATATTTTTTTTAAATTATAGTTAATATTTTTTCTGCGAGAATACCGCCACAGTCGTCCCTTGTTTGTGCTTTTTATTTCTCCGTTTCTCTCCCGCACCCTATCTGCTTATGTTTATTGTAGCGTTTACATATAGCCCGATTCGGTTTCCATGATACTGGTAGCACTGTAGCACTTCGTTGACCAATGCTATCCAAGAGCATAACAAGAGATGATTTAATGTTTATGTATACAGACCTAAAGCGGGAATATTATAACTACCAATTTACCATACTTGATGCCCCCATTTAAAGTGTATATTACACCTCTTAGATTATTTTTGTTTTGTATATCGTTTAAATACTAGCAAGTCATTGTATATTTGTTGGCGTCACATGAAACACTCACAATCAAGCCATTACTATTTTCCGGTTTACAATGTATAAAATGTTTCTGGTCATTCTGAACATGACAACGGTTTACATTGTGTGTGTTGTTATCAATGGCTGCCCGGTTTCCAAGGACGCCAGTATAGGTATAGGTTAGGAAACAAGGCTGATTATACATTGTTCTCACGCACGTGTGTTCCCTTTTCAACTACAACAACAACAACAACGACCTGAAAATTTGACGTTGCCAAAAGTGAAACTATTTCCACGAATAAAGCTTAATTGTTTTCGTTTTCTGTGCATTACACATCTATGATGACTCTATGGAAATTAGTAGTAGTAGTACTAGTAGTAGTAGTAGTAGTTATAGTAATATTAGTATTAGTAGTAAAAGTAGTAGTACATGTATCAGTAGTAATAGTAGTAGCAGTAGTAGTAGTAGCAGTAGCAGTAGTAGTAATATTAATACTAATAGTATAGTTAATATTATCATTAGTATTATTATTATTAACACCATCATCATCATCATCGTCGTCATCAGTATCGTGTGCCCTGCCTTGTATCAGGGGAGGGCTGGGTGACTAATAAAATAAAAGGCTCTATTTTTATGCGGAGATATCACCCACTAATTATTTCAAATATTTGTGGCAATACCCCTCTTTGATACAAATGAAATAACGTAATCAGCATCTTCTGAAACTATGATGCCGTGATTTTCGTGTTACTAACCCTATACCTAAAAAAAAAAAAACATGCTAAATTTTTATAGTTTTTTAACCTAATAAATAACAGTGATGTCATTGGTAACAAGAACTTGACAGCTTCCATAGAGATCATCCGGCATCTGCTCCTGCGACATTTGTTAGGGTTGCAGTTTGGTTTAAGATTAGGATTAGGGATAGGGTTAGTGTTAAGTTTAGGGTTAAGGTTGGGATAGGGGTTAAGGTTAGGGTTATGGTTAAGGTTAGGGTCAGGTTTATTACTGGGCCCAGGTTTGAAGACTTTGGTCGGTGAAGGATATTGACAGCGGACTAATTATCGCAGGAGCATGTGTCATACAAACTCCATGGAGCTATCCTGTCAAGACGTAATGTAGAAACAGAGTTACCATGATATCCGTGCCATATCGTGACTTTATATTTTTCCTTCACCTTTCCTCGTTACACAGGACTCGCCTTCCGTCTGATGAACCGTGTAGATACACTGTTGATTCCGGTAAGTTTCTTGTCTACCAAATGGTAACTGGGACTAAGCTATTGACGTATCCGGGGAGTGAGGGGGTGAGTGGTTGGTGGTAGGAAGGCCTAGTAGAAATCTTCCCACATGGTTATCTCGTGATTCTGTCGACAAATTTACCATTTTGATGACAAAAATACTATTCATGTTTTATTTGTGTTCGATTTTTATTCACATTCGCCTCGACTGCCCCTCCCCCATGAGGGTGGCTACGCCAATAGCAATAGCCCGGATACAGGAATAACAACATTGTATTTTTAATAACTTCTTCCTCTTTCGTTCTCTCAAATTTTGCTGCATGTAGAGTCAAATGAAACATTCGGGTTATGCATACCTTTAGAGATAAAATTTCTTCAAAGGCTGTTTAGCTCAGCTCTATTCACTTTATTTCCTCATTCAAATAGAATTTTAAGCAGTGGAAATAAGTATATGAATATAAAACAGAAAATTGGGGGTGCGCAGTACACCTAAATATGGGGATGGGTCTGAAGTGATATCCTCCAAAATACGTGCCATTGTCTCCGTTTGTGACCAACATGAGGAGGCGTCGGGCTGTTGTGGTGGCTTTCCTAGATTTTCACCGTCTACAAAGGATATTATTCCAAAAACCATTGCAGTCATTGTCCTTAACTCTTGCTCCTCTTTGTTACTGGTTGATTAAAACCGATGGAAATAAGGTTTTCATGATAGCAAAGGAAATGAAACGTTTCCCCAAATTTATTTTATAGACAAAAATATAAAAGATAAAATTACTATCCCATATTCTTGTTATTAAAAGTGATGTAGGATGAATTACTTAACAGTTATTTCTGACTTTTGTTAAACGTATAAACAACAAATTTAAGAAGAAAAAAAAAATCATAAAACATATTAAACACTGATCGGGGCGCGTCTGACACTTGACAGTCGGAATGCATACTGAAACATTTTAATGCTGAGTATATCCCATATTTACAGTCATTACAGTTTGGGCATAACTGACTGTATACAGACATTTGCAGACTTTAACATGATATGAAAGGGAATAATACAGATAATAAAACAATCTGAGTTATATTTTCATTTAAGTTCTGAAAAAGGAGTCATTTTACAGCCTGATGATATTACACAGTTTGCAATTATTTATTTCAAGATTTCACTTTGAACACTTCCCCAGACTCAGCTGTATTGACAAAACTGTCATAATAATCATTACCGATCACCGCTTTCAAGAACAAAAAAATAGCCTTATTATTTCTATAATACCAAGTTAATGGTAAATTGGGATTAAAGAGAGTGCTATATTAAATAAAACTCGAAAGAATGAGTCACTATGCGGAAATACATTTTTGACAATGTTAGCTCATTTTGAAGGATTCATTATGAGTCATTCTTAAATTCAGGTCTACTATCCATACCTAACTTACATAACCATTCCAGATTGACCATGTGGGAAATAATCAGTATAAACAAATATGATAAGATGAATATAAATTGATCCAGTAATTCAAGGGTTTAAAGCTGAACCGTTGGGCTGGTTTACATACTGACCTTGCGTCGATGAAAATATTCTGTAATGATGTTGGAAAATTTAATTTTGTAATATGTGATCAATCCTAGTACCTTACAAAGCTATAGATCTGTGTTGAATAAATTTGAAACGGAGTTCATTTCGATTATGAATGTGATATTTAGTCGAGTGGATATCAAACCTTGATATCTGTATTTTTGTTTTGTTTACAGTCAGATAACCTGAATTTGCTGCCAAAACTTTGTGATCATCGCACATTTCAGTATTCTTTTGTATAGTGAATCAGTTATGATAACATTCAATTTCGGACGAAACTACTTATTAGCCCTTTCAAAAGTGCAGTCCCACGTGTTTTAATGATCTATTTCCGTAATGATTTTGTTTGTTTTCCTTGATACAAAAGTAACTATTAAACTTCGAATTGGATCAAGGCTATCCTGATAAAATTACTCATCAAATCATGATGTATTATATTTTCTCGAAAATCAGAATGAGGAAAATTCATTTCAGGATTTCACTTCTAACATAACGGCAAAAGACTATCAAAATAAGGAAATTTCAATTGTACCGTGCGTCACCTCTCTATGCAGACATGCCAATGACTAATTACGTACTCTTTTCATTAATTTCAATAGCAATGCAATGGGGTATAGAATTTGCTCTTGATTTGATTTATTGAAAGTCATTGCGATTGTTTTGATTTCATTTTTTTCTATCGTAAGGTGTTGATGGTGTTTATGACAAATCCAATTACAGCATGTCTTGGCACACTATCATTTAAATAAATGAGAAACACTAAATGATCGCCTAATTATCATCAGGAGATAATACAAAATAACAGGAAAGGATTGTAATTATGACAAATGGCGTCTTTCTGTTGTTTTCAGACCATGTGCCTGCCGCCACGGCTGTCACTGCTACGAAGCGTCACTCGGCCGTTTTCCTGACCTCTGATGGAGATGCTAGCATCTATTGGAACCAGAGAGCAAGTCACTTCGAACGACAACTCCCAACCATACCCGGAGAGGGACGTCTTCTCCGACCAGCCAGCGCGCAACCGCTGATGAGGAAACACTACGAACGGCGCTCGCTGCGGACTGAACGCGCTCCACGTTGCGTGTCGGTGGCGTGCGGAGAGAAACTAGAATTCCATCGAGAGACCACACCCGACAAGACAAAATTACCAGTTCGACCTCCAAATGTCGGGAGATTGAGCGGCAGTGAGGGGAATTTATGTTTACCAATGCGGCAAGAGAATTATGGATGTACAGCTAGTGCAAGCATCCCAGACTACAGTAGACACAGTCGTGTCGCTAAGAGAAACGGCAACTATGATCACCTGTCAAGACCTGTCAGTTGGGTCTCGCGTTGTTCACGTGATTCGTCACCTGAGCCATCACCTGATGGTTATCATCGCCTCGAAACTCCACCGACATTGCGTGTCAAGCGAGGAGACACGAACAAGGAAAGACCGGGGTCGTCGTCCAACGACCTCGACTTCCATTCGCTGCATGATTACGATCATGCACCGAAGCTGCCGCCGATGAAGAGAGGGCACTTGGAGAAGACGGACAGCGCACCGCTGACTGAGAATAATTACGAGGAGCCACTCAAAGTATTGCGAGAATCTAAACGCGAGAGTCTAGATCGTGATGACGACGTTAGAAAGAGGACACGAGAGATTGAATCTGAATTCCGAAGAAAAGACTCCGAGACGTCGGGTGAAAATATGTACGAAGTTTTGACTGCACCATGAAGGATCCAAGAGTGTTATTCCCGTTGCACACGAGGCGTTAGCGCGATTGCGCCATTACCTGCGCTACTCAAGCCTGTGAAGAAAACT
The DNA here is from genome assembly GCA_037976565.1 of Mesocentrotus franciscanus. Classification (NCBI taxonomy): domain Eukaryota; kingdom Metazoa; phylum Echinodermata; class Echinoidea; order Camarodonta; family Strongylocentrotidae; genus Mesocentrotus; species Mesocentrotus franciscanus. Next base: position 5,453,442 of record CP137666.1, on the reverse strand, counting down.
GACCGTACGACAGTAATTCAAAGCAGTAATGCACTTTTCAATGTGCGGTCACTATTTGCACGATTTCACTCCACTCGCACATGGCGCGTCACAGACCGTCTCGGTAACGGACGCAGTCCTACGTCGATCAAATGACGCCTCGTGTACAACGTGCATTACACGATCATTCTCGGCTATCACCACAGTATTACAAAAAAGCCTTTGCCCAAATATTAAAATCTTATGTAACTAATTTCGAAGATATAAAAAGGACATCAACTTATGTTGAAGACAAAAGTACAGATGTTGAGATTAGACATTCATGAACGCTTGCCAGACATTGTATGATAAAAATGTCACATCCAATTGTTTTGACGAGATCAATGATTGATTATCCAAGTACCATACGTTTCAGTTTCTCTTAATCGTTCCTATATTGTCCCGCTACAAGTTCATTTTGACATACACCACACGGTCAACATGAATCAATCTTCTGTTTGGTTTCGTCCTTTGCGAGCGAGCCAAGCGGGAAGCAAAAATAAAAGATTTATGAGGTCACAATGCGACCGATTAGATGTTACTATTATATTTTTTTAAATAGCCAATCCTGCATAATGAAGGAATGGATAAGATATGTAATATGTTACTTAATGAGATAAACCATTCACGCGAGCGAGTTTAGCTACCCAGTTTGGGGGGAAATTCGAGAAAATATTGCTCTCAGTAGCTCTAAATTAGGGGCACAATCATGTTAGGGAGTCTGTGAGAAATGTATTGTTTCAGGGAGGATGAGGGGTGATAAAAAACATCCTGTTTTAGCAGTTTGGTAATTATGTCTCTGTTTAACAGGAATGATATTTGGTAATATAAATGCGGTTGTCTCGAGTTTGAAAACTCCTCGATGGTCTTAACCTTAATATTCTTTCACAAAGGGCAATTTATAACCTTGGTATTCTAGGAAGATTAAAAGGCATAGGGTTTAAAGAAAGATATAATAAAGAAGACGCTTCTTTTAGCAGTTTAGTAGAATACGTCATTGTAGTTTAAATGACCAAACGTTTTAGTTTTTAAAAAGGCACATTTATCATATTAAAAATAAATTATCTAGAGAAGGGACGTTTGTATTTATTAGGAATCTCTTTATTCGCATGGTACATGCATATTTATGTTACGAAACATTTTAAAACTTAATTACAAATACGAGAAATATATATATTGAAGGTTTCATGAAAATTATATAATGAATTGAATTACTTAAAATTAGTTTAGATGTTTAGAAGATGAACAGCTGCAATTAATATTTAATCTTTTGATTATATTTCTAAAGGGGCACAGTTCGTTTTTATGAAATTTTGTGCATTGTGCCCCCTCCCTCGGCTCCACTGCCATTCATTCTGGCGATGGAAATTGGACTCCTGTTACTACACAAAGCTACTCTGATTCTTTGAAACTAAATATGGCTCTTTAGATGACCACAAGAGGGCACGCCTTGTAAGCAACAGTGGAAAATACATTTTTAAAAGGGCACTAAACAAAGGGCTATTATTAGTAAGGAAAAGGGACGCTTACCAAAAGTAACGAGGGTCACTCATCATATTTGAAAGGGGCATTTATCAGAGGTGTAAGGGGAATTCATAAAAAAGGCGACGGGGCACTTATTAGAAAGGGAAAGGGGCACCTGTCAAAGTAAAGAGGGCACTTATGAGAAGTGAAAAGGGGCACTACTTATAACTAAAACAGGGAAACTCACTAGAGATAAACACAAGGGGCATATATTAGAAGGGGCAGTTGTCAGAGTAAAAGGTGCCCCACCTATCAGAGTTGGATAGGGTCACTTATTAGAGATGAAAAGGGGGCATTAATAAGAAACAGAAAGGGGCACTAATTACAACAGGAAAAGGGGGCACTTATCAGAAGAAAAAAAAGAGCACTAATTAGAAAGGAAAATAGGCACGTGTTAAAGTAAAAGAGGTACCCATCAGATATACATAGAGGTCACTTACCATGCAGAGGTGAAAAGGGGCTCTTATAAGAAGGGGGGAAGGAGCACTTATTAGAAAAAAGGGGCACTCATCTGAAGTAAAAAGGGGCACTTTTGGAGTACTTCAAAAAGTGCCCCTTGCCTCCCCCGAGTGCTGCCTCTGGTTTCAACCTTAGCAGTAACGTAGTTAGGGGGCACATGCCCCATCAAATGTCAAACAAATATGAGGAAAGGCCGAGAGTGAACGGAAGGGGAACGGGAAATCGGAAAGAAGAGGATACGACTCTTCTCCCCATGCAAATCTCCCATCCAGTCACTTTACTCCCTTGCATTACGCCCATCCAGTAAGTGCCTCTCCCCTTCGATGACGATCACTGCCCCCTCAGTTACTGAACCCAGGCTATGCCTTTGCTCCTAGCCTTTGGTAAAGGAGACCAAAATGGAGAATGTCATTTTGGTACCCCAAAAGGCGTTAACTAATTCAGGTAGTCAAAATCACTTCCCAAAATACATTCCAGGATTTCAAAGTTTGTAAGAACACACGGTCCGATCAGCTGCAACGCCAAAATTCAAGATTTTAGCAATCAAATCACTGGATAGAAAGACGTTTAAGCGAAATAATAATTTAACAAATGTCGGACTCGTATTAAAGTGAAAATATATTTATTATCACCTTCTTTGTCGAAAACATTCATTAGCACTTTCTTTTTCCACCTATAGTAACATTCATCGTGTTTTTAAACGAATTCTAAAAGATATGTTTCTTCATATTGCTTTCTGAATATCATCCCATTTTCAAACCACTAAATCCTACTTCAATTGTAGATATGATTTATTTAAGATGTTCAGTTTATATTATATTGTTTAATATTTAAGCGCAACAATCTGAGCAGATCGATTGATAATGGACAACCGATTGTAATGACTTGACTGTAAGATTTTAATCAAAGACCAAATATAACAATTTTCTTCGAAGCATTTTCTGTTTGATCAGTGTCTCTCAAACTATGCACGATTATGTAACTGTTTTTTTTTCTTATATTCTCTCGATAACTGTTGAGTGTAAAAACAAGTACTTTGCTCTTGTAATACTATCTGCAATTTATAAATCTTAGAATATGTATTCCAGTTAGATGTTTTGCCATGAATGTTGCTGTAAATAAATGCTCGTTTTTACAATCGAAACAAACTCGTGCTTATTCGTTTGGTCTTAACAAATATTAAGTTTGTAATAGACGCTCTACGTAGTGGCTAAGAGAGTGGGATCTGGCTACTTACATTCATGCACAAAGTGGAACACACATTTCTTAAGAGTCTTTCAAAACAACCCGTAGAGATACTATTAAGCACTGTGTTAATAATGATTGAAATTGAATTAATTTATTATAAAGTTCGTATGCAGATGTATCGGAATTTTTAAGTAAAGTCAGTGCATGACGCTAAATGTGTCGGAAAGAAAATGTGATGCTTGTGATTTTCTTTTTTGTTGTTAACGCTCGTTGGCAGACCAACTTAAAATGCCAATGCAATTAGCATAAATTAAACATTAATTTGAAGACAGCACTAATTGGTACTTGGTTCTTCTTGATATCGCTGAAATAATACCACCTCAAAACTCAAGAATGATAAATGGTTTATTTAACACTTACTTTTTACAACCGTGTACAAATACTTTAAAACAATCAATCATTAGCAAATGATTTACTGAAAAATGAATCGAAACCATGTCATGAAAATGAACAATGAAATGAAAGTTTCGATCATTCATCTCACCATGACTAATCAAGGCTATCAATTTTAAAGCAGTGCGCGGTAAGCATCTTGGGAGAATATAGTCCACTCTATTTATCTGTCTATTTCACATGGCTTGGATCCCGTTGGGGCGACAATGAAATTGACTTTGAGACCTTATCGTGGTTATCAGTTCATGTCCTATAGCTGGTTTGCCCCTCTTTCTTTTATTAGTTCCCCTTGTAAGATGGTGTTTGCCAAGCTATTTTTCCATCTAGTTACATGCCCAAACCACATCTCAAAAGCATTGATTCGCTTTTCCATCTCTGCATTCATTGTCCATGTTTCACAACCAGGAAGACTAATGTCATTAGTGATCTCAACGAGCTCGATCTAGAATCCACTCTGCAATACTTGTATATCAAGTTTGTCTTCCTTATAAAATCATCTTTCAAGACATTGATGCCAGCACCAAGCAGAGCTATGATCATCTACAAGAAAAAAAACAATTCATTATGGCTTGTTTCTTTTTGAAATTATTTCTCCTCATCTTCTACTGGATATTGCAACATCTCTTCATGAAACTCTTTAAAGGTATGTTTACATTATTCGTTTTAATACTTTAAAACAAGTCCACATCCAAGGCTAATGTCGACATCTCAAAAGCTTTTCAGTGAGCTCTTCAACCGTCAGTTAATATCAAGAGTTTGGACACTTAACACAAGTCCATGTACGAGGCTCATCTGGATATTCAAAACGCTTTAAATGAAACTCTTTAATCATATTAAAAAACGATTGACGCATTTCTTCGTAATTGAATACATGCAATACATGCAAAATTGTAGCTGTCCTACAATTAGCACCTCATTTTAACGAAATGTACACTGCAGATTATCATGATCTCGGAAATCATATTACATACATTATTTACTTTTCATTTGTCTAATTCATCCATTTGATTTGCATTGATTTTTATATCGAAGTAATAGAGAACTACAGAAAGGTCAATTATACCAGTGCCGACAATGAAAATAAACGTAAAGCCAAAATGGATGTGGATGAACAAACCGGAACATGGTATTTGTTCAACGAGTACATGATTGTCTGTGACCTTCTTTTCTGTGAAAGTAAATGGAAGAAAAAAAATTGTCAAAGTTACTTTTTACCAAATTAGGAAATCAGGGAATGATATACATGGCATGATGACACATGACTTTTGTTAACGTATGCTTTAATGATTTTATACAGAGATAATGGTTTATGTAACTTAATTTATTCTAATACAATGTAGCGGTAATATACACTTCGATTTGATCTTAAATAAATACAATCGGTGCTTTAAAGTTAAACAGCCCTATTTCATAACATAAATAATAATTTTGTAGCAGACCATAAATAATCAAAGCAGGCTAAATCTTAACAGAGTTGATATAAATGATGTGCAATTTATATGTGGAAAGTTGTTAGGCATTTTTGCTTTATTTCGAGTTTCGATATTTTACTTGGTTGGAAATAACCTTGTGATGCGGTGTTTTGATAACTTTTAACGAAGCGGAATAGAAATCAAATAAAGTACAAACTTGTCACGTTGTCAAAACATTGTAAACAATCAGCCATATGTGTCAGGCTAGATAACAATAAAACATTTATCTCATTTTTACGGAATTTTAAGGGCAGCTTTGTTTCTTTACACCATTGTTAGGATTTTTTGGCATGCATGTCTTCAAAATTCTGAATCCTATGGCACCTGAACATCTTACTGACGCCCTCCGAATATACACACCAGCTCGTAACTTTCGCTCAACAACTGACAAATATATAAACTAATTACTCCCAAAGCCAGAATCTCATCTACGAAAAATCATTTTAAAGTGGCAACTTCAAAAAAGTGCAAAATAGTCCACTTTCCATCAGATAATTAACCTGTCTTGCCTCCTTCAAAAGATCCCTTTAAGGTACTATGTCCCATTTGCAGGCTCAAAAAATGAAAAGGTTAAATTCCAACGGCATTTGAAAGACAATACTAATTTAGAACTTCCCCCCCCCCAAAAAAAGGGGGCTTGAAAATGTCTTTAAGTGGGAAAATAACGACTATTAGTTGTCGAATCGACTTAGGAGCTATAGAGCTAGTAAGTAATAGTCTGATGTAGACATGATGCTATGTAGCTTTACAGCTCATTTTATGTATGTTATTACCAGAAGGTGAAAATAGCCAGTCAGTCACTCAATAGTGTCTGACAGAGAAGTCTAGCACGTAAACGGGTTTCCTTGCATAATTTGAATATTAGGACACTGCTAACGTTTAGATTTCACATATAGGACATACATTGTACATGACATATTCATAATTCCTGCAAAGTTCTACAGAATTTGATGTTGGCTGCACAAGGGACATATTATCTTTAAAACATACTTCTACCCTCAGTAACTAAATACGATTTACCTTCGTTCATGAGCACTGGCGTACTGGTGGGGGGGGGGCTAGCCCCCAAATAAAATTAAACCATGACTTATTTTCAATTCCATACAAGTGATTTATAAATGTTCGTGTTATCACATGATTTTCAACAAAATGCGCGTTTCTCCATTTCTGTTGCAAACTGACACATTCCCAAATAGCCAGGAAGAGCATAATTATGTTTTTTATAGTCACTATTAATTTAGTGTCCACTAACAGTAACACTAGTAGATAACCGTATTATACGGCGTATATCCAGTTTAGCGAAAAGTCTGGATACCCGTATGTCCGGCCTATAATATAGAGAAGAGCTTAGAAAAGACCGCGGCAGCTCTAGTCGGTACGCGGGGGAATGCGCAGTCGCCTGCGCCCAGGGTTTGTTTTGGATGTGGCGAGGAGGGTCATTTCCAGAGGGAATGTTCCACAGGCGCGGATCCAGGGGACGAGCGGGACTTGCCCCGCAAAGAAAAAGAAAAAGAGAGAGAGAGAGAAGGAAAAAAGGAAAAGAGGAGATAAAGGGAAGGAAACAAAGAGGAAGAAGAAAAGAAAAGAAGGGGGATATCAGTTGCAATTTTCCGCCAACAAGTTGTGGATCGGAGGGGCAAAAGGCCCTTGCCTCCCCGCCCCGCCAAAAAAAAAAGAGAGAAGGAAAGGGAAAGAGGAGAGCTAAAAGGGAACAAAAAAGAGGAAGAAGAAAAGAAAAGGGTTAAAAGAAGGGAGATCAGATGCGTTTAATTCCGCCAACAACATGTGGATCGGGGGAAAGGCCCTTGCCCCTAGCAAATCTAAAAGAGAGAGAGAAGGAAGGGAAGGGAAAGGAAAGGGGGAGGGAAAGGTAAGGAAAGAAAGAGAGAAAGAAGAAGGGGGAGATCAGTTGCGATTTTTCCCGCCAACAAGGTGTAGATCGGGGGACACTGGCGTACTGATGGGGGTGAGCCAATTAGTGTCCTGCCAGTGTCACAATAAAATTAAAACGTGGTTCATTTCTAATTCGATACCGGTGATTTACAAATGTTGCTGAAATGACATAATTTTCCGAGATTTTTCCTCACTTTTTAGTAAATTATACTTTTTTATGCGTTTGTTGGAAAATTACAAATTCCTAAATTTGCAGTCAGGCAAGAAATATGCTTATTTAGAGGCCTACATGGCAGGGCCCGCAGAATGACGGGGCTCCGGGACCTCGAGCTCCGCCCCCCTTTTTGGAAAAAGTATACTAAACAGGCGCGGATCTACGGGGAGTTAGGGGTTTAAACCCCCCTTGGGCCGCCAAAAAAAAAAAAAAAAAACGCACACTGGAGAGAAACCTTTCAAGTACAAATATTGTGAGAAGAGATTCAACTCATTTGGTAACTTAACCAAACACATGATAACTCTGGATATTACTGTGTATTAAACTGTTACTTGATTTAAAAGACGTTATCATGCTGCTTTTATGGTCTCCAATGTGTTAGTAGATGCCAGGAAAACACCACTTACGGGGGTTCAAAATAGCCCCAAAATCGCCTCGCCGCTATGCGGCTCGTCGAGGATGCTCGATCTGCATCGTCCCAGGGTCAAACTGTTTAAACTGTTACTTGATTTAAAAAGACGTTATCCTGCACTGCTTTTTATGGTCTCCATTGTGTTAGTAGATGCCAGGAAAACGTCACTATACGGGGGTTCAAAATAGTCCAAAAAATCGCCTCGCCGCTACGCGGCTCGTCGAGGATGCTCTGCATCGTCACTTGGTCAAACTGTTTAAACTGTTACTTGATTTAAAAAGACGTTATCCTGCACTGCTTTTTATGGTCTCCATTGTGTTAGTAGATGCCAGGAAAACGTCACTATACGGGGGTTCAAAATAGCCCAAAAAATCGCCTCGCCGCTACGCGGCTCGTCGAGAATGCTCTGCATCGTCACTTGGTCAAACTGTTTAAACTGTTACTTGGTTTTAAAAAGACGTTATCGTGCACTGCTTTATGGTCTCCATTGTGTTAGTAGATGCCAGGAAAACATCACTTACGAGGGTTAAAAATAGCCCCCTCCCCCAAATCGCTTCGCCGCTACGCGGCTCGTGGACGAAGCTCCGCATCACGTATGGGGGTTCAAAATAGCCCCCCAAAATCGCCTCGCCGCTATGCGGCTTGTGGACGATGCTCCACATCGTCATTGGGTCAAATTGTTTTAACTGTTACTTGATTTAAAAAGTCGTAATATCAAGCACTGCTTTTTATGGACTCCATCGTGGTATTAGATGCCAGGAAAACATCACATACGGGCCGGGAGGTTCAAAATAGCCCCCAAAAAAAACAACAACAACAACAACAACAACAAAAATCGCCTTGCCGCTTCGCGGCTCGTGGACGATGCTCAGCATCGTCATTTGGTCACCCCCCCCCCTTAGCAAAAGGCTAGATCCGCTAAAGAGAAATAGCAAAGAAAGAGAGAAAATAAGAAAGAATAGTGACCTGCCAGTGTCACAAAATAATGAGGTATCAAAATATGCTCATCTGACCGTAATTACATGCCTATATATACCCCCTGAGCTTCCGGGGACTCTGCCCCTTGACCCCTGCCGGGGCTTTGCCCCTAGACCCCACGCCAATTTACACTACGCTCTATACTTGATCGTAAATACTTTAGCCTCCCCACCCACTTTGAAAAACGTTCAGCGGGGCCTGCATGTAAGAGTGGGGTGATGCAGATTTTTGTCTGCCAGCCCCCAAACGTTTTTGCTCATTACGCCACTGTTCATGAGTATATGTATTTCATGTTTCTCTTCACATTATGTCATTTTGTGAGGGCTAGGGTACTTTTTTTCAGTGCAATTAAATGATCGATATTACTACTAATCTATTAGTATCTGTCTGTGAACCGTTCTCTGCACGAGATATGCTTTTTGTTAATGTGTAAATAAGAATAGCAATCGTATAAATGCAAGTACGCGCTTTGTTTATGCGAACCGATCCCAAGTTGACAAAGTTCGGTAGGAAAATGGTTAAAACATCAAAATAGAGGCCTTCATTATAGCGTTATTATTCACGAAAATTAATGTACCATTAGATAACTGAGAAATATAATTCTGATTATCCAATCTAGGAATATGTAGAGCAGCAATATTTAGTTTCCTAAGCAAAGAAGCTGATGACAATGAAGAAACTACCGAATAAGCCGTCCATGATTCACCTAGGAAAGACTGGGTTAGTGGCTAGTTGTAAGCAATATGGAATAGGTATGCATTTTTATTCTTGGGGGGGGGGTGAAAGTGGATAGCCGGTCACAAGAACAAAGATACTGGGGAAGACTGATCCACAACCTAGGTGCATTAGCAGTGATTATGGTTATCGCGAACTCAGTGACGTGAATGCTTCGATTAATGTTCATGGATAAAACAAATTATCTTGTTTTGCACATAATAACATGTACAATTAAAAAAGAATTCAATAAGTCTTTAATATACTAAAACTTGATAATCATGACTCCTTTTTTCGATGCTTTTTGTTTTATTCATTGTTTGTGTATTTTTTCTCCATACGGTATATATCTCTCTTTACCCCCATATATTTGCCTTTCTTTGTACATATCTCTCCCCATATAATATAACAACGTTTCTCTCAATCTCCATTTTTACCCTCTCTTTCGAGTACACAGTACATATTTCTATCTATAAATCACACTCTCTATCTTGCTCCCTCACCGTTCTGTCTATGACTTCTCTCCCTTCCTCCTGCCCCCCACTCTCTCTCTCTCCCCTCTCTCTCTCTCTCTCTCTCTCATTTCCTCATGAAATATAAATCCTGCATAATGAGTAAGACTTATTTTCCTGAATTCCCAGTTCGGCTTAGTATGAAAGCGTAGGCCTATAATTCATTGTTTTCCGATGTCATGAAGAGACGACGTCTTATTCGTGAGATGTACTTGATATAAAATAATCGTTTTATTTCACCCAACTATAGACGAAACATAAATTAAACAAAAAGCACTTAGAGTCCGTTTGGTGAGATAAATTGATTATTTTTGTAGCACTTTTCTATCATGTCATGCAAAGCTGATGAATATAGTCAACTGGGACTAATATTTTTATGCTTCTTGATTTTTCTATTAGAAAATATTTCGAATTACAATAAATACTGAGGTAAGTGCTTATTGAAATGTCTTATCACTGCTAAGATTAAATAAGACCTTGTTATTTTCATTAAATATCGTTATAGAATAGTTGTATAGATATCTAAAGAGATAACAACTTAAAATCTCAAGTACCACTATACGTTTATTGCTGATGCTATGTAATAAACAAGATTGATTATTGTATTGCAACCATTTTAAAAATAATAACCGGATAGATGGCCTATTTTCAATAGTCTTGTGGTTCAGACGGCAATCCATTTATCACACTTTGAATATTGTCTTATGTGTTATCGGTATTACATAACAATTATATTTATCATCCCATATAATTTACCGCATCCAAAAGATTGGTCCCAACAAAACAAAAACAAAGAGCAGTTGAAATAGAGAAGAAGTGTCTATCACACTCGGTCTGTCACTACAGGAAACCAGTTTCCCATGCGTAGATAACTCTTTAATAATGAAAACCACAGCCCCGGATGTAAGTTCAAGATCTATCTGGTTGTGTTGGTGTTAAAAAACAAACGCTTACCTATCAAAACCTCACATAGAAACCTAAAGCTATAGCGAGAAGGACATAACTGAATCAGTCTCTTGAGCACATTCCTGCTGTGTTGGATTGATATCGTATTGGATACAAGATGCATGGTGAGTTATAGTATATCAAGTTTTGCGATAAGATGGTAATTAATTTTAATGTTAATTAGTATTACTCTAGGGTGTTGTCAGCAAAGCAGATATGCATTTTGGTATTGAACATGAAGTGCGAGCCATAAATTGCCCCGATGATACCAAGACACTAACAACTCGGGGGATCCCACCCCCATCCATCCCCCTCCAACCACCCATTGGTAGTGGGGGTAGGGGGGGGGGTCAATGTTCTTTTTCTGGTTCTCCAAGCAAGGGGGCCCAGGAATCATTGTATAATGGATACGCCATTGCTTGGTTGTAATATTTACTCCAGATATACGCTCTACAAATCAACTATTGAAAAGATATCTAAACTGAAATGGATAAAAGAAATGACCGACAAGAAAACAATAAGATCTGAGAAGAGTAGCATTTCAATACACTCTTTAAAGTTTCAATTCAAATCTTAGTTAACCAGTGGATTATTCTCGGATGGATTTATCTTGGTTATTTTAAGATGATATCATTGTTTTTTATTATGTTAGCAGTAATAAACGTTCGTTTGGTTTGAAAGTGTATTGAATAAGAATCATGTATATCTTTGTGAGACTAACATTTATTAACGTCGAGCTAAAATATTGCGACTATCATTTAATTCATATGTTTCTAAATAATGGCAAAACAAACCTGCAAAATTTACCCACATTTTGTACAAGCATAATAACTTTGTACAGCTACAATGAAAGCAAACTTCGAATGTACGTAAACACACGTATCCCACACCTGAAGACGGGAAAACAAATTTAGAGCAGAAAACACTTTTCAACAAGAAAAAGAGTTATCTAGATGGCTAATTGTGAGAATTATAAAATACCAGGGGAAATGAGGTACATGTTGTAAGAATGATTCGTTATCTCAACGTTTTGCTTTTCTAAGCAAAATGTATTACGACACGACTCAATCATATTCATGTATAATGTATGGTAATCCCCTATTCATTTCATAACCAGGAAGTGTTTCAACAACAATATTATTGCGCGGACACATAATTTGTTTTCCCCTGCATGTTTATAAACATAATGGGTGGTATTCCGATAGCGCGAACTAAGTTAAGCTCGACTTAACTAGTTCACACTTTTATGGAGTGCCTGTTGCCAACTCAGTTTCCCTGTACAGATTATTTTAATCCTGCAATGAAAAGTGTCAACAACAAAAATTTTGCAATGAAATGGGAAGAAAAAGATAATATGAGTATGAACTGAATTTCAATAAAGTCTTTGGTAGATTATTTTTGTCATTAATATTGAAGGAGGAAGATGAAACCTAGCATTCCATAAAAGTGTGAACTAAAATTCTTGTTTAGTCTGGACTTAGTCCCGGCTTAACTTAAGAGAATACCACCCAATGATAATGATTATATGGATAACAGTAGCCTACATTTTTTGTTATTTATCACATTTTTACATCCATTAATAATACATGAAATAAATGAATGTGGATTTATAAAGCGCTTGACAACGTCTTTAACGTTTTACGGATATCGGGACAGGACCCCATGGGTTATCCAGTGAAGGAATTACTTCCTTGTTCGTCTTTTTTTTCTTCTTCTTTTTCTTCTTCTTCTTCTTCTTCTTCTTCTTCTTCTTCTTCTTCTCACTCTCTATCTCTCTCTCTTCCCATCTCCCCCCTCTCTCTCTCTCTCTCTCTATCTCTCATGTATTCCAAAAAGTAAATGAACTTATTATACTTGTCGAATATAATCAGTGAATCAATCAACCATTCAACCATTATTACCCTGGCAATATTCATTCACGCACACAATATGTGCACCATCTCCACTCGCTGGTAAGTATTCTTACCATGGTGAAGGCATACGGCGATGACCATTACAAAGGCTTACGTCATCTTACCGGGTCAAATAGTCATAAGAATAATACTGTCGGGTCGGACATTAGTTGTCTTGTTGCACGCAAAATGGATTGTCAGACATTTTAAAAAGAAAACAAGTGAAGAGAGAATATTTTCCTTATGAAACTGTGGACAGGGACACAAACATAGTTGAAGGGGGAAAGGAGTCCTAAATGCTTCCCGGATAGATTTTCAACCAATAATGATACCCGGATTTTCAATATTTCATTGTCAATTAGACGGTTTCTCACCAATGTGCTATATAATCCATGAATTTCGACATTTTATTCGAAAGAAAGAGAATTTTGATAATGATATGGTCAGCAGACACCTCTCATAACCTGCCTAGTTTGTAAGCCTGACGAAAAGCCAGAGGAAAGAGAGTAGAAAGGGAGATAGGGGTGCAGAACCCTCTTGTACCTGCTGAAGAATGAAGCTCCATAAATGACACAATAAGGCAAAGGGGGCCCGCATGAAGGCCGTTTGAGGTAAGTATTGTCAATGGTAGTAACGGTCTTCATGCGGGAAGCAGATGAGACTAGAATGAAACGGATAAAGTTTTATGTAATCAATGATAATGATATTTGACTTAATCAGTGTGAAACATTGTCAACGATACGAATCTGTATATAGATCCATAAGAAGATAATGTATGAATAGAAGATAAATTCGTTAGATAAGATTAAAAAAATATTCCACAGAAATCTGACTTAATCGCAGAAATAACATTTCCTTCTGTAGTGGATTTTCAAAGTTTCAACCCATCCATTACAAGTTTACCAATATACATGCATGCGAGGCCTCATTTCCCCTTTAAAAACCTCTCTACTCTTTCCCATATGTGCACCAGGGCCCATTAAATGGGATTTTCTCTCTGAATGACAGATATCGTCCCCCCCTGAAGCGGAGGCCTTCATACGCCACGGGACGAGTGTAACAATAAATATAATTATGTATGAAATCTAGTTTCGAACTAAAACAAATTACTTGGGTTTAGGGTTGGATATTTTACACTGCACACTTTATAAGGCTATTGAAATATTTTGGTTTACTGCGATTTGCTATAGCTATAAACATATAGTACGAACCGGTAAGATGACGTTGGTCTATTAATAACTAAACCCGATATTTGAAAGTGACAAGGGGTATAATTATGCACTTCTGCGGCCTATACAAATGAAAACACATGGGTATCTCTCGGGTTACATGAGCAACAGCTTGATGATCGAAGCTATATATTACTGTATAAATGCAAACCAGGAAACAACTTGAACCAAAGCTCTCGGAAAACTTGAAGATGGCAGGCAAAGCAAGGAAACTGCTTGAATTGAATTGAATTGAATTGAATTGAATTTATTCACCACTTTCATAAAAACATACAAAGGCAAATAATACAATAGAATATTTCTTCCAAACATAGATAAGCCAATAAAATAGAAAATACACTAAAGGAAATTACGAAGTGGTTGGATCATCAAAAAAGTTACAGAAACTTATAGGTAGATGATCCTAAAAAAGTACACACAAAAAAAACAGCTTGGGAGAGGGAAGGGCGGGCGGGGATCGCCCCCTGAATTTTTTCTAATGAAATGGCTCAGGAAAGACGTCAAAAAAGCCTTATGGTGTGGTTCGATTGTATCACCATTCCCGCGAACTACAGAAGCTGTTGATTACCGCAACATTCAAACATACCCCAGTTACACTGAACAGACCGACAATAGACCGAATGAACAATAACATTAACCCGCATGGCCAAGGATCGTTCGGTTTAGAGTCGGTTTACAGTCGGTTTACACCTCAGTCACACCGACAAACCGACTCCATATCGATTCCAGACTGACTGATTTGCCATTGGGGTATTATAAATGTAATAATTTGTTTGGTGTTCAGTCGGGCTGGTGTTTGTTTCATTGGTGTGACTGTAGTATGAACTGAGTTATGTCATTTTCTGTTTCAGCTACCTCTGAATCAGCTTTTTTCTCATCTTCCGATCTTACGATCTTCTTCTTTCCCCTCTCATGAAGCTCTTTTTCATTTTGTAAGAGGTGGAAATATCTGGCCCCTAATACACAATATGACCATTCTCTACTAAAAGAATGATTTTATCCTTTGGTCTGATCGAAAGTGAAAACCACAGCTCTAGTATTTCATCTAGAGTTGTCGTACTTTCACCTATGAAATAAAGAATGATTTCCTTCCTTTATGCATATTCGTTGGAATACATTGTTTTCTTCAATACACAACGCATACGAACATAATTATTTGCGATATGCGCTAGGGCATGTCATTGTTATTTTTATTTTTTTTGTAATTATTATCATAATTATTATCATTATTATTATCATTATTATTATCATTATTATTATCATTATAATAATATCATCATTATTGTTATTATTATTATTATTGCTAAATATATTACTCATTGCGGATGTAGTATCGAAAATAATATCGCTAGTGATATTCGTTTGTCTCGCAATGTGGTCCATAAGGAATCTAAAAGATCTCGACGTTTCGTGCGCCGCTGCAACACTTCGTCAGGTGATAAAAACTAATGTAAGCAAGGTTGTTTTATACTCTACGGGAGGACCTGCGCGACGGTCAATAATTCGATCGATAATCGGAACAATAACGCACAAGGCCTATTGGCCGACGCACACGCGGTGCTCGACCAATCAGCAGGCCGCTGGTTCGGCTAATTATGCAAATGGCCTAATGGTCGACGCACACGGTGCTCGACCAATCAGCAGGCCGCTGGTTCGGCTCGCCTGCTGGGCGGAAGCAATAGCGAGCTCAACCAATCAACGGGCCGCTGGCTCGGCCCGTCTGCTGATTGGAATCGACCTGTGCTGGGCGGCTGGAAGGGGAGTGTCATGGCGGCGTATCGTTCGCACCCAAATTCGGGGATATCGATCCCGTTGTCTCTGTTGAAATATTAGGGACTTTTAGATTTTACACGACGAGAACGTGGACTGCCACGGTGACATCCTTTTAAGGTAATGTGACGTCCTTTTAAGGCACTGCCGGGCACGGGCCAGTGCCTTGAAAGAATGGCACACGTTGCAGTACACTACGTCGACGTGCAAATCTAAAAGTCCCTAATATTGGGATTGAGACGGATATTGATAGCTTCTTTTACCCTCCGTGTGTACCAATGCCGTTCCTGGGAAAGGCACTGAACCCCGTCCCAGTCTGGTTGATGCTGGTTATCCCAAGCATGTTCGGCTACGGCTGAGTTGTCAGTTCGCAAACACGGAGGGTAAAAGAAGCTTTCAATATCCTTATTGACCACATTGCGAGACAAACGAATATCACTAGCGATATTATTTTCGATTATTATTATTGTTATCAATTTCATTAGTGTCATTGTTATTATTTTTTAATCATTATTATTTTTAAAATATTGTTATATTACCATTATTATTAATATCTTACGAGGGGAAAAGAAGGAGAATGGAAGATATGTAAAACCCAAGATGAAATACACCATGAAAAGTAAATCAGATATTTTATATAATCTTAGAAGAGCCAATTAAAAATGTCCTGTAAGACGAAACTTCTGGCATTATCTGGGGCGTATTAGCTAAATAGCGACTTGCACAGTTGACCGAGAATTGAGTTTCTCGTAGACCCTCTGAGTCCTATACATAAGTATTATATGAACAAACATCCATAACATTAAAGTTGTACTATATCAAAGGTTTCAATCTTTGAATTTCTGAATTCAGAGAACTGTCGGAAGTACTACAGTACCAAATTTCACTTAAAAAAAAGGTTTTTTTCCAAAGATTTAAATTCTGGACATTCTGAATTACGAGAACTAGTCGGAAGGATTATAAGACCAAATTTCCTGGAGACCCAATGTTTGTCACCCTTCCACATGGTTCTTTATTTACAAAAAAAAAATCATATCTATTATGATGACCCAATGTTTACTAGATCGAAAGTTTCTCTAGGTTTTGTATAATTCACCGTATTTTTTTCCTTGTGAATTGCGCCCTAACTATAGAGACAGTATAACGGTCATTTTTTTAAATTCCTTTAGATATACGGAATATACTAATATCTATTGGAAAGCAGTACGACAGATATTTAAATACAGGCTCACAAGATGACATCGCCTTGTATAATGCGAACAACACTACATCGGTGTATTTGCATCAGGACTATGTTTTTAAAATGTTTACTACTTTGGAAGAATAGGTTTGTTTGAATCGACTATTGTACCAAATTTCCATCTCGACTTTCTCAAATTAAACAGCTCACAAATGTTACAAAATATCAATTTCACATAATGGTATCATTTTTTTCCATGTGTATTTTCCGGGTGACATACTATACAGCATGACTAATTGATTCCAATGACGTAAATTATTTCAAAGAACATGCTGCATTTTACAAAATATGTACCTCTTAGATCCGCTTAAAATGTACGTTTGAGGGAAGATAATGACCCCATGTTTTTTACCAGGAAGCCCCCTTATTATTACGGTATCACGTTTTTCGATAAAAATCATAAACACTTGTCCTTTGGCAAGACATCAATCTACATATGCCACTTACCTCTCAGGTGTAGTTATTAAAGGGTACCTGGTAGAAAGTTATTCATTGAATGTTGTCAGCACCATAGGGCGTTTTAGCTCTTTAAAGCAAGCTAGTAGAGATACCTCGAGCATCCAGAAATCAACGGCAGCAGTTTCTTCAAGGAAAATAGAAAATTACAATACGACCATATTGTTTAGCTTCGATTGTTCACATGCTTTCGTGACAAGTACCCTTGACGGAATTTCCTAATCATCATGTTTATATATTTATATATAATTATACTTTACCTCAAACCATCAGAGAAGCTTAGCAACACTTGACAATTAATAGATTGAACTCATTGTAGTCATAGTGTTTCATTTCTTCAATGTTATGATAACTCTTAAGCGATCTGTAGGTTGTGGTTTCGATATAGTTATATTGTATGAACACCAACTGATAGGATTCTGTTCAGATTCCCTAACCCTCTGACTCCTTAATAATATTGTCTTATTTAAATAGCTTTTATACAGGAACTAGTAGACAATGGGTAAATCAGGGAATTGTCTGTGAACACATCAAATGAGAGTTTAATCTACTTTATGCCATCCTATCTCGTATGACCAGTATTATCCTTATATCATTACATTAATTATCTTGGTTTTTAAGAGTCAACGACAACGGCAACGACAACGGCAACGACAACGGCAGCGACGTTGGGTGCGATTGGTACAGCTTTAGGTGTTATCTCGCTCACGTTCTGTATCATCCTGGCAATAATTATGGCCAAACTATACAAAAGACTCTCCCAGAGCATACAGCTGAATACAAGGTATTTAAAATTCTAATCACTGAATCTCGTCACATGAACTTAGTGCAATTGAATGTTCCGCTACATTCGTGAAGAAATAGTAATACCATGAGCTCAACCAATGACACATGATAAAGAAAGCCATTTCTAAATCACTTTACCACTAAATATGGTGACCAGAAAAACGAGCTCATTACCAAACTCTTCAAAAGACTCTCTTAGAGCATACAGTTCAATGCAATCAAATTCTATCTTGGGCAATTGATCCTTTCGTTAGGTTTCTTGAGGAAAATTCGTCCTTGAGCTTAGACAATGGCATATATCATGTATATGATGAAGAAAGCCTTTTTCCAAAACAGTTTTATAACATACTATAATTGATGACCAGAATAACGAACTCACGCCCAAACTATACAAAATAATCTGCCAAAGCACAAAGCTAACAAAAATTCATCTTTGAACCTAGCCTTGCGGCCAACTGTCAGTCCAATGAATGAGCTTAAAGAGAAGGTTGAGTTCTGGGAAAAGGTGAAAAATACTTTGTGAGCGTTATCATTGTTTTTATGCAAGTGTGGAAGAACATCAGACAAAAAATGTTCCCTAAAAAGCATGGCTCTTCAAATGCCTTAATATTCTAAATATGGCATGTAACAGCATAAAAATCGGGACAGATTTTTATGCTACATGTCCGTGTAGTCCCATATACATCTTTCTGTGTACAGTGCTTGTAACTTTACCAAGACTGGGCCAAATTTCTTATCATTTTGATGATTCCAGAACCTTGCAGTACACACCAATACTTATATGCTAGATGATCAACCTTTTCTGATCGATTCCACACCGTTTCCTTCACAATGCAATCGCATGACCAGAACTCAACTTTATCTTTAAACAATATATGATTAAGAAAGACACGCATCCGTTATTTATTTAATTTAAAAAAAATCAGAGTACATGACAAACATGGTACCCGGTAGCACAAACTCTGCTAAACGTATCTCTTACATGAAAGAACAGTTTTCCACGCGGGTATTGTCTAATACGACAGTTGAGAGCAAGAAAGATGTTACTCACGTCATGTTACACAGAGCTAACTTCCTCCTGGCTCCAAACGGACGAATAGTAAATTTACGTCATTTTTGTACGACAATATGAGCATTGCCATCACAATATGATTATATTAGTTACAGTTACTACCATTATCTATGGTCATTGTACTCATTCCCAAACACTTCTTTGTAATTAGTGTAAATGCTTATATTTGTTTCTGAATAATATTTTGTTGCAGGCCTGTCGATGAGAGTTTCTCAAAAGGAAAAGAGATTGGTGAAGGTAAGAGATTGTAAATCTATTAAAATTGTCTTTGACAACACAATTGTTTCCTTTTATGTACATGAAGGAGGGGGATAGAATATACGAGGATTCATTGGGCAATGATTCAATACACTTTTTATTATCTTTTTCTAATTAAAGCAATATACAACCTATATGATATAACGTGGATAATTATTTTTTTATAAAAGAAGAACATTTTAGTCCGTAATTAGTGGATTATTGATCAAGGAATAAATAATACATCTGTGAACTCTTTCTCTGTGTAGAGACAGAATTGCAGTTAAAATAACTAATTTATTTTATTAACACTTAAACATTTTGATGCCATAGTAAGTGAAATATTTTTTATCTTTTCTTTCTAGATGACCTTGATGAAGTTCAAGAAATAGCTGCAGTATTTTCAGATGACTATGATGATGTCGTAAATCCTGGTCCGTGTACGCGGCCTGTACCGCCACACAAACCATTAGCATATCAAACCTCAGAAACGAATTCCTTAGAGAGTTATACCAACAATTCTCCTAGAGCTGGTCACAGGTTAATCCCCCCATCAGTAGCCGAACTCAAGAACAGTCTGGCATTACCCCTCAAAAAGGTATTTGAAAAGAGTTGCACGTTGGATAATCGCATCATGAACAAAAGTCCAGAACATCAGTCTCAGACCGTGAAGTCCATTCGACCGCGAGCACAAACGAGTAACTCGCTGGTAGGAGGGAATAGGTCGTCAAGGACGGCAAGAACACCAACTGGAAAGTCAGAACCAGAGTCTACTCTGAGTACCACTGGTTCAAATGGATCGCCTTGCAAGAACCATGTGGCGTATGTCGTGACTGAGATTGTAGATGCCAATGACACCAAGAAGCGGCCCAGTGTTCGGCTTCGAGAGAGTCGACCGAAGAAGCATCTGTCAAAGAATATTCAGAAGCAGCTTGATGAACCAGAACCCTTTTATTTCGGTCTAGAGAATTCACCAGCGTGTGAAGGAGAGAGTTTCCAGGACAAGGAGCCTATTGCTCCGAGACGTGTGCAGAAACGTGACGCCAACAAGGGATGGAGACAGGTATTGCCGGTTGTGACAGATAAGAATAAAGTGTTTGCGTCTTGCGACGAAAACGAAAATACTTGCGCGGTATCGCCTGATAAGGATGGCCCCTCTTTCAGGAATATAAGTGAGAAGGATACAAAGTACAAACACAAAGTAGCCATGAAGCCACCTCCCACAAGAAAGGGCAGACCAGTTCTTGAAAAGTCATGTAGTGTCGGGATGCAACGTGGTGGGATATGGTCTCCTAGAACTCTAGAGCGTCACCGCATGCTACTTGATGGACCCAGTGACACGTCTTCTCAAAGAGATCTCCGCAGAATCAGAGCAGGTTCGCTTCGGGAACAATTGCCCTCACCATACGAGTTCGTCGAATGTCCGTCTGCGCTATCTATTAGCTCGGTGACATGTGCAGAAGGTGTGGGATGTTACTCTAAGATTGTTAGACAACACGACGGTCGGAGGCGCGCTTCATCCACTGGTTCGTCTGACTACAATAAACTTATGATAGGTGTATAGGATCACCAATGCCTTGGAGTGTCGTACTTCAAATTTGTCACAAACAGCAGTCCAATACGAATATTATATATCAGTATGAGTATATTATTTTAATGAATAAATTACCGACACCCCTATGAGCGAATCAGGATTGCAACTTTCGTAAATGACAGACATATCGTCTGCCTAAATATGGTATTGGTTATGTCGAAAACGTAACTTTTTCAAAGGAATGTTCACCTCTCCAGAGATTTTTTTTTTTAATTATAGGCAATGATATCACGTGATAGTAAAGGCATTTTGTACCACTTATATGAACACTTTATATTCTCCATTCTCTGTGGTGTATACATGTGCCATTTTGGGGCAACTTTAATTATGCTATCATTTACTTTTAGCCCCCAAAAAAAAAAAAATCTTTTAATGGTATTTAAAGGTACTATGTCCCATTTGCAGGCCAACAAAAATGAAAAGGTTAAATTCCAACGGCATTTGAAAGATAACACTAATTTAGAACTTCCCTAAACAAAAAAAGGGGGGGCTTGAAAATGTCTTTAAGTGGGAAAATAACGACTATTAGTTGTCGAATCGACTTAAGTGCTATAAGCCAGTAAGTAATAGTCTGATTTTTAGACCATTGTACCGAATGGTCGTACGTTTTGTGCTGCGCAAAGATTCAATCCGTTTAATTTTGGCCATTACAAGAAGTGGGTTATTGATGTAGACAAATGCTCATGTACCCTTTACAGCTCATTTTATGTATGTTATTACCAAAGAAGAAAAGTAGCTAGTCAGTCACTCAATAGTGTCTGACAGTGAAGTCTAGCAAGTAAACGGGTTTCCTTGCATAATTTAAATATTAGGACACTGCTAACGTTCACATTTCACAGATAGGACATACATGACATATTCATAATTCCTGCAAAGTTCTACATAATTTGATATTGGCTGCAAAAGGGACATAGTATCTTTAAATCAATTGAAATGCACACACAACCCCTAAATTTATAGTGACATGAAATTAACTGATTATTGTATATAAACTAAGTAATAAGTATGTTACATGTGGCTTGAGGTTAAAAATATAGCTATGGAATAATAATATCCTTACAGTTGGATACGCTAGGAAGGGACACAGTGCACAATCTGTCCAAAATCATTACAAAAGTGTAATTTAAGAAGCGTACGAATGATGGTATCAGTGTTTAATATGTCACAAATACACGCATAAGCATTTTGTCCTGTGTGTTTATCATAATATACCGAAGTATATTACTTATTAGTATAATAACGAGCGCCTGTATACTTCTTCTATATGATCACGAGACTATCGTTGCAAATATCTACCTACATTTCCCGCCTAATTGAACGATGGCATTTTCATCCTTCATTTTTCGGGTGTTTGCAAAAACAACACAAAAACCCACAAAGATAAATATAAATACAAAACAACAATTAAAATACACTTTACGAGCACATAAACAGAAGTTTGAAGAAAAAACTGAAATATAGTGATTTTGTCTTTCATTTATCGTGTTAAACTATTTTATCCTTTCTTGTATTTTCATATATGTTCCAACGGATCATTATGCAGCGGTTACAGAATCGAAAGTAACATTTTAAGAAAATTGTCAGTGACTATGTACAAGTACAAGTAGAAGTGTCGTAGTCGAGTGCTTTAAGCACTTGACTTGAAATTCAAAGGTCGTGGTTCGACCTTCGAAACGGCACTAATGTCCTTTGGCAAGGCATTAATCTATATTTGCCATTCAATACCCAAGAGAGAAATGGGGACCTTGTAGGATGACGAAAGCATTTGTGTTAGTAATTGCCTATGCACTCACGGTGACCATATGATAGGAATACTCCCCAGGGAGTGGAGATGGTGCATATTGTGCGTGAATGAATCCGATGAATGGGGTAATAATATATGTAAAGCGCTTAGAGACGGTATTCCGTATTAAGCGCTATATACATGTACATTCAGATTATTATTATTATTATTATTATTATTTAAAGGATAACGGAAACATTTCTGTAATCCTTGCATTCTTATCACGATTTGAAGTACAACTTATTATGATGCACATGATGTATGAATTATACTCAGTACTTTCTCTTATAATATGTAAATAACGAATGAAGTATTCTTGTATGAAAGTATCTGATCACTTATGGTGTTATTATCTTGTGAAAGTATTTACAGATGGACTAATTGTATAACAGTCTTGAAATAATCTGTACTTGTACTAAATAGTGAACATATGAATAAAACTATTGCTCTTGTACAGCTTTGATAATTTCATCCTCTAAGCTTATATATATAACTTACCTGTTTGTCCTTTGCATATTCTATACATGATAACGTGAAGCGAATGATACGTTTAGGCTTTAAATTAGATGACATGTTCAATTGGACTTTGTATCAACATTTCATACAGCAGAGTCATACATAAGAAAGTATACACGTCAATAATGTATCAATACAGTGATTTCCATTAGTCACCACAGTTTGGATGGGTATGAATGTGTGTTGTGTGTGGGAGAGGGGGTGAGAAACAGAAAGGACCCATAAAGCAAGGCAATATAAGGGAGAGTGAAGAGAGACTAGGCGTTGTGGCGTGCGCCTGTAATCCAGCTAACAGTGGAAGTTATAAACTGATTCAGCAGAGGACGCAGGTCCGAAACTGAATCGCGTCTTTCGGATGGTGACGTTAAAGGTCGGTCCACAGACGTAAATAATCATATCTGAATGATACACGTCTGTAAAAACCCAATATACACACACGAGATAGAAACACTGAGAACGAGACAGTGAGAGAGAGAGAATAAGAGAAAGAAGACATATCGGTATAGGGAAACAAATCTAAAACAAGCATGAGCAAATTAGATTGTCAGTTAGACTGCATAACAGTATAATCAATCAATATGGTTTTTATTGGTACAGTCCCGAGTGCAGTTCTCATGGTAGCTGAACATTTTAATGTGACACGAACATTTGGAAGAGAAGCATACATTGATTTATGCAGCATTTTTTATCCTCGAAATTGTGATGAAATACACTTCCAGGTTTGATAGAATTTAAGCGATATAACATCGTTTTGACTGTAAATGAAATTCCAGAACAATACGAAACCTCGAACTGAACTAGCTCTTTGTCAAACAAAATTCACCAATTCAAAATGTGTATAATTTCTGAAGCTGAAGCTCTCAATGGTGTCCCATGTGACAAACAAGGACAAAGTTGGAAAAACTTGATGATGAATTGAAGAATTACTCTGAAAATAAAATAACACTTAAACAGAAAGCTAAACTCGAATATCCTTAAGGAAGATAGCTCTTCATGACATGACGATGCGTTATCTAGATAACTCTCTTGAGAACATTTCGCAGATAATAGAGATACTAGTCAATTCCCTTACTGAAGAAAATGCCATGCAGTAAATTGAAGAATTACTCTGAAAATACAATAACACTTAAACAGAAAGCTAAACTCGAATATCCTTAGGGAAGAGAGCTCTTCATGACATGACGATGCTTTATCTAGGTAACTCTCTTGAGAAAATTTCGCAGAGAATAGAGATACTAGTCAATTCCCTTACTGAAGAAAATGCAATGCTTCTGCGAATACAGAGGAAACTTTAAAAGCGCGTGAAAATACGATAACTGCCTGTGGTTTATTTTTATCATAAGATAAAATATAAAATTGTTTTATTTTAAATCATGGTTCTGACCATGTCACTTAAAATCACTTTTTATCAAAGTAATGTGCATACTATAATGATCGTTATTATTTTTTATTCACGTTATTGTATCCTGTGATTTTGGTCCATGTGAGGAAGTATACAGTTACACAATGTCAAGTCTGATCGTAGTTATATGATCTTCAAGGTTAACGGAAAATACTCATTACATAAAAGAGATCATATTCATGGTTTCTAGAATGGTTAGTAGAAAAAAAATCTTTTGATTCTGTTTTCACTGTTTATCACAAGTAATTGTATTCCTGGAAAATCATTGGGATAAAGTATGAAAGACCCAAACATGGTATACATAACTTTGTTCATCTATCATTAAAACATAAAACGTGCTTTGAGAACGATCATAAGACCTTTACATATTAATACAGCGTCAATATTGCTATGTACTTTTTAATATTCATATATATATATAGATAGCAGACATTTACCGTTATCTACAGGCAAGCTGTTAGGTTCTGTGAAATATCATACATATAAAACTTATATACAGAATAGGAATAATTATATCATATTGGATAGCTTTGAGTGTGATACACGAATATATTGCTCGAGCTATGACAATATTGAACGAGTCGGAGACGAGTCCAATATTGTCATAGCGAGAGCCATATGATATTATTATTGTTATCTATTTCAGGCTGACTAGCGAAATAAC
Organism: Mesocentrotus franciscanus; assembly: GCA_037976565.1. Classification (NCBI taxonomy): domain Eukaryota; kingdom Metazoa; phylum Echinodermata; class Echinoidea; order Camarodonta; family Strongylocentrotidae; genus Mesocentrotus; species Mesocentrotus franciscanus. The sequence continues at coordinate 5,428,019 of CP137666.1, read as the reverse complement.
AAAATTTGTTAACTCGGTAAATGTGGCTTTGTTTTCGTGTGATATCGATATGGTTGAAGTCCCCGGATGACTGAGCAATACGAAAACAATATTGGTCAGTCATCCGGGTACTGCGCTAAAGATATTGAATACACTCATTTATTGTACCACTTGGAAGCCTTATATAGATACTAATTAATAGTATCTGTATTATTGCACATTATACAACTCACTCCCAGATCCTAATCAAATGATTGGTCATGCGCGGTCACGTGTGATTCATTTACTGAGCCTATTGCACGCTTTTTCATGAAAAAGCGTGCAATATTTTCCAGTACTATCCAACGATTTTTCAGTGCCGCGCAGTAGTGCGCGTAGAGGTTAGGGCGCTTAATACTGCGTGTACACATGGGCCTATTCTTGCGCAGCACTATGTGTAAATGGGTATAGATAGAGGTGCGCTTGCTATATCTAATTGTGTGCGCACTAAATTGAGACTTATTAAAACTTCAGATTTATTTGTCACCCATAAACTGTCACGAAACAATCTTGAATTAATTATTTTTACATCAAATAACAAGGATCTAGGAGTTTCGTTGTATAAAACAAATGATGCATGTTTCCATTCGTTCATTATACGATCTATCCGCCCTCGTTGATGCTGTGTGTATCTATCGCACTCAGCCTAACGGCTTCGTGCGATAGAAACACACATCCTCAACTCGAGTGCGGATAGATTGTATAATGAACTCATGAGCATGCATCATTTGTATACTGACAAATATATTGCTCATTACAAGGTGTGACAAAGACTGAAACATATCCATTTCTTATCCACAATATGAATCCATGTGGTATATTATATAATTATCCAACATTCTCAATAGATTTGACATCTTCATGCAGGTGAAATTGTAAGATTGCAGCGTGTAAAAATTAACTATCAGCTGAAGTATTTTTGCCATTAAAATGTTAACTCTGATCATGCTGATATTACATACCCCATAGAAGTTTGAATAGTCAAGTTTGGGCCATGATATCTCCCATCTCGACTTGTCATTTTTTTCTAATAGTAATTTGTTATAATTATGTGATTTGTTTTTTACAGAAAAAATGAATATGGGATCGGGTCCGAAGTAAAATCCTGAATTAAATTCTTCTATAGTTTCCGGTCGTGACCAACGTAAGGAGATGCCAGGTTTCCCTCATTTTTATTGGTACAAATGTAAATTCCAAAACGGAATAATCATTACAGTTTATTGCGGGTTTTTTTTTATTGTATAAAAAAAATCGGTCTTGAAACTATAAAAGGGGATGTTATTAACGCTGTAACAAAATCAACATAATCAATCAGGCTAAAAAAGGAGTCATTCTAGAATACTATACACCATTACACACTATATCACATTTAATGCGAAAAAGACATTACAAATTGCGATGTTTTTAATTAAACACAAAAGAGTATGTCCTTGTTTAAAGTAAATACGTATTTGCCGATAATTTATTGGGGGGGGGGTCAAGATTTCCTTTCGGACTCATGCCCACGTTTGGGTTAACTGGTAACTGGTTATACCAAACTTTCATATCTATACACATTAGCCATAGGTTTATGTGTAAGAAACAGGTTTGAAGACATCAAATACAATGATAACAACAAGCAAATTCGAGATATATTTCATATCATCCTCTAGTTTCCGAATTACGAATTGGAAGTCTACATACGGATGTGCCGGTTTATATCAATATTGTCTCTCATCTATACGACGGCGGTGTTATTTCTTAACTATTTTACATCTTGAGTACGTCTAGAGATATGGTGTTATAATCCCCGTCATTATCTCTAGGTCTAAACGATTTTCGTGATCGGTCCAGTTTATCGTAGCTTTCCTCAGTAGTGCCGAGACCGTGTGATGAAGGGCTGGAACCCGCACCATCTTGTACAAAGATGGCATCATATCCGCCCCTCTGTGTTACGAGACCTTTCTGTGTCATTCTCTCGTCGACCACGGGTGTGGATCTCTCTTGTATCAGGTCTTTCGAGGGCAATGGCCGGTTCGCGATGAGGTCAGGGACATTCCGATCTGGCATCATCGACCTCGGTTGGACTGTGTCCAGGCTATCATCTAGCTTGAAGTAGTATGGATCCGCATCGGGTGCACGACGATCTGGGCTTCGGCCACCGGAGAGGGCGTATGTCTGCTGTATGTTTGGTTGATTGGTCCGTTGCATTCCTACAATGGCTGAACTATGGTGTGGCATGTGGTACTCGTGGTTCACGGCCTGTGTTATACCAGGCCGAGGGTGATCGGGAGGGGTCGGGTGTTTGGGATCGCCTTCTGGACGACTTTTGATCAAGCCCATGTATCCTCTAAGATTATCAACATTGTTAGCACCCTTGTCACTTCTGATTGCTAATGGATATGCCTCTGACTGTGCGTACGGAATGACGTGCGGTGTTCGGGTAACTTGAGTGGTGGGTTGTGTTGTGTTGTGTGAAGGACCCGCGTAATGGTGTGTGTTGTCATGTTGATGTTGTCGTGATTCCTTAGCTTGCTGGCAACATTGGTGGCTGGTGTTCATGCATGTGCATATAGCACCTGTAAAACAAAATAGATAAAAACAAACATTGGGAGGATTTGAATCTCAGATCAATTTAGTTGGAATAGAAGCCCTTAATTATTGTGAATAGTCTGTACAGTCTGTGATATTGAGCGAAAACAGGGTGATGACAGAAAATATTGGTTGTATTTTTAAATTCACATTTTCATTCGAAGGATATAGGTACGTATCAATATATTTATTCATTAATAAATGTAATTACAAATCAGCGCCGTACGAGTAATTGTCTATAATTATTATTCTTATGTCTTATTGTCAATTGTCAATAAGGTTCCTAAAGTTCAAAAGTATAAATCCGCAAATTGCCTTTAATCTGGACCATCCTAAATCTTCTTGTTTCATATTCCATGACTAGGCATATAACCTTTTATTGATTTGGTGTGATTTTGTTTTTGTTTTTTTGCCATATGCATCATGGTATGTTTCAATCATTTTGACATGCAATAAATTATACCTAGAAAAGGGGTAGGTCGTCATAATATAAGCACAGCTCGTCCTCATTATTGATAAAGTAATGTAATGAATTTTCTTTGTATATGGCTATCACTTATAACACCATAGGTGCAATATGAATGTAACAAACTTTTTTCGTTCATGTCTAAAATACAACTGCAATTACGGCCACTAGGAGAAGAACATCTCCGTAGACAAAGATAGAGTAATTCCATGAAATAACCAACATAATAAATCATTTTAACATTCTCTATTGTTTCATTCACATGCAAGGTCTTGAATAAATAAAACATTTATTTTAAACTAAATCTGTGCTTACTTGTAATTCCAAAGATGAGAATTTGAACAAGAGTTATTAAAGAAAGAAAAAAATCAGAAGGTATTCGAACGCAAATGTGAATCGATGATTATTATGGATTGTAATGAAAAGACAAACTGTAATTGCAGCATATATATCATTATAGCCGCTTCAAAACCCAATTAGTATATGAAGAGGGAGGGGGAAGCACATCACTATGACAATATAATACAGAATGCAGGGAGTGTTCGTTTCGCTAATGCCTGTGACCGAGTCGGGTTGCACTGATAAGATTTCGTTTAATTATACCAAAACTACAACACAGGAAACATTAATTAAGCATTAATGCAATCATCGTCCAAATACATGACACTTTATCCCTAATTCTCGCCTCTAAATAGCACTCTGGTTTCAGGATCCTTTCCATTAAAGGTACTATGTCCCATTTGCAGGCCAAAAAAATGAAAAGGTTAAATTCCAACGGCATTTAAAAGACAATACTAATTTAGAACTTCCCTAAAAAAGGGGGGCTTGAAAATGTCTAAAAATAACGACTATTAGTTGTCGAATCGACTAGGAGCTATAGAGCCAGTAAGTAATAGTCTGATTTTTTCAGACCATTGTACCGAATGGTCGTACGTTTTATGCTGCGCAAAGATTCAATCAGTTTAATTTTGGCCATTACAAGAAGTGGGTTATTGATGTAGACAAATGCTCATGTACCCTTTACAGCTCATTTTATGTATGATATTACCAAAGATGAAAAAAGCCAGTCACTCACTCAATAGTGTCTGACAGTGAAGTCTAGCACGTAAACGGGTTTCCTTGCATAATTTGAATATTAGGACACTGGTAACGTTTAATTTCAAAGAAAGGACATACAGGACATATTCATAATTCCTGCAAAGTTCTGCAGAATTTGATGTTGGCTGCAAAAGGGACATAGTATCTTTAATGTCCTGGCAAATGCAGGGGGTTAACGGTTATAGTATAAACATGCGCAGTATGAAAAAGCAAAGACCGTTCTGAGGTTTGGGGCTATGTCATTCATGTGTAAAGTAGATGTATCTATGTAATTGATGAAAACAAGCACCTTTTTTAAAGGCTCATTTTGAAAGGAAGATAAAGAAATGTTGAAATGATAGGTGTATTTAACAAACACCATTTTCATTAATCCCCCAGCAAATGAGAAGTACATGCTAATGATATTATATTACCCTAAAATTAACCAAATTAATTATTTCATACTATCAAATGTCTTTAACATTTTGCGTACTATTGCGGCCTTTGCAGACCACCTTTTCCGTCAATTAAACTCATCATGTTCTATTTTTCATATATCCTGACTAAGACATCACGTGTTTTGAGCCTACGTTTATTATAGCACGATTCTCGCAGGTTGGATGATCATTGCAAAATTGTCCTGACGTCATTTCTAAATAATCACAACGAACGTCAATGTATTCCGATTAGGATCTTTTCGGTAGGGGTTTTTCCTCTCTCCTCCGAGGCCACTAGAAATAGGTGATGATCTTACTTAATTAATTACATTATATTTCATCCCAAGGGGAGGGGGTCTGAGGGTCAAGTTCGTCACCTTATATATTAGGATCACTGAGAGGGTACAACCAACTGAAGGAAATGTAAAGGATGAAGCTGTTTCATACACTTAACCGCGTGGCGGGGTATTCACTTCTACAAATAACAAAGAGAGATCAACCCTACACTTTAAGTAGATTTAATTCTAATTCTAATGGGGTCACTTCTTCCATGGTTTCGGTTTCCTCCAATCATTAATATTCATTAATAGTTATTGGATGTTGTTGTATAGTTTTCATCACAGTGCGTATCATTTACTTTAGAATATTCACGCTAAATCATATTCGCATAAAATTTTAATCTTTGCTTCGTTATTTGTCAACGACTTTATGGAGACTCTTGACAGGCTTTCAGCACAAATCATTGCCCGTTTCTCATGTATTTTCTCATTGGTTGGTTTAAATGTTCGTGTTTAAATCCAGTCTTCTCCCTTTGTTTGTGTTATTTGTACAAACTCAAATTGAACACACGGCATAATGAGCAACATCCTGTAAACATGCTAAAAATGGCATCGCGTGAATCACTTTTTGTTGGAATTCTGCTAGTTGCTTCCATGGTATAACTTGGTCATCTTTAATGGCAAGGATAGCTGGTCTTCAGGTATATATGAAAGGAATGTGGTCGACCGTAGCGTAAGTAAACAAGAATATGTGCGCATGCCCCCTAATTGAATGTACAAAAGAAAACAAAAAAAAGGAACACAGAAAGAACACAAGTCAAAAAGAAGATAATAAAACCCCTCTTCCACCACCTCTCGGCCTCTCCAATACTGGTCACTTTGCCCCCGGCATATGATAGACCTACCTCCTATTTTATTGAACCCGTACATAATACGCCATTAATGGATGTGACAAATATGTGAAATTTTAACTTCTGTTGATATGACAATCGCACATAGCGTCTCTCATGTTTCAGACTGCTTTACGTGATGCCACGCAACACTATTCAAGTACATGTAGCTGTCATTCACGTCAAACTTTCCAAAGTGGATAGAAGGTGTGTGCGTGGGTGTGCATGTGAGCGTGTGTGTGTGTGTGTGTGTGTGTGTGTGTCACTGTTCTCTCCCTCCCTTGTAGTACCTCTCCTCTGATCCTTCTCCCACTCGTTTCGATATTTATGGATTTTTAAAGTAAACGGGTCAATAATTTGTCAATAATTCATACATATATACCGACTGTCTTTTCCTTTCTTTATAGTGACACACCTAGGTTAATAAAAAAAATAAGTTGAAGCAAAAGATATTTTAAGGATATCATACTAGCCCACTAACATACCAGAGGAGTGTTTAAAAAAAACTTTGATCAACTTTAAGTTGGACTTAACTATGGCAGGCCGTTTATGCCACTGTTTGCTCACACCATTATGATCTTTAGATAATATTTTTTCCTTCAATAATGAATTATCAAAAAATGTAAATTCTGTAGATTTGTGACCACGATTTGTACGTCCCTTGAGAGACCAATGCCAGTAAATGGTGAGAGCAAACAGTGGCATGAACGGCCTGCCATTGTTAAGTCCAACTTAAAGTCGAGCTTAGTCTTTGTGAAACACTCCCCAGTGCTACTTAATAAAGGTATTCTTCTTAAATGATTGATCGTCTGGATCCATATTTGAGGCGATTTGACAAGAACCACGAGCATGGAGTCAAGTGACTGGCTTTCACGCGGATAGGATTATTATCAAGATATGTATGAGTTGTGAGGTGGATTGACCAGGATTGACGTAGGAGTGTTAACTCTGTTGATAAGTGACACACATGGTCTATTGTCCTTAATTTGATTACTGATCATTGACTCACAGGGATCCCGGGCATGTGTTGATTTGAACTTCATCCTCCATTCTAGGTTATTGTATGCTAGCTAGTAGTTTATCGTAATGATTATACAAGAAAATAGGATAAACAGAGGATGATACTCCACATTTATATGAACATTATACAGAGCTGCTTAAAACAAATAGAAGTGGATCTTTTAAACTTAAAAAAAAAACATTTTTTGAAATTAAAATTGATTGTAAACGACAAAGGAAAGTAAAATGTAATTTAGAGCAAGCCTAGGTGGTCTATGTAACACGATAGCAACTACTTTTGAAATTCAACCTATGTCAATTTCAATAGCCTTGTTGAACTGCGTCACTTATGGGAAATGTACTGCGTCACTTATGGGAAATGTGAGAACATGAAAATGACGTGTTAGGTAATCCAAACATGATTTCAACAATTTCAAAATAACCACAACTTCATTTATCGAAAGACTAAGCTGAAAGAATTGGTCGAAAATGAATTAATTACAAAACGAGGAGCTCTAACAACAGAGGGCTTTTGATTTTTGCGTTTTAATTTGAACGATTTAAAAGCTATGTAACTATGATTATGTACTTTAATTTACTTTGTTGAAGTAACTTGATAAGAAATTACAATGGCGGGAAAGACGTCACTATCATAATTTCATTTACATATTTATAGTGGCAACATATTGTTTACAAAGCGTGGATGAAATACCTCCATAGTAGTGATTTATAAATGAAAAGATCCATTATAATGATTTACTATTACAATTAAAAGCGAAATAAATCAAGACATCTCATGCATGAATATATACGTATCGCTAAAAAGAGTAAACGTGGAATAAAAATACAGATAGCAAGCAAGCAACAAAAAACACAAAACAAACACTATGAAAGAGTGAAGATATGGGGGAACATTTATAAAGAAATGAAATATATGCAGATACACACTACATAGTCATTATGTATGTGTAAGGGCGTGGATGAAAAAGAGGGATGGTTAACTGCATGCGGTGTTTAAAGGATAGGGAATGCTTGGGGTTAAAGGGTGCAATTCTAGAACAGATTAAAAACTTGGCATTCTTACCGGACCCACCCCCTCTCATGGGGCACTTTTCACCAGGTGTGGCATATCCGTTGTTTGAATTCGATATCTTCATACTGTCAGGGAGAAATTTTTTAACCAAAAGCCAAGATGAATTAATGATTTTAGCTTTACTTTAATGATGTCTAGGTAAAATTCACCCGACAATACTTGTTTGGGAAGGGCAGGGAGGTAGGGGTAGTATAGAATGGAGTTTTCATTCATTCAATTGTTAGCAATTTATGGTATCTGTTTGATATTATTAGTTTGCGAATTATATCAAAGCTAATCAAATCAATGACATTAATACCAAGCAACGACAAAATATAGGCTAATTGCTAACGAAATAAATCAGCTATCTACAATGATGCAAAAAGCTTTTAATATATGAATAAGCATGTAGAATAATTCTTATCAACAACACCTATATCATGTATATTGTATTTAAATCTTCCCTCACTCATATCTTTTTCATGAAGCCTTCATGCACAGGAAATGTTCCACATTTAAATGTTGTGTATACGAATAATTAGCCCACTTGTGCTTGGGTATTGAATTAAACAAAACCAGTAAAAAAAAAACACCAATAGTATCTTAGAAATTACATTGTCTCTTGTTATTTTTGCACTAACTACAATATTACATTCAATGATTTATATGACACTTAACGATTTAATTCTATATTTTAGAAAGGAATTGAATGTGAATATAAATCTTCATTACAACTTCATCAATACATACCCGTTAGGATTATGAGTAGGATTCCTGTCTCGTCTTCGTTTCCACACACAGTATATGACAAGACTGAGAATGGTGACCAGGATTGCGATGAGGATAGCGACACCAATGAACGCTGCTGCCTTGTAAACTCCCATAACTCCATGGGACCCTGCAAGAAATAGGATCAAAGAAAGGTTACCATTCTGAGTGGCAGTCTATGGCATAGCAGCAACCTATGATTGTTGCTAGGATCTAGCTGATGTCAAAATCAGCATGGTCTGCTTTGCTTTTCACATTTATATTTGTGCAAGACTAAAACATTCTCAATTCCTCTCTTTACCTATGTTTATTCCTGCCGAATCGCGATATAAAAGGTATAATGCACGGCATTTTTATTATGTATCTACGAATTTATTACAATTACTTGTCAAAATCAACAGGTATTTTAATAGCATGTTTAAGGTCTACCATTCTGTCTTTCCTATTTACATTATTTAGAACCTTTACAGTTTTGCAAGATAAATGTATACATTAATTTGGTCGTGGTTTAAATGAACAACAATCTAACAATAACTTGTAATCAAAAGAAACAGAGTATTCAACTTGCAAATAATTATTCACAAGGGGATTTCACAGCTAAGCTGAGAACTGTAAATGAGGAGAATGCGCTACAGACAAACCAAAGTACTAATAGTTTAACGGTCTTCATGAATTAAAAAATAATAATATGGTTATTAATTTTTCATTCTATAAATCATTATAATAGATTAACGAATTGGATTTAATAGTATTTTTCCCCATAATTTCCCAATCCCTCTCTTTACCATGTGTATACTGTGTCTTTTTTTGCTGTCTAATCGCGATAGAAATTTCGTCATTTTAATTTTCTGAAGTTAGTACTGTCACTAGTTATACAAAATTATATCCACGTCATCACCACCACCACCGTAGTTTCTCATCATCAACAACAACAACAACATCATCCTCATCGTCATCATCATCATCATGACCAGCAGCAGCAGCATCTTCATTACCGCCATTTCCATCTCGATTGCAGTTCTTGTTCCCCGTCGGACAAGGCCTGGGAGTCCCCCATCCCAGTCCTCGGTATTCGGGTTCCTCGACGTCCGGTTCTTCCGGCTCATAAAGCTCCGATTCAGGGAGCTCCGGCTTTTCTCGTCTCTCCGGTTTCTCGGGTGGTTCGGGTTTCTCGCGCTTTTCTTGCGGACCTAGGAGATGTACCCATACATAATTTGTATAATAATGTTCCACTCGTTGTGATATTTATATAGTTTTACCATGTAAGCTAGTTTTATGTAAGAAAAAATGAGCCTGTTCAAATAGTGACAATGATCATGATGGAAGAGTATACCGACAGAAAAAAGGAAAATAGGTGACAGAGAGAGGGGGTAAGAGAGAAAGAAAGAAAAAAGAAAGAAAGAGAAAACGAGAAAGAAAACAAAAAAGAAAGCGAGAGAGAGAGAGATAGAGCGCGAGAGAGAATGGGTTAGGAATAGAGGGAGGAAGGGAGCGAGGGAGGGGGGAGGGAGAAATGGGGTATTTGAACATAAGCCAATGATATTTAAACATGCAGTTTGACATTTTATGGGAAAAAAAGAATCAGTAATACTTAATAGGATAGCCATGACGTGGAAACAGAGATTGAACTATAACTATTTACTTCGTTTACAGCTTGTGTGTGTAATCAGGACAGTTTTTAGTAGTACATTTCATAAATGCACTAAGATACAAATGGAAAAAAGTCGATTGCTCATTCATCACAAAATCGCACGATATTTATCTCTGAGGCGTATGTTCTACCAGCTTATCAATGTATACACAAATGTATGCACCATCTATTAAAAAAAATGGATGTTAAGAAATTGTCAACTATATATTTGCACAATGAACATACATGTACTCTATACGTAACACGATCGCAACTACTTTGTAAAAATCAAGTCAAGTGCAATTTCAATATCCTATTGTATATCCCATATAAATCATTGAGTAATATATTATGCTAATATCACGTTTCAAAAAGGTAACGTACAAGGCGATTTAAATTACATTAGGTTGACTTTTCCATTCAATATAATCAATGGAAAAGCGGTTTCACTTTCCACTGTTTGTCTCAAATATATATTAACATTTGAAAGTAAACTCACCTATTTGTAGACAGTTAAGAACTGGTCCTAAGCCCCCACCACGATTGCTGGCAGAAAACATAGTAGAAAGAACAACAAATAAGTGAAAATGCATACCACATTGAAAAATAAAAGTAGCTGTTTTTTCATATATTATGTATTTTCTTGATGATGCACTTACAATTAACATGAGTATAACAAGCAGTTGATTAGTAATTTTGATTATCTATATGAAATTATTTATTCCATTGGCTTACCATTATACTAGGAATACATTGATTACTACACTTTACGGTCCTGCGCTAACTATCAACGATCGATTTTTAATTTGATTAGAAGATCATTAATTTTAAATGAGAAAATAATTGGATCGAAAATATAGTTAAGCATATGAAGCACTGTTTCTGCTAGTTAATTTAGTTAGATCGAACACGTATACCTGTTTTTATTCTATGAAGAATCAATCAAAAATAAACCATAGTGAATCGTCATCCAGTAGTTGTTGTTGTTGTTTCTGTTTTTAATGCCCCTAACATGAAGGTTTATCATGATTTCTTTGTATAATGAAATCATACTATAGATGATACGCAAAATAATATCTAAAAACCCAAAGTATATAACCCTGAATCCCAAAGCTACATGAAATATCAAACGCCGATTTGTGCATACGATAAAGTAATAGGATATATTACGACATACACATTAATTTCAAGTGTAACACTATACCTTACAAAATATGATGATTATCATGACATATCTATGACTCCAAACAGAATATAACAATACTGTGAAAGGAGTTACTAAAAATAACTGTAAATGCAAACAATATATCCCTTGACCTCAATATCAGTGCAACGGGCATGGAAATTAAATAGGGGCGCGGAAAAGGGATTTAGGAAGTTAAATATTTGCCAAGAATGTGTAATTGTAAACTGGATAAAGAGAGAGCCAAATATTTCTGGTCCCCTTACCCCTCCTCCATGGCTAGGAAAACAAATATTTCTGACACAACCCTGTTTCCGGGACTCAATTAAGGTTTGATGATGACGATGTGATCACGTGATGAGGCAAAGCGGGGTATGCAGTGAACTGACGAAACTTTCGATATTCTCAAAATAATAGTTAATAATTATAATTTAATTTTGAATTTTAATTTGTATAGACCTAATCAAGTTTATACTGATATATACATGTACATTCAGTTCACAATGTGCGAATTAAATATAACCTATAATTGATTACAGATGAGGGAACGCTCGTAGACCAGCCCTTAGAGTATTACTCTCTTTTTAATTTACAAGAAACAAATTATTAACAGACGAACTATTAACCCACATGGCATGACATTGATTCCGGGGACAAATCATAAAGGATAACTGTCATGTCTTCATATAGGCCTAACCTGTCTAAACGCAAAGTCAAACTCTTAAAACATATCAGCCTTTCAAGGTCTTTCGAACGATGAATTTGATCATTAAAATAGATGCTTTCCCAATCGTTCTTTAAATCATCACTATCATTTAGAAATTTAAATACAGAATTTCTCTTTTTTAGATAACTACGAAGAATTTTGGAACTACCAAAAATATCCGAAAATGTTTACAAATTCTACCCTGACCCTATAACAGAGCAATGGACATGGAAATAGTCAGTTACACTTGTGACCGACCATAAGAAAGTTATTTAGAAATTCTTAAGTGGAAATGTCCACTAAAATAAATTACACAAAATGAGATTTCAATAAAAAAATCTTGAGAACGAAATACACCTTGCACTGTTTTGATAACTCCGTTTATATAGGCCTATCAGAAACAAGAATTTCTTCCTCCCCGGTTTTCAACTGTTTTATTCTAAAGTGTAAAGTAGTTTTATAATTTGTTACTTGTTCTTGCATGTTTCATATTTAGAATATGATACAGAATAAATATATAGTATCCACAAATGTATACTTACACACAATTGACAGGATTGCCTGCTACATCTCGCACACTCAGTCCAGCTAAAAAACACACGAGTAAAACTATCCGCGTCATAGTAGCCAATGCACTTTCAATGGCTCAAGAAACAAACTAAACGAGCTGAATCTAAAACTTTCATAGAAGACACAATTGGAATATTCGCATGTTACAAGTCCGTTCGATTCCCTTTTCTTGGTTGGTGGATTGACAGAGTAAAGCTCTGAAAATGAGCTTACTTTTAGAAAATCTCAAAAATAAGGAGAGCCTGATTTTCTATAGACGAGACGGGGGCGTCGTCCCATTACTTGAAGTCAGCGGAGATAGGTCCATGTAATATGAAACGATGTAAGAGAACCAGTCTATGATCTTGTATGAGCTGAGCTAGCCGAGAGTCAGCAGTAGCAGAACGTAACGAAATAGCGGAAGCACGTAAAACGTTAATCTTCCTGCCCCCGTCTCACGCAACCCCCACTGTACTCTGTTCGTACCCTGTAATGTGACCCATGCCTATACCCCCTCCCCTGCCCCTCCTCAAAGCATGGATGGTCTCGTTCCAGACCCCGTTTCGTCCGAATTGAGATCAAACCATGAAACACTCTGTTTACAGACGCATTCTCCTTTCTTTACTTAACACATTGCTTGTTGCATTATATTTTCCGTTTTCATTAAATGTCATCATCATCTTCCTCTCTCCAATGCAGTGGCAGTTTTGGAGATGGGGGGCACATGCCGAAAATGGGTGGAAGAACCCCAACCTCGCACCCTTCCAAGCCCCCCCATTATTTGTCAAGAAGCGCTCGTGCTTCAGTGGCGTGTTTGAAGACCTAAGCTTTGGGGAGGGAAGGGGGGCGGAGCAACTAAGTTGATGACGATTCTTCAGCAAGGAAACCGCAGTTTGGATTCTGGTTCCTCAGGGGTGGTAGAACTTTTTTTTCTCGAACAGGTGAGGAATCACATCGTAAGAAGAACGAAGGGGTCTTGCACAGGAAAAATTGAATGCATACAATTCTTTGCAGGTGAAATTTCTTTATCAAGTCTCTTAATCATTAATAATTCTATGGTGTTTTGTAAATATTTTCCATTATCAATCTTGTAGGTTAAATAAATATTTGATAAGCAGATGCAGTGGAGTGCAATCCGCGAGTGAGCGAGGTAAGCAGGCAATTCTTATTTTATTTCTTATTCAACTGATGTTTACTGAAATGATATGAAATAATTTTCTAAGGTACTATTGAATCGTATGTTCACGAATATTTTTCATAACCGAAAACATTGTTTAAAATGTTGATTAAAATACTAAGATCTTCATTCGTATAGGTAAAATATGAACGGTCATTTTAACCCCTCTTATTTGCCCCCCCCCCCTCGATAATATTCCAATGTAGCTCTTTATTGCTCGTTTCTTTCCCGCTCCCTCACTGCAACATAAAATGTCAACAAACTGAATACATCCTAAACATCTTCCATGCAAAGCTTTGATCCCGTTGATCATGAACTCCCAATCACCCCTACCCCCTCTCTCTCTCTCTCTCTCTTCTTTCTCTCTCTCTCTCTCTCTCTCTCTCTCTCTCTTCTCTCTCACTCTCTCTATCTCAAACTCAAACCATGGACCTAAAAAAGAAAAGGAACGCGCATACCCCATCCACACACAGTCGTCCTCCCCCCTCTCTCTCTCTACTTCTAACTTGTTTAATGATATCCAGTACCCATTGTTAACGTCTCTCTTAGCCCATGAAAACCATGCCTGGAAATTTGGAGAAGCCTAGCAATTGGGTTTCCTGTACCTCATAAAGACACAGTGATTAAAGGATGTACAAATTACACAAAGAAATCAGAGATGCACCATTGCCAAAAAGAGAAACTCAGAATAGCACAGAAAAATGTGTCATCATCAATCGCTACTGTCATTTTCTGATTGCTCTAGAAAAGCACGACCTCAAAATCCCATTTTCTCCATTTGATAAGTGATTGCCATACATTTACTTGTATGCGTCCATTCCTTTAAACAACACAACATTTTTCATACGCCTTGCTTTAATATTCTCATCCCACTTCTCTCACGAAGCCCGTTGCTCTCCTTGTTTGTCTTTCTTTTCCTTTTGCTTCAATATTCTACTTATCTAGCTGGTTTCTGATGTTTCATTTATCTCATTATTTAATTGTATCAGCATTAAAAAAAAAATTAAGGAAAACATTAAAACAATAGAAACATAATCAACTTGGTGTTTAATACGCTATATATATATATATATATATATTTATATATATATATATAACATCGTCGAAATCTGACTTATTCTAAACGAATGACATAATCAATCACTTCAGAATTGCATTCACACTAAACAATCCTTTAGAAAGGCAAGGTAAACTTGTGTTTATATATACGAATAAATAAATGACAGTCATGGTACTATTCCTCACAAAGAGCATACTGCAGTCCCGTTTCTTTTACACCAATACTTACGATAACAACAATAATAAAAATTCATGATAATAATAATGATAATAATAATAACAATGATAATAATAATATAAATACTAATAATACTAATGACAATAATAATAATAATAATAATAATAATAATAATAATAATAATAATAATAATAATAATAATAATAATAATAATAATAATAATAATAATAATAATAATAATAATAATAATACTACTACTACTAATAATAATAATACTACTACTACTACTACTACTACTACTACTAATAATAATAATAATAATAATAATAATAATAATAATAATAATAATAATAATAATAATAATAATAATAATAATCAATCAACTACAAAGAGACTTCATGTGCCCAAAACCATTCTTTCCTTACTTTTCGAGGAGGAGGGGGGGGGGTTCGGCGCTTGATACACTTTTAACTTTTCGCATGACGAAAAACAGCCGCATTCTCATCAACGCAATGAGGAAATAAGGAGAACGGTCACGTGAAAGCTCAGATGAGGCTCGCTGCTACTACGTCATCAACTCGGCCTATTTATACGTCAATGACGTCAATTTGCTAATTAATTTTCAAAGCACTTTGTGATGACACAGCCATTCCCATATGAACCAGCTCGCTACAAAAATAAACATGAATATACATAAATGTCGTATCAACATGGTTTATTGCTGAGTTAATCCAACATGGACCAGACATGCTTCCTTTCGTATTCTGAATTGGCTCAACTGAACACGTTCTCAAACACTTTCGATAATTCAACCTAAGGCAATTTCAATAGCCTAGTGTATCACCTATCGTTCGTTTTCTGAATTGGCTCAATTGAACATGGTAGCAAAGCCTTTCGAAAATCAACCTATAACAATTTCAATAGCCTTCTTCATCGCCTATTGAAATGTGCGAACATTACCATTGCGTATTCCGTTATACGAAAATACTTTCTTTGGGATATACAATAAGGTATTGACCTTGCCCTTGAGTTAGTTTTCGAAAATCTTTGCGATTATGAAATTGGGCATGTGAGCAGCAGACTTGTTGCATGCCAACAATTTATAGAGCACCACGATTATGAATCTAATTGTCTGAAATCTAATTTATTTCATAGATGATTGATTGAATGATACATGTACATAATACCGAAACATCAGTAACGCGAGGATTTATAACTTATTGTATAATTTTGGGGGCAAGTTGTGAACTTCATGAACTTTCAAAAGAGGCACTCAGTGCTGTAAGGCCATGAGGTTTTTTTTAAACCACTTTTCGGTTCATTTTATTCTGGTATATATAAAATGTAGAATCCTATATAAAAGCGCCATGCTTAGTTTGGACTCTTAAGAAATATTTAAAATCATAAGATAGAATAGAAAAGCAATCGCCTATATTAAGTCCATCCTAAAGACTAAAGCAATTAGGGCTACAACTAACCAACTATTAATTACCTATTTCATTGCAGCAATGTGATTTTCTATGGGAAAGTGAAGGGTAATGGGGTTAAGTTTTTGCAAGAAGCGATTTTGGAGAAATAAAATGTTTATTTGCTTTTTAAACCAATCAAGGATAATGAAAATTGTAATACGCGTTTACTGTTTTAGAAATGTAAATTTGTCATGTTCCCATCCAATCCCGTTTCCAATTTGTTCCTTATCTGTTTATCTTTCAATCTCTCCCTCTCCTACACGACATGTTGAAGATGGATATTCGGTGATTTGTTGAGTGCATTTTGCTTATCATTGACGTCCTGAAAGGGTTATAATCGTCGGACTGTAGATCACAGGGTCCGCGGTTCGAGTCCCGCCGCGGCACTAATGTCCTTTGGCAAGACATTAATCTATACTTGCCACTCTCCACCCAGGTGTTAAATGGGTACCGGTGGGAAGGAATTCCTTGAATGCTGTGAGCGCCGAAATCGGCAGCCTAGCATAGCCGGGTAATGTTGGAGCGCCTTGAGGACCTTGCAAGGTGGATACTTGCGCTTTATAAGAAACCAATATTATTATTATTATTATTATTATTATTATTATTATTATTATTATTATTATTATTATTATTATTATTATTATTATTATTATTATTATACAAGTATAAGTACTACTACTACTACTACTACTACTACTACTACTACTACTACTACTACTACTACTACTACTACTACTACTACTACTACTACTACTACTACTACTACTACTACTACTAAACTGCTACTACGACTACTAGTACTACTACTACTACTACTACTACTACTACTACTACTACTACTACTACTACTATACTACTACTACTACTACTAATGATAATAATAATGGATAAGAATGTAACGGAGGCAAACAGTGGAACATTTTCAAATCCAACCATGTATGTATATATATGCATTCTTTGAAACTAATAAATGTAAAATTAATTATATTCATTTATTAACATATTCCATTTTCGTTTGTCATGATGTATGCAAGTTGTTGCTATGTGATAAACAACGTTTAAGGTATATTTCTGAAAATGTAACATGTTTCAAATCCCAGAGACGCCATATTGAAACAATATCAAGAACATCACACCTTGATAATAGAGGAAGAGGAATACGAATATTTCTTTCCTTATCACGATCTTATTTGTTCTTTAAGCCATGCAACTGGGACTGGAAATACCCTCCCAGCATTTTCTATTTGAGATGACAAGAGATGACACCCAGTTATATACAGTCATGTGTACTCACTGAGTGATAAGGGTCTCATAATGGTTTAATAGATTAAGTTATCTAACCTAATCTCATTCTTGTGTAATCCCCGAAGATTAGAAACTGAAAAACACACCCCCGTTATAGGCTTTGCATCTCGATTGCCTGATAAGGAAAGAGTCACAAAGCCGATCGAGGTAATTCATTCATTTCGAGTTTGCAAATGATACATCCCCGTGGATTTTTGATGTTGTTTTTGCTTTGAACTTTATTGTCATTCATTTAAGACGTAGCTATGGAATGCGGAAATAACTGACCTATACGACCAAACATAAAACGTCATATTAACCGACCTGTAATTTCCGTATGAGAGAGATGGAATAAATAAAGCACACGCGCATTGGAACCAGCAATGAAACACATATCTGATCTCGAGCTCGTATGACGAAGTTAAGAGGAGAAAAGTAGGCATAAGATGGGAAACAGTGGAGAAATATAAAAATGTCAACAGAACCTAGCTATTAATGTGTCCTGACTTGAGCATTTAAACGTTCTCCATCCAGCTCCTGCATTTTGTGCAAATCTACGTGTACGGTCAGATGACAGCTCTCAATCGGATTTATTTTCTTTCCTTCAAGAGTCTAAACCCTAATCTCATCGTCCGACTATATTACTATGATTCTAGCTCCTCCTGTTCAGACAGAGAAAGATTGGAATGGATCTAGCCCGGATAATTATCTTGAATCCGTCGTCGTTTGACTAGGGACAGGAAATCTCTAGGATTTGGACTGATTTTAGAATTGTCTTTCGTCATTGAAACACTCGGGATGAAATCGATTGTGATATTGTCGGCACATTATAGGGTCAGGATGATGTTCTATTTATTCATTCTTTCCTCGAGCGTGATTAATTATATCTTGGCTGATTCTGGTGAACACGAAAGTGCAGCGTAAGTACATCCTGGAAGTTAAAATTCGTTACTTCACCGACTTGTAATTGTTTATTGAAAGATTGATGGAACCTTGGCAGCTACATATAGTAATTTGAAGAAGTATTAGCTCTTAGAAGAAAACAATGGGGGAAGAATCAAATGTACATTCATGCACATGGATATGTATGTTTGAAAACAAAAATCTATAGAAACCAAATTAATTCAAATTCGAATACCTATGACATTCAGTGGTATTCGTATTACTGATAACTTGTCAACGAAAATAAAACGGAAGATGAAATTCAGTACACTAAACAATTTGGGAAATGATGATTGATGTTGGAAATTTGACATGTCGTATTGACAACGCGGTCGGAAATAATTCTTACTTTTGAAAGGGGAAAAGCTCTAAAGGTTACAACAATACTTTGAAGAAGTTTGAGATCATAGCCCATGATTTAGTGGTATTATTATTTCAGAAAGCTTGTCAACGAAAACTGCATTAAAGATAATGGAAGATAAAATTTAAAAACATTAAATAATAATGGGGAAACGATGATTGGTATTG
This sequence comes from Mesocentrotus franciscanus, assembly GCA_037976565.1. Lineage (NCBI taxonomy): Eukaryota > Metazoa > Echinodermata > Echinoidea > Camarodonta > Strongylocentrotidae > Mesocentrotus > Mesocentrotus franciscanus. Next base: position 5,408,738 of record CP137666.1, on the reverse strand, counting down.
CAAAATTAATAATATGATTGGATATTCTAAGTGGGGAAAGCTAGAAAGCTTGTGGAAGTCCCTTCAGTGTTAATTCTATTAATAAAGGTATTTCTGTCATGTTCAAACTAAATAGTCAAACATGAATCGATGTTCTAAATCGAACTAATTATAAAGAAAATCGAAAAACCATTGGGACACATTTCGGCATGAATTTGTAGAAGCATAGGTTTGTTTACCTCCATTTTGTAATAAATTACTGTCTCTGTTTCTCTCTCTCTCTCTCTCCCTTTCTCTTTCTCTCTCTCTCTCTCTCTCTCTCTCTCTCTCTCTCTCTCTATGTATATATATATATCCTTCTCTATATCTCTCTCTCTTCTTTCTCACCACCATACGCTTTGTACCAACCAAAATATATCTTCTCCATTACCTTCTATTCCCCTTTCTATTCAATTTCCATGGACAATTCCGCCCATATTCCGCAAATGAAATACACATTGATTATAGTATACAAATGAATTAATACGATAGTTTCTGCTGTCTCGTCATCCAGGTTGCACTTATATCCAGGGGCCATAAAACGATCATCAGCCCTAGTGAGTGGATGTCATTGCAACTGTACGTCAAACAACAATGATGAATTGTCAAATATTGGTAAATATACACCAACAACCCCCTCCGTCTCTCATACACATCCGCCAACACATACAACCATGATTAACTTTAAACATTCCAGCTGGTGATTTTGATTAAAAAAATTTCTTTTAGCAATTCATTCAAGAAAAAAGGTTACCGAGTGACTTATTTTCAAAAATCAAAATGACATAATAAATAAAGACAAGCGCGTAAAAAAATGTATTGAAAAGGGTACATTCCTTTAAATTCAAAGAAAATAATTTTGTTTGCAACTTCTGAAAATATGTTTTCGAGCATACCAACTTTCAGTTTCATTTGCAAATCTAACTGGTATATTCACATATATTTTCACATCCAATATTTCTTTAGAAAAGATTTGTTTTAAATAATTATATTTACTTGATTTAATACATAGGTCTGTAAATATATAAAGATGTCTGGTAAATTATCCCTACTAAGCATATTATTAGGGTTTATGCAAGGATCCCAAATTCAAGATTATCCCAATAAGCGATATTTTGTAAATATATGAGTTTCAGGACATGTTCTCGGTATGGGAGAAGTGGAGAAACTCTTATTCAAAGATTATTTTTTCATTGAAATGATTTGATCAATCACACAGCTAGAGTAATCCGTGCGTCTATCAGGCAATAGTTCACTGATCCCTGACTGAACACTGCTGAATATAAAGTTGGCAGTTTATAGATAAGTCGCACAGGACTTTTTACTCCTCTGATTCGATCAAATTTGTAAATTGTAGTGGACCATGTGAAACAAGAAATCTGCCTGATCGGGTTATTGCATCCCACATGTGAAAATTAAATAGATATCCTATTGCATCACCTTTTTTTTCTTCAGGTTTCTTTTCATGTCAGTCGTTTGGTTGCATCAAATGTGCTCCAACAAATTACGATGTTTGTATTTCCGCTTACACTGACAGCGAAGGCAACCAACAGTATGGCATGTACGTCTGTCTTACAGACCAACAACAAGGAACAGCCACGTGCCTTTACAGTCTTCAGATACCTCACTTTATCTGCGAAAATACGTAAGTTGATTCTAACAATTGTACGACACATCCCGACATACTCCTGCAACAATTTATCTGCGGTAATTTCTTTAACTATTCGAATTCCTAACTTCAGCCCTGGATCCAACACTATACCTAACCCTAAACCTGACATAATCTAAAACCAAATCGCAACCCTAACACTAAACCTTATACTCTTGGTGAAACCAAGTCAGGAGCAGTTGTCGCCGAGCAAATGTCGGATCAACGATTCTGACATCCTCATGATGAATTTGTTTAATATACTAGTAATGCATTATATAAATTATGTATAGCGCTCGTATACGTCAGTCACGCTGTGACGATCATGCCACTGCGACATTATTACCCCGGTTACAGCCGAGCCGCGCTCAAGCACATCAGGTACCCATTCACATCTGGGTGGAGAGTGGCAAATTATGCAGATTATATCTTGTCAAAGGACGTAAGTACCGGTCTTGGATTGGAACCGTCAACCTTATGATTCAAAGTCAAGTGAATGAACCATCCTAACATGACAACTCTCTTATTAATTTGATGATTCATTAGATATAAATGACATGGTATACCTACAGGCCACCCTTACTATACCATTATCTTGAAAAGACATTTCAATTATATGGAGACTTGACAATCCTCTTTTCTTTTTTCTTTTTTTCCAGAGATAATCAGTACATCGAATGCCAGTATGAAAGGGGAAATGAGGAATCACTCTGCACATTTAGAGCACCGACCAGTAAGTTTATATACTTGGTGAATCCCATAAATACAAAAGTAGTCTAGGTTAAACTCATGAATATCTCTCCTGAGCAGCAAATACTATCATAATTGTACAAAACTTTAAATTCATTAAATAGTCTGGACATATATATTCAGATGTTCAGACCACATCTAAACTCCTTTTTTTTTAAAGGGGATTTTCGTATCCAAACTTCAACAGTAATTATCTTAAAATTTCAAGAAACGTCGATCCCCAATTAAAAATTAATGTTTTTTTCAATCAATGATTCTAATGATTAGAAACGGTCGCTGATGGCTGTTACCCGCTCGCTCCTTCTTGCCCGGATAGTTCGAGGGTTTGTTGTGAGAGTGCACACGACTGCAGTTGTCTATCCAACATCGTCGCTCCCAGTTCGGATATTTGCTTGCAGAAGTCTGTGGCCAACGGCTTGTGGGGTTCATGCGAGTGTGACGCGTACACAAGCAACGGATCGCCGGTCTGCGGAGCATGTGGCGAGTGCGACGATGACGACGAAGATGATGACAGGTGGGGAATAAAGAGGAAATTATTTTTTACTAAAATATTAAATAATATAAAAATTTCCATGTCAAGGCCATACAATTTAACACAAACTTATCGTGCAGAGGAAGGAGGGATTGAAAACTTATCAAAAAGAACGAAGAAATGAATACAATCGCTAAGGCTTTCTATGAATCATTCAAAGAGCAATTTCAATATCATATATCATTGCCTATACACATGTTCGGATTATGAAATATGTTATTATATGCCTAATGATCGTACATTTCTTTAGGTGATGCACGATAATATTTCCCTTAAGCTGATATTTTATAATACTTTGAGATCGTATTAGTTTAATGTGATGATAAAGATAAATTTCAGATTTCTTTGAGTGGCCTGTGTCAATGGACAATTACATGTATATGCTATAAAGCCTACCTCATTCTACCCCCACCTTAATTGTACTTGTAGCGTAAAGTCAACCCCCCCCCCCATAACAAAGGGGGTGAGATGGAAGGGATAAAAAGAAAGAAAAACAGAAATAAATTAGGAGTGGTTACGATTGGTCCCTTTCATTCCAACAGTTTTGCAAGGCTCCCTCGCATTTTCAGCCACGCCACGGCGGTATTAACAAATATATAAAAATGAAATAAAATAACTTGTTGATGGAAGTATTAGGGACAGAATGAGACCAATAAAACCTACGAGGGGGTATAATTAAAGCATGTCGAGTATTATTTATATTTTCTTTCTGCAGTCCTCCAGATGACACAAATGGTGTTTCAGGCAAGAACCCTAAAGGTGAGAGTCTTCAACACTGTCGTTACGACTATTGATACTAAACACGACACAATGTGCGTAACATTGTAACGCAAATGGAATGTAGGTCTTTGATGAAACTAAAACATTACATCATGTTGGTACAGTGTATATAATACACGTAACTTACATCACACTATATACATGTATATATTGTGCAACTTGGGTGCTATAATAGGCAAATATATGCGCTATATATTAAAATATACCTAAATTATTATCATTATTATTATTATTATTATTATTATTACTATTATTATCATTATTATTATTATTATTAATGTTATTGTTCTTCTTCTTCTTATTATTATTATTATGATTATTATAATCAATATCATCATTATTATTATTGTTGATATTATTATTGTTATTATTATTATTGTTATTATTGTTAGTATATGTATTATCATTATTATTATTGTTAGCATTGTTATTATTATTATTAGTTGTAGTAATAGTATTATTATTATTATTGTTTGTTGATTTACGTTTGACTCCTAACAAAGCAATTATATGTCATTTGTATTAAATTTTAAAGGAACAAAATAAAGGGAAGAATGAAAGAAAAATAAACAAAAGACAATCTATCAAACAAACAAACAAGCAGAAAAACGCTTAATTCAAATATACAGGTTCCTATATTTCCATTTCTATAAAAACATATAGATGGTATCCGTTTTCCAAAATGCCCTGTGACAAGCATTCCTTCCAGTTGTTGGAACAAAACTTGCATGAATCAGTTATTTAAAAAATTGTCCTCTTTCTTCTAAATCAGGAGGTGATGGAGTAGGTGATGTCGGTGGGTTTGAGGAATCACATCAGGATCCCATGAAGATCGCCGGCGTAGTCGTGCCCATCGTTGCCATCATTGTCTTTCTCGTTGTTGCTATGCTTGTCGTCTGGCGGACTGGAGGAATTCCAAAATGGTAACAGAAAAAAACCTCTGCTCTGAAGCAGAAGTTTTTTTTACCTCATATCCTTTAACAAATAGTTCCCACCCTTCTTCCTATCAACAGATTAATAGAAACATTACCTTGATGATAATGAAGTGAGAATATGTTTCCGAACGCATGGTTTGTACAATTAGACCATAAGTACGATTTGATATAAATACAAAACAGTGTTTTGATGAATATCATTGCTATATAAAGAAAAAACTTCTCCGAAACAATAGCCGAAATAAATATGTTTTAACATTGTTTAGGGGGAGAAGAGGGGAAAGAGACAATGAATTCCTAAGCATTAGCAGTCATAAATAAACAATTTATATTATAAGGGATACAAGGTAACATTTGTTTAAGCGTTAAATGCTTTAGTTTGCTGAGATTTTTCATGTCCATTATTAGCTTTAAATGAAAAGTAAATTTCCATCTGCTCTAGCCAATTCTTAATACACTTAAAATATGATAATAATACAATTTATGCTTAAGTGTGCTGAATTTAGTTTTCCATCAAATGGTGACATACTTCAAATTAATCATAATTTTCTTTAAATGATTACAGCATGAAGAGAAGATGTATATGTACCTGCGAAGAAACGGGTTCTATGACAGGTTAGTAAAGTTTAACGAAATTTTTAGTTTCTAACAGAAATAAAAGAATCATCACTTCCAATCGCTGAAATGATGTGGAACGATGTTAAATAAAATAACAGACCTTTTCGTTTTTCACTATGTAAAAAACCCAAATAACACTAAGGACACTGACATCAAACCATATAGGATTATTGGGCATCTTTTTTGATTAATGTCAAATATGCTTCTGTGTAGCTTCTCTTTATAATATAATTGTTGCGTCATTACGCACTTCGTTTGTTACTTTATTTTCATGTTGATAATGTTTTACGAATTTCATTCTTACTTCTTCCATATCTCGATGATATGGCCTTATAGAACTACCTGTGAAGCGATCATCCAGCGGCCGGGACCAAGAAAACCCATACGAAATTGAGCCCAACGAGGAACCGCATTTCTACGCAGGTGTCCGTAACATAGACAGTACGAACAGGTCTGAACAGGATGGACCACTGACCAACGCTCAAGAAGACACCAATGGATACCTATGGTATCGAGGAGAGGGATCATCAATGAAAGAGTCATCAGACCTTGATCAAAACAAGAAAGATCCAGGAGACGGCCTGGTCTATTATGAGCTAGAGGAAAACAAAGAAAAGCTGGAAGACACAACAGTGACCGATTCAACACCTGAATATCTTGAATTTGATGCGGATGACAAGCCGAAGGTTGCCAAAGAAGAAACGCAACCTCAAGAGACATTGAAGTCGACGGAGCAACCCGAGAGTCAGGATAGTCCGGTAGTAGACGTCGCCGAGGAGGATTGTCAGTACGGGAAACTTGACCGTAGTCCCAACAAATCGGGACACCTCAAAAACCACCCTCATCCTCCAGGAGATGACGAGTATGGACACCTAGAACCTGTGAACAATGATACAGGAGATACTCCAGATTGTCCTGCAGCAGATATGTATCAGACCCTGGATAGGAGTCCGATGCTGAAGCCGGTTGATGAGAACTTGAAGGTGGAGAGCGGTGCAGAATATGGACAGCTTGATATGACTGAAGCTGAACAGCACACAGCGCCATCTAGTGTCACCCCTCTCCCCGAGACCGTAAATCCTACGCGAAAGAGAGCGCCGGATGATATGCCCCCGAGTAGTGAGGAAGTGTATGGAACTCTTTAAAGATAAAGTTGAGTTCTGGTCATGTGACTGCATTGTGAAAGAAACAGTGTGGAATCGATCAGAAAAGGTCATTTAGCATATAAGTATTGGTGTGTACTGCAAGGTTCTGGAATCATCAAAATGATAAAAATTGGCCCAGTCTTGGTAAAGTTACAAGCACTGTACACAGAAAGATGTATATGGGACTACACGAACATGTGGCATAAAAATCCGTCCCGATTTTTATGCTGTAACATGTTATATTTAAAATATTAAGGCATTTGAAGAGCCATGCTTTTCAGGGAACATTTTTTATCTGATGTTCTTCCACTCTTGCATAATAACAATGATAACGCTCACAAATTATTTTTCACCTCTTCCCAGAACTCAACCTTCTCTTTAAAGATAAAACTGAGTTCTACTCACAATGATCACATTGTGAAAGAAATCTGAATCAAGTAGGAAAAGTTGATAACGTATTACATAAGAATATATATGTAAGGTTTTGTAATCATGATAATAAATTGACGCGCAGTCATGCTAAAAGTAACTAGCAGTGCACACTGAAGTGTTGGGTATATGGGACTACACACAATCATGTCGCATGTAAGTTAGGTCCAAACTTTTTATCTCCCCCATATCCCCTCATGTTTCAAATATGAGGGATTTTGATGAGTAATCCTGTTTAGGGGACATTTCTACTCTGATATTCTTCCAAACAAACATTGAAGAACGAGAAATCTCAGATATTTTTGTTTCACGAACCTTCAACAGAACTCAACCTTCTCAGTCTTCAAACAATATCTATTTTCATTCCGTCTTGTCACCTGCATCATTCAATACACATTTCATTTAAACATTCTTGTATTTCACATGTCTTTTGTGAGGAAAATGTTGTTGGAAGTGCTCCGAAAATAGAAAGGGAAATGTAAAACGTTTTATATGACATTTAAAATGGTAACATTAATTTGTGTATATTGTATATGTTCGTTGATTTCTTTCCTTGTTTAAATGTAGGCCTATGTCTCAAATTTGCGTTTAGTAATGTAAATTTTGGTTATGAAGTCTTGATAAAGAGTATATCCTTATTGAACCCTTCGACTGGGAGAAGCACCCCGTTCATTCTTTAATTTCCAGTTCAATATTTTCACTCTGAGTGATTTTAATATTCTCAGCTAATATACATGTACCTCACACCATGTGGCCAGGTTAGTCATATCTTATCATTCTTCCATGGGAAATGGTTGGAAATATAAATAAACAGAAGTCATTCCTCTTTTGAGGAAGTTGGTCTGCTTTACACTAATATTCCATAAAACGCAAATTATCGAGATTTATGTACTGCTGGGCGATTCCATGCAATGTGTCCCGTACTATGTCATCAAAAAAATAATAATTTCTTCATAATTATGATCATTAACTGATGACGGTGATGGCGAAAGAACAATAAGTCAATGATTATCTCTTAATTTTGTTCATGTTTGGATGAAATAAATGGAAAAAGGGAATGTTGTGCAGGACTTGGTGTAGGTAATCGCCCTACTGACAAATGCTAGAATTGAAGGCTCAACCCCCACCCCAACCCCGAGTCCAAAGTTTTGCACAATGTAATTGATATCAAAGATATTCATGACAGAGTATATTGTTGCATCGTCAAAAGACGGTTTAACATCAATAGCTAAGTCCTCCAAATTATATTGGTTGATTCACTTCTATTGGCTTGTACTATCTTCGTCGACATTGAGGTATGAGAAGAGGTCATCTCTAAATTTAGTAAGATTAGATTTTGACCAACATCATCATAATATACTCTAGTATAGGGATTAGTGATGATATATTCGACTTATTCACATGTAAACATGATGTAGAAGTTCAGATTGTACACTCTCAATTAAATGAGTAGAAATCCAATGTACTCGAGAGTCATATTTGATATGACTCATTCTGGTTGACGGTGGAATCCATGCTAAAAAATAGTGAAGTGAATCCACTCTTAAAGAATAATTCAACCATAAATTCGGAGTGGATTCAATAGCAAGGGAAGTGACAAAAAATAGACTCAGATAAAAGTGGATTTCTACTCCTCTGTATTAAGAGAAAATATAGTGCTATGCGAGTGTATTGTTGGTTTAAAAAAAAACATTTTGTCGTGTGCATCGTGGTGTATGTGAAGGTATTTTTCTTTCCATTCCAAAATAGCTCACCAATGAGGAAATGATTTTGTCTGGAAATATTAAACGCGCATGATAATCTGGATAAGTAAGGAAGTTGATAAATTCCCTGTATCTAGCTATTGTTTGAAACATGACACCACTAATTTGTCTATAGAACAAAGTAATTCGTATTCACACCCCACTGGATTAACATGGTCTTGTGTGTTCATCATTTCGTTGTGCATGATATGCTAGAGCGATTGGAAATTTAATGGAACTTTCTATTTTTGCAATAAAGAAATAATCTGTCATCCAATTTAATTCTCTACCTAGTCGACAGTTTAGCTAGAAATCCAACAACAAAAAACTTTGAATGAGCGCGAGATAGGCTGTATTATGTGAAAGGTGGCTTATTTCGTCTTTAATGATATTCTGATTCAACACTTTTGGGGGTCTTAAAATACACATTGTATCGATGTAAACAGTCCTGCACAAGCATATATTCATTTTTTTTTAATGTTCTGGAGATATCGGGTAAAATAACAAGGATAATAAATCATTGTTGGTTGATAACGACTATATTATTGTGTTGATAATGATGATGGTGATGATGATCATCATCATGATGGTGATGATGATGGGATGATGGGGATGATAATGATGATTTTGACGACGACAATGTTAATAATAATGCCTATGATAATGATGGTAATGAGGAGGAGGAGGATGAGGAGGATGATAAAGATGACGATAATGATGATAATGAGGATGAGGATGAGGATGATGAGGATGATGATAATGATGATAATGAGGATGAGGATGATGATGATGATGATGATGATGATGGTATGATGGTGCCGATAATGACGATGTTGACGACGACGATGTTAATAATAATGCCTATGATGATTATGGTAATGAGGAGGAGGAGGAGAAGGAGGAGGAGGAGGAGGAGGATGATGATAAAGATGATAATGATGATAATGAGGATGAGGTTGAGGTTGAGGGTTATGATGATGATAATTATAATGATGATGGTTATAATTAAGATGTTGACGACGACGACGATGATGATAACGATTATGATGATGGTAATGACGTTAATAATTTCATATGTGGTTACTTTTTTTTATTTGAGCAACATAATATGACTGGTCTAGCTCACCTTAACTAACAATTGCCAGGACTGTTTCGTCATTATTTTACTGGCATACAGGCAACGCGCACTGATCGCAGATGGCTTAACAATGTACTTCTCACATTTCGTACAATGAATATATTGCGATGCTCCAGAGTTTATAGGATGGTGAAACGTGTGGACAGGATATCCCAGATTCATTTGCATGTTTTATCATAGGCTACACAGATTTGTATAATTCCATTAACCCTGATCGCTATAGATATGGCAAATTACACTAAAATCAAAATAACAACGTGCACTTAGATAAGGCAGATTAAATGTTCTACCCAATATCCCCTCTCCATTACACTCCCTCTTCTCGGAGATACCCTTATACACAAACAATTACATTCGGGAGACAATTCAAAGAAAATGTAAGAAAATGGGAGTTTAATACACACAAGGAATGTGATAAGTCGAGAAAGGCGGGAAAAAAGCGAGTTATAAACGAGAGTATGAGATAAGTAATTAAGACGGGGTAGATTAAAGTAAAGAGACGAGTTATTTTGAACTAGGCCTAGTTAATGCGTAGGGGTTGACATGTTTCTTTTATATCCCCACATGCATCATTATCTGGATTCAGTATCCGTCATCATCATCATCACACCGCTAGCATTATGAGCATCATCACCGTCACCGCCACCCGCCACCACCACGACTACCAACACCAACACCAACACCAGCACCATCATCATCATCTTGATCATCATCATTAGATCACCATCATTAACACTATATCATCATCATCACCACCGTCACCATCATCATCATCATCATCATCATCACATGCACCACCATCATCGATCATCACGAACATCACCACCATGCACATATGTATAAATTGTATTTTGTTTTAACATGATGATGAATAGTTGACTAACATTACCATTTGCATACTATTATTCTACCCGAAAAAAATAGGCTTGGAAAAATGATCGATATGCCGGGGACGCCAGCTTAGAATTTTTACAAGAATCTAGGCACCCCCAGAATTATAACAATATGTATTACATGATTATTTATTGAAGACTGATATTACCATCGGCGTACTACTAGGAATTACATTTAAGTATACATTTAATTTCAATACGTGCAGGGACCGTCTCAAAGATTAAAGAGAGACTGAACTGATGAACTTTCTGCTCCTTCGTACTGTTTATTGCACAGCGCCATCTCATGGTTAATTTCCCAACAGTGCGTAACCCAATGCCTAATTCCCACTGAGAAGACAAAGGACTCAATGCGAGAACCAACAGCGCAGCTAAGAAAGCATCGAGTTACGGGACCATACTGCTACAGCTGACCTGAGATGGCGCTAGATTGGATTTTGCAGTAGCGCTCCTAGTACAGTATGGCTTTAAAGTTCAACTTTGCTTCGGCTATAATTATACGGTAATGACACATATACAATCAAACTCGATCCCTCTTTCGAGATCTGTACTAATAAAACTAATCCTATCCATGTTTATCACAGCTGTAATCCCTATCCTATCCGAAACCTTGATATTTTACAGACCTAGCGCACCCTATATCCTATTCATTATAAAAAGAATTAAACAAATTAACAACAACAACAAAGATTATTATCAAGTAACGGGCAATAACATTTTGAAAAACTCGTTACATTTATAACTATATATATAGCTCATGCTACACAGTCAAACACCTCTCTATTACGGCCCCCTGTCTATAGTAGCTATGCATTTTGTCTCCTTTGAGAAAGAAAAGTGTTTTGTAGAAGCTGTCGGCAGCTAGTGGCAACTTTGGGGGGCTTCCGTTGGGTGACCTTTGTAAACATGTTTGGCTGTATTTGAAAACTCGTACTATGTCTTACTTCATGTAATCACTTTTAATGCGGCAACTCGATTCAGTATTCTCATCGGCCACTCCCAAGAATGATTTCTTCATTATATCTGTTTGCTTCACTATTTTTTGATTTTCATATTCTACCCCCTCGATTGCATTCGTGTGGCCTCTATTTCCGTCTCTAGTTGCTATTGTGTCCTCGTAGGCTGGTTGCTCCATAGTTGTTGCATCTAAGGACGTGTAGAGATCGAGTTCATCGCCCAGCCTGTCACTGACTGACTGCTTTAGAGCGATGTTAGAGCGTCTGAAATAAAGATTATTGGTAAAAAATAATAATATTGTATCCTATTATTATTATTAATATTTTTTGATGCTGCTTATAAGTATCGGCTTGCATAGTGGTGTAAATATACAATAGGTGTACTGTTACATCAGGTGAGAGGGGAAGGATTGGGGAGTCCTGAAAAGGACTGTTGGTAATTTTTCAGGACTACCAACAGTCCTTTTCCGGACTACACACACTCAAGAAAGATTACCCATAGTCCTTTTCAGGACTTCCCAATCCCCCCCCCCCTCTCACATGGTGTAACCGTAAACCTACTGTATGTTACCACAGTGTTATTACTATTATTATCATCTTACAAATGTTATTATTTCAAATTGTAATTTCTTATTGAATATGAATATGATGATGATATTATTATTATTATCACCATCATCATTGACCATCGGCATACAGATGGGGTTGTGAAAAAGACTACAGCTCCTCCCCCTCCCCCGCCCTCCGCCCCCCGCCGCTACTATATCAGTGCTATACCTTAGTTTTGACTGATCTCAATGTGCGTGTATATATATGCATGCCTGTTTACGTGGATGTGTGTGTGTGTGTGTGTGTGTGCGGGTGTGTGTGCGCGCGCGCGTTTGTGTGTGTGTGTGTAAGGGGGGGTAAGTGTGTGTGTTTTATAATGTTTTATATTTGGTGGGGGTGGGTCAAAGGTCAACTTTATCTCACCTGAGATGCAGGTACATCAATGTTATGATAATACCATACAATGTAACAAAAGCAAGCAGTATGCCCACAGCGATAATGCTGGCCACTTCTGGGGAAGAAAAATATCAAAATAATACTGAATTTAAAGTCAATGTACAAGGCTGTTAAAATTCGCAATGCATAAACATCATAATTTTACATAATCATTATAGTCAGTAACCCAAATGGAAACCTAGCATCTATTTTTTTTAAATTTACTCTTATTATATGAATTTTCATCTTTAAAATATTCTTCTGTAATCTCGTTGTATAGGCTAGGGGCCAATTCTAACCAGTTTTATGACTATATCTTTAATATTAATTCACAAAATGAAAAGCATAACCATGAATCCTACGAATTAAGAATTACATTTGAAAACAATAAATTATGATGATAGCTTAGTTCTACTTCATTAATATTGATTTGTTATTGTTTTAGTTGTTCTATTTTTGTCAATGTACAATGCAGCTCCCATATTTTGCATACGTGAATTGAGGGAATGATGCAACAATTATTAAAATCATAATCAAATATGGCGTCGAACTTTTTAAATAGAAAACAAATGTTATAGTACCAAGGAAATTAGCTTTTATATCAGGGCTAACAAGACGATAAAATACAAAGAGACGGCCAGACAAGAACCTTGATCACACAAGTTTGTTTCATCAGTGCTTTTTATAATGATGTTCCACTGTATAGGCTTGAGAGATAAGCTTCTTAGATTTGTCATTTTAAATCCATTAATTCCCATGAAACAAATTATTTTGTTTTAAAGAAGTAAACACAAAATGAAAGAAGAAATTTCATTTTCTTGGGAGTATACCACTACTCAATAGCCCTTTGTGAGAAAAACCAGACAAATGATTTACTTTACTGACTAAATAATAACACGAAATACTATTTAAAAAAACTTTGGGAACGACTTTGGGAAAGACGTTTAAAAAATGAACTAAAGGCAAAATTTCTTTAACCTGTTAAATTGTCTATAGAAGTGTTTGGATTATGTAACATGTCATAGTAATTTTCACTCATTTACAAAAAGGTGACGGACAATTAAGACATTTCGATGAAATGATTAATGTTTTTGTTCATCTTAAGAAATTTCAATTATTTTTTTCTAGCTCAACAGGGGAATCATCTAAAAAACCAACCTTCTCATTTACAGAAAGATAATGATGAGAAGAAAACAAATTGTCATGATATGAACATACCAATTCATACAAATTGAGGCTTTGATCTTGCATGCATAGGTTATAGTCACTTGCCATACTTGCTTGTCTTATCATATTTCTTTTCATTTTATTAAAAGTTTTGTTGCTGTTAATTTTGATATCATTAATCAATGTAACTTAGCTACAATGTGTTCAGTGCATATTTCATTAAGAAGTTATAAGCAGCGCCGTAGCCAGAGATTGATGTTTTTTTTTTGGAGGGGGGCACGTGCACGGGGGCACGGGGGTGGGGTTGCACGTGCCCCCGTGCCCCCTTCCCTGGCTACGTGCCTGGTTATAAGAGAAATCGTATTTCAAATTCTCAACCAAACTTAAACAGCTGTGCATGTCAAATGAATAATTTTTGTTAAAGTTGTGTACATGATATGACGCAATGCTTTTTTAGAAGAATTATGTATCTCTGTTTCATTGATTTGTAACGTGTAGGGACATGTACACATCTACCAGAGATCATGCTTGTATATGACCCGGTTGCTGATGCAAAAATATTGCTTTGACGAACAGGCCGGAGGCGACGGAAATAAGCTTGAACTCTTTTATCTCAAATAACAATGTGTCTTCCCAAGTCTAACATCTTCAAACATCAACACCTGTATAACCACATCCCTTTCAAGTACCCCTTGCCCATCCCCCCATCAATGATTATAGCAAATAAGCTCGTGATGGATTGAGGAGACCGAGGACACATTCAAAAGACAACAAAAGCAAGGTGAAAAAGATCGGTTCATTTCATCATTCTATTAGAGTAAGTATCAGTAAATATCCAAACCCTACCTAGGGGGAGTTTCAAGCTCAATATCACTGATAGTGCAGTTTTTGTATAAAAATACATGATTTGGGAGAATAATAGATAACAAAGACTATTACATGTATACATCTGTTATTTAGCATTATTTTTCCAAGTATAATTAATGCAGGCATAATCATTTGCTAATGCAGTTATATGTAATATCTCTTAATTTTCTAAACAACCCAGTCCTTTCTCCTATAATATGTTTTCGGGATGTGGCTTTCCTTATAATGTCATGCAATGAATAGGAATGAAATTGTATTTGTTTGTCTTAATTGAATGATTGTCAGATCATGAGTTCATAAAACCTACTGCACTATGTATTCATTAGTAACCCTTCCTCTTGTTACTACAAGTAGGACCCTGTTTACACCCCACCCCCAATAAAAGAGTTTGATTCTTATAATAATTGTCTACTCTCACTTTTCTAACTTCACACCTCTACGCCCTAGTTAGTCCCACATATTGTCATTAGTAGTCTAGTAGAGTGCATTTACTACTTCTTCCTTTTTCCTTTTTTAGTGGGAAATGGATAATCTCTCTTTAAAAATTAACTTTTGGTAATTTTCATTTAATACATGTATGTATCAATACATATTTTCCTTGACATAACCATTGATATTTTATAGTCTTGTGCATCTTAGTGCCAGCAGGTACTATTTTTTCAAACTATGTAATCTATGTACTATATCGTAGCCTTTTGTAGCTTGCAATTTATTTACATTAATTACAGTACCACCATCAGGCCTAAAAAAAAGATGTTGTATTGCCCTGTAGGTGCCAATACATGGGTCGGTCGGTCGGAAATCTTTTTTTTTTCTTTTTTCTTTTTTTCTCCCTCTTTAGGCTGATATTTCTCAGTTTTGAATGCTTTAAATTAAATACATATTTTTTAATTCATTAAACATTTGTTTCTAAAAAAAACGGTAAAAAAAAAATCTTTTTAAAAAAGCCGACCGTAGATTTCAAATATTTTGGGTCGGTGGCAAAGGGCAATACAACATCTTTTACTTTTACGCCTTATGAGAGACATTTAGTTTATTTATATCAGTCTATTTTAGCAACAGAAATTCATTTCTTTATTATTTATGGAAATTTTCTTTTCTGCTGATCTATTCATAGAACGTGTTTTATTAATATTAATGTCATCTTCGATCTATTTTCCAATTTTAAATATCATTGTTTTGTACTACTTATTATTATATTTTATTACTGTTTAATGTAAGTCATCGCGATCACATTCATTTTGTCAAATCTCCCATCTTAATTAATTTTAAGCTATGAACTCGTAAACAGATAGAGAGGGAGAGAGAGAGAGAGAGGGCTGATGGTGTGGGACAACAGTTAGAGTGAGAGATTGACAGACAGAGAAACAGGGAGAGAGAGAGAGGGGATGGCTAAACACTATTTTTTCAGAGAAGGGAAAGGGAAAATCATGTGCTAAATCACTGTTATGAATATTTTGTTGTAAATTGTAACAAATTTGACACTTTTTTTCCTTTTTAGCACAATTATATTTCTTCATAATATACACATGATATCAAATATCTCCTCTTTATGTATGATTAGAAATATAGAAGAGAATTGAAGTGTCTGCGGTTATGATAGACATGAGTTTCTTGATGTGTATCAAGTAAATAAATATTGCATCTCAATTTTAATGTTTAAACACAATCAAGGTTTTTTGCCCAGTTCACTTAACAATGTGCTTCCACTCAATAAATGAAATGTAATTCATACATATAATACGAGGAATAGAAATAAATATCATTTATGGGTTGTTGAAAAATCTTATTTATTATTTTCTTTGAGACATAAAGCACCAACAATATGGAATACTTTGCCAAATAACATAACATCTATAATGAATTACAATGGATTTAAAAGAAGTGTAAAGCAGCATCTTAATCACATGTGATTTTGTGTAGACATTTTCCACTGTATATATATAAGTGCGAGAATTCTCAACTCTGACATGACATACACCACACACACACACACACACACACACATATATATATATATGTGTGTGTGTGTGTGTGTGTGTGTATTCGTAGGGCTTGTATGTTTTTTGTTTGTTTGTTTCTGTTGTATATATGAGTTTTCTTTGGGGCAAAATAAGTTTAAGTAATGTGAAATCTTTATTATGTTCATCATAATTAGTTTTTGTTTAATTACTCTTTGGGAAGATATCTCGACAAACACATTTATTTGGGTTTTTATAACTTCCCTTTTTCCATTATTGTTTAATATTGTAATGTACTTATGGGTACTTCTAGTGAAAGATTTTGCACGTTATTTACAGTACTATTTCCAAATGTGTTCTCGTAATGTGATTTTTATGGAAATGAATAAACTAAATTGAAAAAAGTTTCAGATTTGGCATGATCATAACAGTATCCAAGTACAGCTCAGAAATGACGTATGTGGGCTAAGCCATTGAAGCTAGGGACACTTTTGTGGGGAGGTGCACCTTTCTTACTTGGTTGATGAAATGCAAGGAAACAAGGTGTTTTATTGGGTGGCAGGAGGGTGTGGGAAGGGTCTTTTCATTTTATTTTCAAATCCTCTTATATGCCTCTCTTTTGCTTTCCTCTGTTTTCGTTAACATAGGTGGGGTACGTGCCCGCTGTCATATGCCCCCGTACCCATGCTACTACAATTGAGAGAATAATGTATACAAAGGAAATAGTTAAGGGAAATAGTTTCCTAAATTGTTAGAAAAATATGCTCTACGCATGTCTGCATTTATCACTTATTTCATTGGTGTACCTAGTCACTGACATAACTAATTGAATTTGTATATAAAACCCAAATAAAGAATGATTTTAAAAATCAAAGCATTACTTCTACGTTTTCGTTTGCATTAATTTTGTTGTCGTTTGCCGTCTAGCATGTCGTATTGTCATGTCGTTTTGTTGTGTGTCGTGTTTGGTGTGCATACTCAGACGGTCCCCGGTTCAAAAGTGAGTCACGCCAGTTGGATGGTTAATATTCGTTAATAATCATACAGATCTGATTAATACATGACTGTAAAAAAAAATAATAAAAATAAAAATAAAAACACACATACACACACCGCACGCACACGCGATATTAATATAAATTTAACAAAAGCAGATATATGCTAGAACCAAATCATTAAAGCTTCGAGGACAATGTATACATGTATACATTTATGAATGAAAATTTTTTCAAAGAAATATAGCAATTTATGATTATTTATATCATTTTTAGTAGGCCTACACAACAAATGACAGAGGTGCTCTGAAGGAGAATTAATTGCCCATTTGTGTATGATCGATCGCAATTGCAAGACTTCATAATTTCCGTATTCTTATCATATTTTCGTCAAACTATTCACTTATATGTTACTCTTATTTTTTATTTAAACCATCTTAACTCCAGATCTACGGATTTCCCTTTAACACAATGGCTTAATATTAACCTCAATATGACCAATATTTTGAAGGAAATAAAACCGTATGGTTTTGATTTAAGCTATAAGTTGCTACAAACATAAAAGTCTACCTGGAATAAGTCCGGTTCCTGTACTCAAGTTTCCGCTAGGTATGGAACAACCGCTAGGTAGGGAAAGACCTCTAGTTAGGGGTGCACCGGATGACGATGGGGTACGAATTCCATTGCCCGGTTGACGAAGTGTTGGGACACTCGTTGTCGAGTTGGTACCCCTGCAGGATATGAAGCAAAATGATGGTTAGAAGTACTTAAGTGTTTTTTTTTTAATATTTGTTGAAAAAAGCATTCTATAAAAGTGACAGGAAGCCGTGATAACGACGTGGCGACAATGGCACGAAATTCTTTGGAATTAAAAACAAATTATTCTTACAAATATCTTGAAGATGCCTATGATTGTATTTCTTTATATTCGTGCTGTGGTACAAAATTATGTTTTTGTTAGTCCTGTATGAAAACTTAACATTATTTTTCCCTTACTATTATAACATTCAATACTTTTCGTTAAACTTTCAGGGTTTTTTTCTTCTTGTACATGCCAAACCAAATTATTGTTACAATCCTTGGCAAGACATTGCCTTCTGAATCATCTTTTTTTATTGGGGGTGATATAGTTATTGATAAGATTTGTGAAACATTAAGTGTTTGCTCAAAGTATGACAGTAGCCACCATGGAAAGTACTAGAAATCTTAAAGTTTGAGCAATTAAAAAAGTGGATAGATTTTATAACCTAAAACAGTCTGTACGATAGGATTATTCTGCTGCTAATGTCATCCTAAACTCGATAGTCTCTGTATAATGATGAAGCACCTATTGTGACTTTTGATACGTGTATACAAATAATAACCCCAAAAAAAAAAAAAAAAAACATTATAGCCCTTTTAAGAAAATGTTTAAATTAACTCTTCATTAAAAACAAACAAATCATTCATTAAGTACCTGTTGCATATACTGCAGCTATCTTCTGGAGGTGCAGACGTACATAGTTCAGTGACATTTAGACAATGGTAGGCCTGAGACACACTTTCCAGTAGAGTCCATTATCACCGCCTCTGACTCGCTCCAGTCGTGCACCCGCCATCGCATACGGCAAACAACCTTGTCCTTCAGCGAGAGCACCTTGACCCGTAGGCCACCATCTGAAATAACCTTGGTCTACCACCGGGTCGCAGCTTATGTAACCTGTTTCAGAGTGACAGAGACTTCGACATGAACACTTGTAGAACTAACCCTATGAAGCTACCAATCAATAAGGTGTTTTTTGTTTGCTTGGGGGGTGGGACCTGCAATTTTTCCCTACGCAGAAGACTTTCTTTGGTTTCATGAGATGGGGTGGGGTAATTCTTTGGATGCTGGGGTTTGTGAGATACAAGATCCAAGTTTGAGGTGTCTGAATAATCAAAGGCAAACCCGGGATTGTCAGAAGAGGACAAGCGTGATTATAAAAAAAAACCGCGAAAGCTCACGATCCCCAGTTTTGTTTTCTCCCGATATGTAGGCCCTAATTGTTTAGGCCAGTCCTCACAGACTCAACTCGGATGAAAGGGAGGGAGAGGTTAATTAAAAAACTTCGTGAAGTTCTACCAGTACTTCGGGACATAAGGAGGAGCAATTTTTCTATATCCTAAAATACTACTACTTCTAATAATGATAATAAAAATGATAATAATAATAAGAGTATTAATAATAACAAATAATTATTATTATAATAATAATGATAATACAAATAATTTTAAGAATCCTAGCCATGTGCTTTCTATTCTTGTTATCCATTTGATTCAATAGTAACTGTTGTTATTCAGTTGCTATAATACCATATATTCATAGATCTATGTTTGATATATACTCCAGATGGACGATCAATGAATGTATTTTTTTTAATATTCATTCCAAGCTTCGAAAGTGAAATGATATTCCTCGTTGCTAGGAATATACTCTTACTTTTTAATTTGCCGGCTGCGGAGTAACTTCTATTACTGCACTCAGGAGAAACATCGACAGTCGTATTGGCAAATGTAAAGTTAGATTCCACCTCGCTACAATCACACCAACCCTCACAGGCAATCCTGGAAGAAGGAGAAGAAGAAAAAGAAGGATAAGAAAAAAAGAAGAAGAAGGAGAAGAAGAAGGAGAAGAAGAAGAAGAAGAAGAGTGAGAACCAGCAGCAGAAAAGTAGAAGGGGAGGAGGCGGAAGAGGAGAAGTAAAGAGAAAGAAAGAAAGAAGAAGAAAGAGGAGGAGGAGGAGGAGGTATAAGAAGAACAAGAAGAAGATTCAGAAGGAGGGGGAGAGGAAGAAGAACCTCAACAAAAAAGAGAGATACAAAATGTAAATACTTTAACTGGGTATCACAAAGGAATTACTTTGTAGTGAGGGTTATTATTGGCCTATGTTTTTATGGCAAATGATACAAAAAATACGAAAAGGGGGAATGAATGGAAGATGTGTTCTCCTGAAGAAAAATAGAGTTATAGAATTTTTAAAAAATACCGGTGAGTGTCCTTGCTTACAATATATTCGTGAAATCCAATCCTTTATTCTATGAATTTGAATAATTTTAATGGTGTTTTAAAAAGAAAATAACAAAATCTGCTATATGAAAGAACACTGAAAATACATGAGATAAGTTTGTACTCTGAATTGCATGATTGTAACTACACTCAGGATTACGTGTTATTTCTTCAGTGTTCTAATTTGTATACTTTTCCCAAATTTTCTTTCAAACTGTGGTCCGATTTTTATATTCTAAGCATTGAAGAATATACTGTCGATTTACCATTTCAAATTATGACCCGCGTTTTAGCATTTACTTTAAAGTTGAATATATAGAACAAACATTGTTGTGTTGCGTCTACTCATTTGACACCAGGCGACTTTGCAACAACATTATGTATACTCTAAGATATTCAGATCATTTCCATCGATGATCAGGTTTAAATGCTTAATATTTACGTAGCACGTTGCTTTCGGAGGCACTCGTTTTTCTGAAGGTTCATCATTCCAAGTTTCTTAATTTCAAATGTCCCAGGGGGATATTATTTCATAAAATGAACGGGGTTCATAATTCCAAAAAATGATTTGGGGTTCATAATTTCGAAAATATAATAGGATTCGTTATTCATAAGTTTCGGTTCGTTATTATTATAAAAACGATACAGGAATACAAGTAACGAACCCTCGGAATTCGGAACATTATAGGAAAAAATGACATATAACAGTTCCTTTAGCCGTCTTGGTAACAATAGATCATTTACTACTTTACCTATTCATATTTGTTTACATAATCATTTTACCCCCCGGCAAAAAGGATGTCACATGCTCATGGACCTTTATCCCAGATTATCTTACTAATATTGGAAACCATAGATTCAATAATGCGCAATGAAGGGCCGTGTATTTTTTTCGATTGGGAAGATATGTATAGCATGTTGTATAAAGTTCATCCTTTAAATGTTTCGAGTTTATAGAATAATGCGGAAGGAAATTTTGTATGGGCGTATTATTCAATTTTATTTTATTTTATTTGTTTTGTTTTGTTTTGGTCTAGGTGCTTTAAATCATCAGAATCCAAGTTACAGACAAGATAGAACAAGTTATAACACGTTTACATGTCAACCGTTATATAATACGTGGTTCCTATTATTGATATACAAAATATTGATTGGGGTTAAGAGAAGCAATCTGTAACGATTGAGAAGAAAAAAATAGGTAAAGCAAAGAACATTCGCTGTGGTAAAAGAAAACAGCCGTGAATTTTATTTCTGATCATCTTTGAGGAGTTTTTATCGATGGTGGGGGTGGGGATGGGATGGGGTGGCAGTCTAGTCGTACAATGACAGGATGAAAGGGGGAGAGCAGCAACATAATTGTTGATAATTTAGTAGTGAAGTGACAAAACTTTAAGGGAATATGATTTTTTTTTTAATAAAAGAAAGAGGCTTTGAGACAATATATTTATTGTTCTGTCCCGTTTTGATTACGGCATGCATACTTAATGACTGTGCTTGGAGTTGAATGTTTTATTCTTGTAAGCTATCACATATATTACGGCATAATGGGGGAATAATCATTCCATTACATCCATGTTATGAGAAGCAGACATTTTAAAAAATGAAGAGGATGTTTATATCTTTACTGTGAAATGGGTTTAACAGCCTATTGTTATCGGTGCATGGCATGGTTTACATAAACAAGGAGTCGAAGGTTGGAAAACTTTCTGTTCAGTAGACAAAATACCAACAATACACATTTGATTTTAGTAATGAAAATAACCTAGTACATTCAATATTCTTTGTCGAGATTCGATTTGTTTTTGTTCGAGTTTGAGTTTTGATCACATTGGTCATAAGTTTCACCGGTCCAACATCACCCTGGACCTACATCTAACTGGTCCAACATCACACTTGACCTACATCTAACTGGTCCAACATCACACTGGTCATACGTTCCACTGCTCCAACATCACATTGGTCATAAGTTTCACCGGTCCAACATCACACTGGACCTACATCCACTGGTCCAACATCACACTTGACCTACATCCAACTGGTCCAACATCACACTGGTCATACGTTCCACTGCTCCAACATCACATTGGTCATAAGTTTCACCGGTCCAACATCACACTGGTCCTAACAACTGGTCCTATATTAACGGGGTAACCTCGCTAGTCATAAGGACCGCTATTCATAAGGACCTTTATTCATAACGAGTAATTTCCTATACGTGAAGGACCGCTATTCATAAAACGAAAAGGGGGTCACTATTCTTAAAGGCATAAAGGACCGTTATTCATAAGGACCGCTATTCGTAACGTGAGATGAGGGTCGCTATTCATAATTCACATTTAGGGTCATTACTCGTAAGGACTGCTATTCATAATACGAAATCGGGGTCGCTATTCATAAACATGACGAAATAATTTATATTGGGGGTCACTACTCATAAGGACTGCTATTCGTAATACGAAATGAGGGTCGCTATTCATAATACGAGAAGAGAGTGAATAACGACCCTCTTCTCGTATTATGAATAGCAACCCTTATAAATAACGACCCCGATTTTGTATTATGAATAGCGACCCTCTTCTTTGATTATGAATAGCGGTCCTTATGAATAATGACCCTTATGAATAATAACCCTTTTTTCAAATTATGAATATCGGTCCTTATGAATCGCGGTCCTTACGAATGGTGGTCCTTATGAATAGCTATACTTATGAATAGCGGTCCTTACGAATAGCGGTCCTTATGAATAGCGAGCGGACCCCATATTAACATCACATTAGTCCTACAACCCACAAGTCCTATTACAATGGTCCTACGTTTCACTGGTCCTACGTTTCACTGGTCCTACGTTCCACTGGCCCTACAAAACATTGGTATTGTGTCCCACCGTTAATCACATTGGTCCCATTGGTCCGATGAAAGTTCAACCCTATCATCCAAAAATCTCATCGATGTGACTTGTTTTTTCATGGTCACCATGTCGACCTGGTTTGTTTGGTTGGATTTTTCTAGTCACGCAAAGGTGAAATACGGGAATAATCCTGCTTTACCTTGACTTGTTTTGGGTGAAAATTGAGCGGGTAGGTAACACAATTTTGCGCATGGGTCACAAGAAGTAGACGCGATAAATTCTAAATACTGAAATCTTTTTGCAGTGAAATGTGTATTTTTTCATGAAAGAGATGTGAAAAGACAAAAGCCTGCTAGTTAAAAAGAGTGAAATTATGTCTGGTTCATGCTCAATCAATATTAAGATACAATCAATTAACCCTAGTAACCTTCTACTTTGTCCTTTCGAATTTAATCATTCAAGATAATGTGTCCCATGTACACGAATTTTAGGCGAGTTTGATGATGAAACATTTTGAACTTGAAAAACTTGCTTTCGCGAAATCTTTATCCTATTGAAGTGTACTGTCAATGGATATGATATCCACTAAAGTGTATCCCAACTTGCAAATGACAGAAGTATATCATAATTAAATGGGCAAGTCCAAAGTATTCATTCAGTATTCCATATGTTACCAAGTATTGAGGAATTCTAAACATAAATTGACATGAAATGTGTCATTTCACTTCATAATTATTCTGGTCCAAGCTTTTCGAGGCCTGTAAAAATAAACTTAATCCAGTGATTAGATACTGTACTGTAACCTTAGATGTGGTCGGTAACGTATGGGACGAAAGAAACTTGGATTTGTCCAAAATAAATAGTGATGTATCACACCGTGACATGCTATCAAATTTGACGACGTGAATCATTCATATGTTAAATAATCATGTATGTAATTACTGTATACTTACAACGGACACAAGTGCGTCGACACAATTAGTTGCCAGTCCGTGTCGACACCGCCTCCATTCCGTGCCCCAAGTCCATAATTCATCGTCAACAAAAGCTGAAGCAACACCAAGAAATAATAACTGATTTCCATCTTTACTTTCTTGAGTATAGTTATCTTATTCACACACAATATTTAAGAGTAAATATTCCGACTCATTTGCGCTTTGATGTATCGCGAATCATCTTGTTGTGCAGTATTTTCCAGCAACTGAAGTCTCTCTCTCTCTCTCTTTCTAATGATATCTGATAGAACATACACTGTATATAGAAACGTGATCTTTAAGTCACACCCTAGAAAATAATGGCATTTCAACTGACTCGCCGAGGACACCCGAATGACGATGCTGTACTGTCTCACTAAAATCAAATGGTTTCCAACGAATAGGTAAATTTACGGTTACTCATTGTAGATTTGTCCTCAATGTGACGAAACTCCAAACCGATGTGTTAAAATGATGTAAGCAACGGTGTAAATTCCCTTAATATTGCAACGCGGCATCCTGTCTGACTGCTCAATATTTACACTGGTATTTATTCATATCAGTTGTCTATGAATTGGATAGCATCCGCACAGCGACACCATGGCACCAAAAGAACAATAGCTAAACTAGTTCCGTCGTGCTCCACGGCCAGCTACCGGTTTGAGCCGTGTAACGTCCCACCAATTTGATGATTTGTCGATCCTAATTCAGATCCAATATCATTTCGATTCCGGTACTGTGGAAGTTCCATCCATTAGAATGATTCAACAGCTTAATTTTGTAACTTTGCCCTTGATTCTGGCGCTCTTTTGGGTCTTTTTGCTAGGACGCTTCTCTCAAACGGGTTTTAATAATAAAAGGTCTTGTTATCTCGGTGTTAAATTTGTGAAGGTGAAATTGAAGTCATACTTCCGACACGTCCCACCAATTTGATGATTTGTCGATCCTAATTCAGATCCAATATCATTTCGATTCCGGTACTGTGGAAGTTCCATCCATTAGAATGATTCAACAGCTTAATTTTGTAACTTTGCCCTTGATTCTGGCGCTCTTTTGGGTCTTTTTGCTAGGACGCTTCTCTCAAACGGGTTTTAATAATAAAAGGTCTTGTTATCTCGGTGTTAAATTTGTGAAGGTGAAATTGAAGTCATACTTCCGGCGGACGGATGAATATTAAACAACATGCAAAGGATGATGATAACCGGCGTTTATTATTGATATATGCATCAAGGAAACTTTTAGCGAGAAAGGGTGGAGTCTTAAAGATCTGAACTGAACGAAGTCGTCTTAAAGTACGCCTGTATATAGTTACAAGGTCAATGGTGTCATCAGTCGTCAAATAATGAATGAAGAACTCACACTTGAATGCCATCGATTTGATTTGATGTAGAGATCAATAAATTAGTATTTCAAAACTAAAAATTGATAACAGGTACCTAAATAATGCTACTCAGAGTTCCAGCCACCTTCCACATACCAGGCATATCTGAATCATTCAATAAATTCTTCTAAAAGATTTACAAGTGAGTAGCAGTCCGAACTATACGAATCCTGGAAAACAAAGAGCTAATTTTACAAATTTATTGGACCTATGATAAATCCGAACTATTCCCTTGGTCATAATTATGATCGTACATGTGAAGCGGCATTTAAGTCATCTTCGCATTGTTCTCATGTCTTGTAGTCCTGCAGGATTTACATTGTAAGTAAATTTATCTGTCATAATTATGCCTGGGGGACATAAGACACGAGGATGTGAATTATTATTATGTAGTAGTTATAGAATCGTTTAATGGAAGGGATTCGCAAGGTGGATAATGGAGGAATCCACAGTGTTGTCGATGATTTAGAAATAAAACGAAATAAATGATATCAATACATGATGAGTAAAGACACTATAACCAAAATTTACCTCATCTGGGTGGAGTATGGCAAATGTAGATTAATGTCTTGCCAAAGGACATTAGAGCCGCGGCGGGACACCACCTCCAATTATCTGTTTGGGTTGATGTGCTGTTGTCATAGGCGTTTATATTATCATTGATCTTAATCAGGTGGGCTGTATATAATACAGACCACCTTATGTTTTCGTTAGAATATTTTTCTTATTTCCACCCACTTTTTTGTTAGCACGATAACTTAAAAATGGCTCAATCATATGCCTTGAAATTTGGCACATATATGTATCGGCATAAGGACAAAGTAAAATAAGGTTTTCAACCTTGACCATGATTGATGACGTCATCTAGGCGCCATTTTGTGAAAATCAACTCACGATCATATCTTCATAACGGAAAGTCATTTCCCATTCATATTTATCATGATCAAGGTCAATATCCGTCCGGTCAATTCCAGGTCAAAAACGCGCGCGTACGCCATTATTAGCGTTAGCATTTCATAAAAAGTCGCGCACACGCGCATGCGCGCGCGTTTTTGTTCGTCACGGCCGAACGCAAAATAATTCATCCTAGATTTTTTTTTGACACGGTATTCCTCATTTTTTTTCGAACAATTTGATACCATGCTTATCTCTTTATGACCATTAATAAGGGAATGAGCATCCATTCAAGTTAAATGTCCGTGCGCGCGAGCTCTTGTAATACATAGCATATATGGGCAAAAACATGCCTATAAACAATCCATTATAGCTCTTTTGGATGCACCGGAACCCTCAAACTTTTTCCATATTTGGATAGAGTATGGGTCGGAGATATGATTTCATGTCTCATTTGGCCATCAAGTAGATCGGGACGTCATCATAATGGCCTTGAAACTCAAAATACGAATTTGCATATTATGACGTCAGCATATTTTTGGAAAATTGAGTGTATCTCTGTAAATATTGATTATTTTTCTCCCAAATGTGGATATGTTGTAGTTGAGGTAATTGTCTACAAGGTTGGTACACACTAATTTTCATTTTAATGACGTCATCATAGCCAAAAATTCAATCAAAGGCCACATGTCACAATTTCTTCATTTGCGCGTTATGTCTATGGAAGGTGAATTTCGTTCACATGATGTGTCTACATGACATTATCCTTTGAGCTCTATCTAGCTTATTTGTGCTCTATGTTCTCCCAAATTTTGGTATGTTATAGCTGAGACCATGGGCTATAGAAACTGTGCTTTTGGTCTTTTGATCAGATGTTGAGATTGCGACCATGCCAAAACGAGTCATCAAAATTGAACCATATTTGAAACACTTGAATTTAAGGTCAAGGATCAGTATAACATGTCATCAAAATCCGAAGGCGCACCATGACGCTCACGTACGCGCGCGTCAAAATAAAAAAAAATCCTCAAAATCACTTTTTAATCAAATAAGAGTGAGTTTTAGGCCATTGTGAGCGCGCGGTTCGTGCGTAACGTACGCAATTACACAACATATAATCGCCATTCTTTTTTCTTTCATGATATATTACCCATTTTTTCGAACAATTTGATACCATGGTAATATCCTTATGATTATTAATAACGGAATGAACGTCCGTTCAAGATAAATGTCCGTGCGCGCGAGCTCTTGTAATACATAGCATATATGGGCAAAAACATGCCTATACAAAATCCATTATAGCTCTTTGGGATGCACCTGGGCCGGTATTCAATTAAATACTTAGAATAAGTAAGAAAATTACTAGGTAAATGGCTAAGCTAAGAAGTTTATATACTTATCTCGTATTCAAATCGCATTTTAGACTATTACTTACCTGAGAAAAATCTAGGTAAAATAATTACTGAATAGCATTGTGACATCACACCGTCAATCAAAAGTAATGCGCAATTATCGCGTCGCAATAAATGCGCGCTAAGATAATTGTGGGCAGGTTATGATACTGCGTAATAAAACCATATGCTTGACAAGCGCCAATCAAGGCCTCCAAATGATTGGCTAAAGTCTGGTAGGGAGCCGTCTAAAATTTAGGGTAAAATACTTAACCAAAAGTTTGAATTGAATACCAAAATTGGCTAAGTATTTTATCAACGACAAATACTAAGTAAACAGCTAAAATTTTGTAAGTATTGAATTGAATACGGGCCCTGGACTCCCAATTTTTTCATATTTTGATAGAGTATATGAGTCAGAGATATGATTTCATGTCTCATTTGGCCATTAAAAATATTCTGACGTCATCATAATTGCATTGGAACTCAAAATACGAATTTGAATATTATGAAGTCAGCATATTTATGGAAAATTGATTGTATCTCTGTAAATATTGATCGGTTTTCTTCCAAATTTCGATATGTTATAGCTAAGACAACTCTCTACAAGCTCAGTGGCCACCGTTTTTCATTTTGATGACGTCATCATAATAAAAATTTCGATTAAAGGCCACATGTCAAAAATTTCTTAAATTGCGTTTTATGCCTATGAAAGGTGAATTTCGTTCACATCATCCTGAATCTACATGTCATTGTTTTTATAGCAGTATCTCGCTTATTTTTGCTTTATTTTGTCTCAGATTTTAGTTGGAACAGCCCACCTATACTTGTTCCAAACAAGTATTACATGTCTAGTTTTATTATTATTATTATTATTATTATTATTATTATTATTATTATCATCATCATTATCATCATTATCATCATTATCATCATCATTATAATGATTATTATTATCATTATTATTATCATTATTATTAGTAGTAGTAGTAGCAGTAGTAGTAGCAGTAGTAGTAGTAGTAGTAGTAGTAGGCATAGTAGCAGCAGCAGTAGTAGTAGGAGTAGTAGTAGTAGTAGTAGTAGTAGTAGTAGTAATAGTAGTAATAGTAGTTTTCTTTAAATGATTACGGCATGAAGAGAAGATTGTATATGTACCT
The DNA here is from genome assembly GCA_037976565.1 of Mesocentrotus franciscanus. Lineage (NCBI taxonomy): Eukaryota > Metazoa > Echinodermata > Echinoidea > Camarodonta > Strongylocentrotidae > Mesocentrotus > Mesocentrotus franciscanus. The sequence goes on along the minus strand of CP137666.1, from coordinate 5,379,510 downwards.
GCGAAGAAACGGGTTCTATGACAGGTTAGTAAAGTTAAATGAAATTTTTATTTTCTAACAGAAATAAGATAATTATCACTTCAAATCGCTGAAATGATGTGGAATGATGTTAAATCAGATAACAAAACTTTTTTTTCAATATGTAATAAAACCCAAATAACACTAAGGACACTGACATCAAACCATAAGATTATTGGGCATGTTCTGTGATATATGTCATATATGCTTCTGTGATGCTTCTCGTTATAATCTAATCGTTGCGTCATTACGCATTTCGTTTATTTCTTTGTTTTCATGTTGACAATGTTTAACGAATTCCTTTAATATTTCGATGATATGGCCTTAGAACTACCTGTGGAGCGATCGTCCAGCGGCCCGGACCAAGAAAACCCATACGAAATTGAGCCAGACGAGGAACCGCATTTCTACACAGGTGTCCGTAAAGCCCCCATCACACCAAACTAGTTCTCACTACGTTCTGGAACCGTCCTAGAAAATCGTAAAACAGGTCGTGGTCGGGGCAGAATGTGTAAATAATGTCTATAATACGATCCTAGTTCGTTCATAAACAGTCCTCAATACGTCCTTCTCGTCTGTACCCCGTCCACAGTCAGTTCATATCAAGTTCAGATCGGGTAAATTTGCCATTTCCAAGCCAGTCCGTAGTCCGTTTAAATCCATTATTAACTAGTTCTACCTCGTTCCTAATACGTCCAAACCCATTCTAACAAGTTCGCCACTTGTTCTAACTAGTTTTTCACCCGACCATCCCGTTCAGAGACAGTTCAACTCGTCCTCATCTCGTTCTTAGTGCGTTCGAACGCGCACCTAGAGCGTGTGCAATCCCGTCCTGGCTCGGGAACTATAAAGACCCAGCGCGTTCTCGCCATTCCTCATTCCCGTTCAACTTCAACGCTTCAAGCTTTGCAGATCAAGACATTCAAGTGAAGCCCCCATCACACCAAACTAGTTCTCACTACGTTCTGTAAAATGTTGGCAAACGGGCTCAAACTGTGTGCCAACGGAGTCAACGTAGTAGCAACTGTTTACGATCTGTTTAAGAACTGCATGGACGGGCTCAGACTGGCTTGGACGGGAAGGGTGCTCTAGAACTTTGAGCCTGTTCAAAATGTTCCCCGTCCTGCAATTAGACGGAGTGACAACGGACTTAAAACGAGATAGACGTACTGCGAACGGAATTGCCGTACTTCGATCCTACTAGGAACGTGTTACAACGTGATGTGGTCGAGCATCAATTAGCAAGAACGCGAAGGGTTTGTATAGCCCTCGAACCAGGACGGGATTGCACACGCACGATAGGAGCGCGTTTGAACGCAATAAGAACGAGATGAGGACAAGTTTAACTGTCTCTGAACGGGGTGGTTGGGTTATAAACTAGTTAGAACAAGTTTCGAACTAGTAAGAATGGTTTGGACTGCTTGAAAATGTCAAATTTACCCGATCTGAACTTCATATGAACTGACTGTGGACGGGTACAGACGAGTTGGACGTATTGTGGACTGTTAATGAACGAACTAGGATTGTATTATAGACATTAGTCCAGTCCGAGCCCGTCCATGAAATCCTTAAACAGTTTTTTTTTCTTTGCCTCATCAGAGGATTTATTAGATATACATGGTTTACATTCAAAGATACAATAATACACATCAAACTTACATAATCACAAAAGCATCATTATCTGCATAACAAAGAATTGAAATTAAGTTTTGCTTTGCAAAGCATTTGAATCATCATTAACATAAGAATTATACTGATAGTTTTGTTTCCCCCCCCCCTTTTTTTTCTTTTTTTCCCCCTTTTAAAAAAAAATAACACGTAACAGCTCTTTTGGTAGAAACTTGTGCTCTCTGGTCATATTTATATTTGACTGAATTTCCACTCTTTTTATAATTTCTCTCTGGAAAATTTGTTTGAAAGCAACATTTCTTTTGTCTATTCCGGTCATATTTCGATCGACAATCAATTTATAAATGGTCCAAAAAGCTATAGTTAGGAATAATGTACAATGATTTTCACAATCTATTTTGAGCAAGTGTTGGATACTGAACTTCAATATCTTTACTTGGTATATTTCTCGTAGTATTTCTTTAAGATGTTTAATGAAGGGCTTATTTAGTTTGCATTCGATAAATGCGTGATTTATATCCTCTTTTATATTACATTTTGGGCATAAATCGTCATTTGCTATTCCCCATTTGAAAAGATTACTTTTTACTGGCAATAGATTATACAGTAATTTCAAGTTAAACTCTCGCAATTTGTTTTCTCTAATGTGTGCAAGATTACGCTTGAATACCGTAGACCAATCAATATCTACATTAAGTTTCTTTTCCCAATAAAGGCAACATGTGTTAGTTAATACAGTTCTTGAAGGAATGAGTTTATAAAAACGATTACTACTCATATCAGTAACATGTTTTACCCTATTTGCAACCAAAAGTCCTTAAACAGTTGATGTTACGTTCAGCTCCGTTCGCACACAGTTTGAGCCCGTTTGGCAACATTTTCGAGAACGTAGTGAGAACTACTTTGGTGTGATGGGGGCTTAACATAGACAGTACCAACAGGTCTGAACAGGATGGACCACTGACCAACGCTCAAGAAGACACCAATGGATACCTATGGTATCGAGGAGAGGGATCATCAAGGAAAGAGTCATCAGACCTTGATCAAAACAAGAAAGCTCCAGGTGACCGCCTGGTATATTATGAGCTAGAGGAAAGCAAAGAAATACTGGAAGACAAAGCAGTGACTGATACAACACCTGCATATCTTGATTTTGATGTGGATGACAAGCCGAAGGCAGCCAAAGAAGAAGTTCAAGTTCAAGTTCATTTTATTCAAAACCACACAAAACATGATATAATCTTTTACATAAAAAGAGACTGGTAATAGTACATTAATCAACATTTTTTTTTTCTCTTTACCTCTTCAGAGGGACTTTATTAATCAATTTCAAAATACATATAAACTATTTACAAAACAAGTAAAATGAAACATATGAATTATATACAAGATCAACATAATTTCTTAAAATGATCATTATAACATTTCTATTACTTTCTTAACTTCTTCATTATCGAAGTATCTTATATTTTCTTTGTATTTCAAATAAAATTTTAATGATGAAATAAAATTATTTATTAACCTCTTTGGATTGGTTGGTACTTCTCCAAAGTTCCGCTTTACGTAATCTTTGTATATTATCAGTTGTGCATAATTTATCAAGAAATTAAGTAAAGTAAATTTCTGTTATTTATTTTATATCCAATCAATAACATTTTCATATCAATTTTTTTTTCTATTTTAAAGATGAAATACATAATTCTTGAGATAATTTTCCAGAAAACTCTTAACTTCTTACAACGAAATATAAAATGCTCAATAGTTTCTTTTTCACGACAAATTTCACATTCGTTAGACTGTACGATTTTCCATGTAAAGAGATTGTCTTTAGAGGGCAGTATCCTATGAATTAATTTAAAATTATATTGTTTTATATTATTGTCTCTTATCTTATTAAATTTGAACTGATATATATCTTTCCAAACAAATGTTTCTGGTAGGCCTAAAATATTTTGCCAAAAATGGAAACCAACTTTATCTTTTTTCTTTTCTAGCATTAAATTATAGTAACTTTTCGCTTTAGTACATTCAACGTTTATAACATCTAAAGTTGTCTCAATGCAGATTGTTTCATTGAGACTTGAAGCTTTGTTTAAACGTAAATTTTGTGACCAATATTTTGGGAATGCTTTTTTTAATTTTGACATTTTGAATAAAAACAACAGATTCTTTACATCAAATTGTTTATTGAATAGAGAGTTATCTATCCATGTACCTTGATTCATAACATGTTTAATTTGAAAAATTCCTTCTTTTATCCACGACGGGAAATACAGAGGTTTTTTATCAATTATAATATTACTATTATTCCAAAGTATTTCATTGGGAATATTTTTTACTTCAAATTTATTTACATATCGAATTTCTGACCATGTGCAAAGCAAATCCCTATAAAACGTTGGTAAATTTCTTTTTTTTACATTTTCATGTGTTTAATATGATAATTATACTGTAAACATAACGGCATCCCGCCAACTCTTTCAGTCCAAAATGAAAATAATGTCTTTCACATTGCATCATCTGCATTAGAAAACTTATATATCCAAGATAATCTAAGTGAATTAGCTTTCAAAATCAAATCAACCATACCAAGCCCCCCTTCTCTTTCTGTCTTGATACAAACATTCCGTTTTACTTTTTCACGTCTAGAATTCCATATAAATGTATATATAGTCCTATGTAAAGCCTTGCATATATGAGTAGGCATTGAGACAGCTGTGCCTACATAGACGAGCTGAGGAATTATCAAACATTTTATAATTATTATTTTTCCATAACAGGTCAGTCGTCTCATTTTCCACGTCTTAAGAATATTATTAATTTTTTCAACTTACCCTTCCCAGTTCATATTACTAACATATTTATCTTTTTTACCAACGTAAACACCTAAATGTTTTATTGGTTCTTCTGTAAATTCAATATCATATTTTGTCGTATCTAATTTTTTCATTTTAAGTACTTTTGTTTTGTTCCAATTAATCTTTGGACCTGCAAAATACTCAAAATCGTCTAACTCCTTCATAACATTATCTACTGATTCCATTGAATTAACAAATAATGTGGTATCATCTGCGAATTGTGTTATCTTTACTTCGCTAACCTTCTGAACTTCTATATCTTTGGTTGTAATATTTATCCCTCTTATTTTATTGTTTTCTCGAATTTTATTTGCTAGTATTTCTGCCACTAAGATAAATAACGAAGCTGATACTGGGCAGCCTTGACGAACGCCCTTTTGAATATAAAATGTTTCAGATAGCCACCCATGCTGTGACACCCTACCATGGGCATTAATCAACATATATTAACTTGATTACATCATAAAATGAATGGTTTTAGCACCACTTTAGAAGCTAAGCTTGTGAGCGGGGCCCTATAGTCAACAAAATACATACATTAACAATATGGCAAGGTGAATAAAAAGAATTTAACGTATATACAAGGGATGGACAGACTAGGCTACAGAATATAGAGCACACACGCGCCCGCACACACACACACGCACACACACACGCACGCACACACACACGTACACAGCAAACACACTGATGAAAGCAACCTCAAGAGACAGTGAAGTCGACGGAGCAACCCGAGAGTCAGTATAGTCCGGTAGTAGACGTGGCTGAGGAGGATTGCCAGTACAGGAAACTTGACCGCAGTCCCAACAAATCAGGACACCTCAAAAACCACCCTCATCCTCCAGGAGATGACGAGTATGGACACCTAGAACCTGTGAACAGTGATACAGAAGATACTCCAGGGTGTCCTGCAGCAGAGACGTGTCAGACCTTGGACAGGAGTCAGATGATGAAGCCGGTTGATGAGAAGTTGAAGGTGGAGAGTTGTGCAGAATATGGACAGCTTGATATGACTGAAGCTGAACAGCATACAGCGCCATCTAGTGCCACCCCTCTCCCCGAGACCGTAGATCCTACGCGAAAGAGAACGCCGGATGATAATGAGGAAGTGTATGGGACTCTTTAAAGATAAAACTGAGTTCTGCTCATATGATCACATTGTGAAAAAATAATTTGGAAGCAGTTAGGAAAGATTAGGAAAGATAAGAATATGTATGTAAGGTTTTGTAATCATGATAATAAATTGACGCGCAGTCATGCTAAAAGTCACTAGCAGTACACACTGAAGTGTGAGTATATGGGACTACACACAGTCATGTGGCATGGAAGTTTGGTCCGAACGTTTATTCCCCCCCCCCTTCATATCCCCTCATGTTTCAAATGTGAGGGTATTTGATGAGCAATCCTTCAAAGGGAACATTTCTACTATGATATTCTTCCAAACAAACATTGAAGAACGTGAAATCTCAGATATTTGTATTTGTCACATACAGTACCTTCAACAGAACTCAACCTTCTCTTCAAACAATATCTATTTCCATTCCGTCTTGTCACCTGCATCATTCAATAAACATTTCATTTAAACATTCTTGTATTTCACATGTCTTTTGTGAGGCAAATATTGTCGGAAGTGCTCCGAAAATAGAAAGGGAAATGCAATACGTTTTCTGTGACATTTAAAATGGTTGCATTCATTTGTGTATTGATCGTTGATTTATTTCCATGTTTAAATGTAGGCCTATGTCTCAAGTTTGTGTTTAGCAATGTATTGCTTTAATTTTATTGGCGTGTTTCATTCAATAATGAATATTTACGCCGAATTCAAATCGCATTAATCAAAATTAAAAGGGAGCAGAAAAAATGTAAATTTTGTTTATGTAGTCTTGATAATTAAGAGTAATTCCTTATTCAACCCTTCAACTGGGAGAAGCGCCCCGTTTATTTCCACTGTGAGTGATTTTATTATCCTCAGCTAATATACATGTACCTCACACCACGTGGCCAGGTTAGTCATATCTTTTCATTCAGCCATGGGAAATGGCTGAAAATGTAAATAAACGGAAGGCATTCCTCTTTTGAGAAAGTTGGTCTGTTTTACACTAATATTTTATAAAACGCAAATCATCGAGTTGTATGCACTGCTAGGCGATTCCATGCAATGTGTCCCGTACGACATATATCTTTTATATTTATATATAATATATATTTATGTCATCCAAAAACGAAGAATCTCCTCATATGATCATTAACTGATGTCGATGAAGGTGAAAGAACAATAAGTCAATGATTATCTTTTATTTGTTTTTCTTAATTTTTTGAAGAAATATGTGGGGAAAAAAGCAATGTTGTGTAGGACACATAGTAGGAAATTACCCTACTGATAATTGCTTGAACTGAAGGCTCACACCCCCACCCCCTCCCCGTCCAAAGTTTTGCACAGCGTGTTTAATGGCAAAGATATTCATGGCAGAGTATATTTCTGCATCATAAAGATATGTCACACAAAAAAGACGGTTTAGAATCAATCACCAAGTCCTCAGTGCAAACTGTATTGGTTGTTTCACTTTGATTGGCTTGTACTATCTTCGTCGACATTGAGGTATGAGCAGACATCCTCTCTAAATTTAGTAAGATTAGATTTTGAACTAGAATATTATTTCATTTGTGCTCATCATAACATCATCTATACTCCAGTATAAGGATTGTACACTCTCAATGTAATAAGTGCATGGATATTGGATATCCACTGTACTTGGGAGTCATACTTAAGATGACTCATTCTGGTTGGAGTGGGATCCACGCTAAAAAAAGTGAAGAGAATCCACTCTTAAAAGAATAATTCAACCATAAGTTCTGAGTGGATTCAATGGCAAGGGAAGTGACAAAAATAGACTCAGAAAAACAGATTTCTACTCCTCTGTATTAAGAGCAAGGGCAGTGCTATGCGAGTGTATTGTATTGTTGGTTAAAAAAAAAACATTTTGTCGCATGCATCGTGGTGTATGTGAAGGTATTTATCTTTCCATTCCACAAAAGCACAGCTTAAAGCTCATCTAAAGTGTTGGGAGCCCCAAATTGCAAGGATTATCAAAACAACTGTGTTTGAAGTCGAATATTGATGAAAAAATACAAATTTAAGGTTTTCTGCGTACAACACAAAACCTAAATTATGTACTCTTTTATCAACATTTGTCTTCAATCACATTTTGGGGGGAAATCTTTGCATAGTATATCTTAAATGACATCCTCTTTCACATTATGATACAATTTAAGTGAAATTTTGCCATCAAATGTTTGGGGCTCTCAACACTTTAGAGCGTTCTCTAGTAAATGAGGAAATGATTTTGCGTGGAAACATTAAACGCGCGTGATACTCTGGACAAGGAAGGAAGATGAACAATTCCCCGTCTTTAGCTGTTGTTTGAAACGGAGTCGGGCTAACTCGGACCAGGGAACAACTCGGCCCAGCTGCAAAAATGGTCAGTTTTTGCAGGGTTGGAGTTAGTGTTAGGGTTAGGGTTGGGGTTAGAGTTAGGGTTAGAGTTAGGGTTAGAGTTAGGGTTAGAGTTAGGGTTAGAGTTAGGGTTAGAGTTAGGGTTAGAGTTAGGGTCAAATGACACAAAAAAATGACCGTTTTTGCAGCTGGGCCGAGTTGTCCCCTGGTCCGAGTTAGCCTGGATCCGTTTGAAACATAACACCACAAATTTGTTTAAAACAAAGTAATTCGTATTCACATCCCACTGGATTATTATGGTCTTGTGTGTTCATCCTTTCGTTGTCCATGATATGCTAATTCGATTGGAAATTTAACGGAACTTTCTATTTTTGCAATAAAGAAATATCTGTCATCCAATTGAATTCACTACCTAGTCAATAGTTTAGCTAGAAATTAAAAAAAAAATGCTTTAACTGAGCGCGAGATAGGCTGTATCTTATGTGAAAGGTGGCTTATTTCGTAGTAATGATATTCTGATTCAACATGTTTAGGGTCTTAAAATACACATTGTATCGATGAAAGTGGTCATGTACAATGATTTTTTTTCTGTTGTGGAGATATCAGGTAAATTATTAGGATAATAAAGCGATGGCGGTTGATAACGACTATGATTGTGTTGAAAATGATGATGATGATGATAGGATGATGATGGCGATAATAATGAAATTGACGACGATGATAATAATAATGCCTATGATGATAATGACGATGATGATGACAATGGAGATAATGATAATGGGATGAGGGCGGTGATAATGATGATCAACAGAATGTATCAATATTTTGCATCTCTTAAATTTCTCGTATACCATGTCTGAACCTTTCATTAATATGTGAGAGAAATAAATATCCATTTCAAACGTCCATGAATAAATGAAATGAAATGAAAATAAATGAACTTTTTCCTTATCAAGCGCAATCATCCCTGTTCCCAAGCTATTCTTCAAAACAACTAATGAAGAACATAGAAGAATCTTCTTGTTTGGTACAAGTTATGAGCATTATTAAATCATTTCACATGTCTTGGTGTCTTGCCGAGGGAAGTGGTTACGAATTCTTCAAAAAGGGGTTTGGAGAATCGGAAATGATGTCTGAAGTGGAACATCCGAACTAGGTTGAATTCAAAGATGAGACATATGCTCTCTCTTCTCTCCCGAGTTGTTTTCAGTTCGAGGGGGTTATGAGTATAAAAACATTAAGATATAATGATGTAAATTTGTTTTATTATTCAGCTATAATCAGTGGGATTGGATTGGACGAAATAGGTTTCTATTATGTACGGTGATAAGTTAGATGAACTTAAGTTGACTTATAGAAATTCTTTTCGATCGTATTATACATTTGTCCATAATTAACGGATTCAAGGAAGCGGATAGAATTTCCCTTTTTCAAGAAAGACAAATAGTCGCCAAAAGACACCCACATAATTATGGTTCCAGACGTGTTTAATTTCAAATACCATACATCTATCTGATCAAACACAAATTCATATTTTAACATTGGTACAGTGTTATGCAAATTGCGGAAAGGATTACGTATTTGATTATGATTTAATTAAACTATACTTCATGCCTAAAGTTTTATGTGAAACCATGGATGCCTATGATGGTTGTGCCCTGCCTATACCCCTACTAACCATTATGTTTTTCTTCTTCTTTCTTTTTTTTTTTTAAACAATATCCAGAGTTAGCGTAGGGTTAACTAGTAAATCCCATTGGCCCGTATTCAGAGGCCGGGTTTAAGTTGATCAGCGGTCTAAGTGTGGTTTTATTCAACTTTGGTTTAACGGTTTACCTTTAGTGGCCTGGGGTTTAAAGGGATCCGGTAACTTTGTCTCAGATTCTGAAACAAAATTCTGGATTTAGCTCATGATGCAATGATAATCATAAACCTTTAGGTCAGTCAGGAACCCCATGACTTTTACAAGCTGATCGCCTGTCTGATTATCAAGATATTTATGATTGGAATTACAAATTTTGAAAACCGTTCGCCTGACGGTTTTCATAACACTATAGTCTATTAGGGAAAACGAGTATGGTAAAACCGGTCAATCAAAGATTTTTACTTTTTGAGGCACTTCTTGATCATTTTGAAGCGCAATTTTTTTAGGGCTTCATTATTACACCATATCACAGACACTAATAACATGTAGGGCCGTGTATCTCAGATTTAACACTGTTAAACGATCCCTTTAAGTTAAACCGGGCTTGTACACACAACTTGTAGTGACTGTGATATGAATTTCAGAAGGATAAGAGGTGATAATAATTTTGATCATAATATTTTCCATCAAAAAAGAAGAAGCCTAGAACCAGATGATAAAATGTGAGTACTAAACCACATCTGGAACACGTCATCATCATGATCAGTGCACTTCGTACTCTGAGAATATTGATATAAAATGCTGCCCTATCATTTTCAATTATACTTCTTGCACATCTGATGTGCAAGCTCGGTTGGCGGCTGACACAAATGTTCCAGGGTCAGGGTTGTCTCGCTTGTATCCTGGCCAAATTTTTAGGATTAACATAACAAAAACATAACCGGATTTGGCTATGTGGAGCCAAGAAAATGTCCATACCACTCGCCTGAAAAATCCGCCCAGGTTAATACTATACCTACATCACTAGGCATGTCCGGTAAGGTGAGTTGCGTGAGAAAGAGATACATGGTCCAAAGGTTATTATGCTACAAAAGCGAAATAGACAGGAAAGGAAAACCATGTAAATTGGGATCGCCTTAGATGAGAAACTTTCATCTCATTTTGTAGGAACACAGTACTTGCATGTAACATTATACTAATATTTTTTTCTAATACAATTACACCACATTTTGTATCTGACGGACAGTTCCATATGTGTCTATACTTTGTGCTTTTCAGCAAGAGTTTTGTGTCATGCTTTTGTAGACCCAAACCATTTATGTACATTACATAATCAGAAATTGATCAAGACACAACATGACAGAGGTATCGTGAGAAGCAAACAAACACATTCAAGTGTACTAATAACATCTTGATATGGTCATAGACGGGGTTAAAATGTTGTTGATGTACTTTGTGCGTGTTTGTTTCGTAATGCAAGGTAAAATCCATCCGTGAAAGTTCTGAAGAAAAAACGCTAAACCCACAGCATTGGCAAAACTAGTGTTAATTGTGATCCCGCCACGATAAATATTGTCTTAAAAAGTTGAAAGTACATGTACCTTTAACATAGTCTAGAGCTCTTACTGCAGTACCCATCTTTTTGCATGGGTTCCAATAAGCATTTCCAGATATGCAATGAACATTGCATATTTTACAAGAACCTTCAGTTGATTTCACACAGGCTCATTTCTATAAAAGCAATTTTTCTTTAAAGATTTTTTTTGTGGTCAATTTCCCAGTTAGTTCGTACAATGTTATATATGCATTTTTTTACAAATAAAATTGTTAATAAGTTTTTTGTACAGGCTACCACACAACTTCATATTGATGTTATTGAAAATATCCGCAAGAAACCAAGGGATAGTAGCTTTCAAAGATAGAGTTGAATATTTCTAGGTCCTTAAAAAACATCAACTTCTCTCAAATTTCACTAGTTCATTGACCCGTTTCTCAGAAATCTCTGTATTCGTCCAAGTTAACTTTATGTCAGAGTAGATTCTCCCTTTGACCATTTGGTCTGTATTTTACTGATTTATATTACCAGACGCCTCGACTAAGTGATGTTTAAGGAAGGAAAAACGAAACCTCGGTCTAACTTCCTTAGTTAAACTCGACTTTAGACAGTGCTTACCCAATGTCCGGTTTAAATCTGAGTAAGATATACAGTCCAATGATTTATGTTTCGGTTTTCCTTTGGTACCATATAATTATGTTGTATTAAATATTTGTTTCCTGATGACCACATCTTTATGCATGCATTCTACTGCTACTACTACTACTACTACTACTACTACTACTACTACTACTGATAATAATAATAATGATGATGATAATAATGATGATAATGATGATGATGATGATGATGATGATGATGATGATAATGATAATAATAATAATATTAATAATAATAATAATAATAATAATAATAACAAATAAGATCAATGATTATTAAAACGACTATGACAACAACACAGCAACACAAACATATAAATAGGTTGGAAGAAGTTAGATGATGAGTGGTGTAAAGTGAATCACAAGAAATGATAACGATGATAGGTGAAATGATCCATCATCAAACTCTTGTTTTACCATAACTTTAACTCAAACGGGAATGCGTTTGTAGATTCAATACTCGCATCTCTCTCTCTCTCTCTCTCTCTCTCTCTCTCTCTATTTCTGCCTCACTCTCCACTCTCCCTCTATACATGAGCCCAATCACTACATTTGTGTATTTCAACAAATTTTAGAAGCGATTTGGTTTCATTTTAGTCGGCACAATAGACAACCTTGGTTGCTATCACGGTTAGCAAAGCTACATGGGGTGAGAAGGTTAAAGGAAGGAAGACAACACGGTGATGTCTTCCTCTGTGGGTACTCTCTCTATCAACAGAGTACTTGGTTTTCACATGACAAGTCAATCAGAGGGGATGGTATATAGGAGAGGGGTGTAAGGGAGGTACCCCTTTACTCGCCTTCATTATGAGCTTATGTTTGTGTTCGTTTCAAATGGTGGATATAGACAGAAAGGATGCATGTAATGTAAGGGAGGTATTCTTGGAAACGGACCAAGGTAAACTTTGCTTATTATGAGACACCTGATTTATAAAATAAAAACAGGACTCAACCCCTCGTTGCGATCAAAATATGGTGTTTTGGGTTCAAAACATGAAAGAATCGATACATTTGTTTCAAGTCATCTCATTTTACTTGAACCGGGAAGAATAATCTTTGAAGATAAAGTTAAGACTGATTATGTGATTGCTTTGTGAACGAAATCGTGTGTCCGCCATTGGTAAAGGTTGATCGTGTAGCACATAAGTATTGGTGTATATATACTGTGAGGTTTTAAAATCACCAACATTATAAGATGGTGACACACGCAGAAATGTGTAAATGGGACTACACAAACAAGAGGCATGAAAGTGTGGTCCACAACCATAAGCTGTTACTTGTCATATTTCGAATATGAGGGCATTTGAAGAGCCATCCTTTTCAGGGGACTTTTTTCTAGTACTCTTCCACACTAACATAAAGAGTATGACAAATCGCACAAATTATTGTTCAACTTTCTCTGAACCCAACCTTGCCTTAACCAATGACTGTCGTCAATCATATCCTAGTTTACAAAACGTACCAAAACTAAACGCCAATGCAAAGGTGAAACCGCAGTCTATACATTTGATTTGATTTGATTTATTGAGTTCTATAACATTTTTACAATTATACAAGTCATTCTTGCATATTATCGTGACATTTCGTTCAAATTAATATAATTCTGTAACGAAATGAACAAAACGACACAAATTTGGTCATGAAATCACAATGTCATGATTTCTACATAATTATATTTACCTATTTAATTACAAGATACGATAATTTGAAACATATGAAAAGATTGACACTTGGCGTAGTGTATTAATAGGATAATAGTAGTAGAATAACTCAACTCAGTTAAATCTAGCCTCAAGTTAATACATAAAAATATATATTGAAAGTCAAGACATGCATGTAAACAAAACATGGTGCTGATCAGTTGGAGTTTAGGAGAGGAAAGGGTAATTAATTGGCTTCATTTTGGTTATAGTGTCTTTACTCGTCATGTATTGATATAATTTATTTCTAAATCATCGACTGTGGATTCCTACATTATCCACCTTGCGAATCCCTTCTATTAAACGATTCTATAACGGCTACATAATTATAATTCTCACCCTCGTGTCTTATATGTTCCCACCCTAACATAATTTATGACGGATAAATTTACTTATAATGGAAATCCTGCAGAACTACAAGACATGAGAACAATGCGAAGATGACTAAAATGCCGCCACACATGTACGATCATAATTATGATCAAGTGTGTATAGTCTTAGAAAAATCTATAACAAGATGGCACTACTCACTCACTGAGTTTAATAGTAGGGCTTTAGGTCATCTTTCGGGGTTTTTTTTTGTATTTTTTTCCTATAGGAGGCTCACGATTACCAATATTTACCATGTGCTTTTGGGGGGGGGGAGGGGGTGGGGGAGGTTGGCCTTTCCAGGACGAAATTAAAGGGGAGAAATATTTTTTGGGAACACTATAAAGCAAATAATAACAATACTAATAATAATGATAATGATATAAATGATGATAATAATAATAATATCAAAGAGAAGAACCGTATATACATATCTTCTAAAATGAAATGTACTAGAATATCACAAAAGACACATATCCCGGAATAGAAGAAGTTATTGATATCATCACCCTTCCAGGTTACCCATTTCTTTTGTTCGCAAACTATCTCTTGAAATCTTTGACCGTCTCCCCCCTCCCCACAACAAGTTACGCATTTCTGTTCGCGTTCACGCCCCTAGATACAAGGACGTCACGGTAATTGGTGCAGAGTTTCTTGTGCGATAAATTTTCACCGATAGTGGCGTTGTCATTCTGAAAGCAGCTACTAAGTATACGGATGGAAACTCAGCAGCTACTAGAAAGGCTTCTTGGGAAAAGCGCTGAAAACAAACTTCGGATTTCTCATAGGTCCAAGATATTTGTAAAATCAGGTCTTTCGATTCGTACATGTACACTTCGGACTGCTACTTCCTTGTAAATCTTTCAGAAGAATATATTCAATGATTCAGATATGCCTGGTTGTGAAAGGTGGCTGGAACTCTGTTAAGGAAAGAGTAGCATTATCTAGGTACCTGTTATCATTTTTTAGTTGGAAATACTAATGTATTAATCTCTACATCAAATCAAATCGATGGCATACAAGTGTGAGTTCTTCATTCATTATTTGACGACAGAAGACATCATCGAAAGATGGCTGCTTGACCTTGTAACTATAGGCTTACTTTAAGACGACTTCGTTCAGTTCAGATCTTTAAGAGTCCACCTTTTTTGCCGAAGGTTTCCTTGATGCATATATCAATAAACGCCGATTATCATCATCCCTTGCATATTGTTTAATATTCATCTGTCCGCCGGAAATATGACTTCAATTTCACCTACACAAATTTAACACAGAGCCTAACAAAACCTGTCATCATTAAAACCTGTTTGAGAGAGGCGTCCTAGCGAAAAGACTCAAAAGAGCGCCAGAATCAAGGGCAAAGTGACACAATAATATTAGGCTGTTGAACCATTCTAATGGATGGAACTTCCACAGTACCGGAATCGAAAGGATATTGGATCTGAATTGGGATCGAAAAATCATTATCAAATTGGTGGAAAGTTACACGGCTCATATCAGTAGCTGGCCGTGGAGCACGACGGATCTAGTTTAGCTATTGTTCTTGTTATTGTTCCATGGTGTCATAGGGCGGATGCTATCTAATGCAGAGACGACTGATATGAATAAATGCCTGTGAAAATATTCAGTTGTCAGACAGGATGCCGTGTTGCAACATTAAGGGAATTTACACCGTTGCTTACATCATGTTAACACATCGGTTTGGATTTTCGTCACATTGAGGACAAATCTACAATGAGTAACCGTAAATCTACCTATTCGTTGGAAATCATTTGATTTCAGTGAGACAGTACAGCGTCGTCATTCGGGTGTCCTCGGCGAGTCAGTTGAAATGCCATTATTTTCTAGGGTGTGACTTAAAAATCACGTTTCTATATACAGTGTATGTTCTATCAGATATCATTATAGAGAGAGGGAGACATCAGTTGCTGGAAAATATTGCACAACATGATGATTCGCGATACATCAAAGCGCAAATGAGTCGGATTATATTCTCTTAAATATTGTGTGTGAATAAGATAACTACTCAACAAAGTAAAGATGGAAATCAGTTATTATTTCTTGGTGTTGCTTCAGCTTTTGTTGACGATAAATTATGGACTTGGGGCATCGGGTGGGGGCACTTCAGTTAACGGTGTCGACACGGAATGGCAACCAATCGTGTCAACGCACCTGTGCCCATTGTAAGTATACAGTAATTACATACATGATTATTTAAAATATGATCAAATTTGATAGCATGTCACGGTGTGATACATCACTATTTGGACAAATCCAAGTTTCTTTCGTCCCATACGTTACCGACCACATCTAAGATTACAGTACAGTATATGATCACTGGATTAAGTTTATTTTTACAGGCCTCGAAGAGCTTGGACCAGAATAATTATGAAGTGAAATGACAGATTTCATGTCAATTTATGTTCAGAATTCCTCAATACTTGGTAACATATGGAATACTGAATGAATACCTTGGACTTGCCCATTTAATTATGATATACTTCTGTCATTTGCAAGTTGGGATACACTTTAGTGGATATCATATCCATTGACAGTACACTTCAATAGGATAAAGATTTTGCGAAAGCAATTTTTTCAAGTTCAAAATGTTTCATCATCAAACTCACCTAAAATTCGTTTACATGCGACACATTATCTTGAATGATTAAACTTGAAAGGACAAAGTAGAAGGTTACTAGGGTTAATTGATTGTATCTTAATATTGATTGAGCATGAACCAGACATAATTTCACTCTTTTTAACTAGCAGGCTTTTGTCTTTTCACATCTCTTTCACTGCAAAAAGATTTTCAGTATTTAGAATTTATCACGTCTACTTCTTGTGACCCATGCGCAAAATTACGTTACCTACCCGCTCAATTTTCACCCAAAACAAGTCAAGGTAAAGCAGGATTATTCCCGTATTTCACCTTCGCGTGACTAGAAAAATCCAACCAAACAAACCAGGTCGACATGGTGACCATGAAAAAACAAGTCACATCGATGAGATTTTTGGATGATAGGGTTGAAATTTCGTTAATCATTTTTGGATCAGCTACCTCAGGATGATTCACGTCCTGATATATACATATACATCATAGTATAATTTCCAACTAAACTCGCCACATGTCAAAAACCACGAGAGATTGCCCATGACGCGACCGACAAAAAACAATGCATGATGCGCCTTCTGTCGCCAAGGATTTTGTTTGTTTGTTGTATGTTCTTTTGAGTGTTTCAAGCAAATTCTGTATGGTACTTATCATACTTCTTGAAGAAAAAAAAACGATTAAGGAAGTGGGATATAGAAATGAATGAGTATCTCAAATACGTGTATTATCATCTATAATTCCCATTACACGGAAAAGAAACTTAATCAGGTCTTCATATATCCCTTCATGATGAAAGTCCATATCGTCCACATAAATTATAATTCAATAAATGAAAATTTGTACTTATATTTTAATAATATCTTATTCAATGCATATCTATAGAACTACTTATTTTATAATATTACAATGTTTTTATGTTATATTAATCGGAAATAATATGAAATACGAGCCATGGGTTCTGGGAAATGAACTAAGTCCTGTTATTGCCAACATTCAAAATAACAATTGATTTTGGCTTCTTATGACAATACGTCTCTTTGAGGTACATCCACAGAGAGGTAATAAGCTTACTGTACAAGATAATAAGTCAATAATAGGGGAATAACATACTCCTTTAAGCTTTTCCATTTTAATGATTCTAATCTAATTTTTCGAATTTCATATAATTTTCTCCTTTTTTTATTTTTTCTTTTCTTAAGCAAGCAAGTAAAATTACTTCACTGATTGCACTGATCACTCAGCGTTTTAAACCAGGAACTTAATATCGCTAACCTGAGACTGAACCTAAAACGTTATAGCCAATAAGTATATACATAATAATTATATTTGCTTATATAGCGCCTAACACTTACTTTATCAGAAGTCTCTAAGCGCTCTACAATAATGCAGCATAATTACCCTGGCTTTAGCAGTGCAGCTGTCACGCGCTCTGCGTTTCAAGGAATAAATTCCTACCAGGTCCCCATTTACTTCACCTGGGTGGAGTGTGGCAAATGTAGATCAATGTCTTGCCAAAGGACATTAGTGCAGCGGCGGGACTCGAACCGCGGACCTTGTGATCGATAGCCCGGCGACGTATCCACTCGACCACGGCACCTCTACCACAATTATGTTTTAAATGGATAGTAGTGCTCCATTCACATTTTCCCAAATCTATTGGCGACTAGAAAGACTAAAATGACGAAAATGTCACGTAAAAATAGATAGAGGTAATAGATTTCCACACTGTACCAAATAATTCGTTTGTTCCTGTGATTAGTCTTTCGGTCTACCCTCATAGTCAATATTAGTTGACACCTATCACCTTCGCTTCCTCCCCTCCATTATCATATTGTTTAAATTGTTGCATGAGAACCAATATGGCATCGATAGGCCTAGAAACAAAGTGCTTCCTGCGCGACCCAATACTTCCGATGCCACTGTCAGAATGGCCGATTAGCACAATAATTACATTACGCCCTCAACACGGCTATACCGTAAATAGTAACATCCTTTGAACGTCATCTAAAAGCTATATTTTGCTGACGGATAGGTGTAAGGTTATGGGCATACGTTAGAATGTGGTCATAGCTATTGGAGCAACAGAAAATGACGTGAATGATCTGTCAGTCCTGGATCTGATTGACTTATTAGTTATACTAAGAGTTCACAAATAGGTCTTCGAAGGAGTTTAAAGGTCTGAATTAGGCTGAATATGTCGAAACGGCTTCTTGAAGATCAGTCATTAGTTGATGTTATTTTCATGATCTATTAAGAATGAAAAATATTTTGTCAGTATTTCAAAAGACGGTAGGACGAACGCTACTTGGTTCGTTTGTCTATTGTTTAAATACATATATTTTGTTGCCCCATTTGTCATACATCTCATACTGATATATCTGATGCGGAAATGGGGTTAGGATTAGGGTTATACATGTATTTCATTGGACCAATGGGACCTATGTGATTAACGGTGGGACACAATACCAATGTGTTGTAGGGCCAGTGGAACGTAGGACCAATGTGATGAAGGACCTATAGGTTGTAGGAGTAATGTGATGTACATAAAGGACCAGTAGTTAGGACCAGCTAGTGTGATGTTAGACCACTGGAACGTATGACCAATGTGATGTTAGAGCAGTAGGACATGGGACCAGTGGGTTGTAGATGTGCAATAAACCCATGTGACTTACGACTATTACACGACATAATGTTTGACCCATCAAGTTGGAACATGCATCTCCACAAATTGTGATCAAAACTCACACTCGATTTTTTTTTTTTTTTTTATTTTTATAAATCGAATCTCGAAAACAAGTATCAAATGTACTAGGTTATTTTCATTACTCAAATCGAATGTGTATTGTTCGTATTTTGTCTACTGAACAGAAAGTTTTCAACCTTTGCCTCCTTGTTTATGTAAACAATACCATGCACTGATAACAATAGGCTGTTAAACCCATTTCAGTCACGGTACAGATATACACTTCATTTCTTGAAATGTCTATACTTCTCATAATATGGATGTAATGGAGTTATTATTCCCCCATTATGCCGTATATGTGCTATCTTACAAAAATAAAACATTCAACTCCAAGAATACTAGTCTCAAAGCGCAGGCCTCATTCTTTTATTTAAAAAATATATATATTCCTTTAAAGCTTTGTAACTTCACTACTAAATCATCAACAATTCTGTTGCTGCTCTCCCCATTCATCCTTTCAATGTACGACTAGACTGCCACCCCACCCCCGTTCCCCCACCCTACCCCACCTCATCCCCCCCCCCATAAAACTCCTCAAAGATGGTCAGAAATAAAATTCACGGCAGTTTTCTTTTACCACAGCAAAATAATGTTCTTTGCTTTACCTATTTTTTCTTCAATCGTTACAGATTGCTTCTCTTAACCCCAATAAACATGTTTTTATACCAATAATAGGAACCACGTATTATATAATGGTTAATGACATGTAAACGTGTTATAACTTGTTCTATCTTGTCTGTAACTTGGATCCTAACGCTTTAAAGCACCTCGATCAAAACAAAACAAAACAAAACAAACGAAATTGATACGCCCACACAAAATTTCCTTCCGCGTTATTCTATAAACTCGAAACATTTAAAAGATGAACTTTATACAACATGCTATACATATCTTCCCAATCGAAAAATAATACACGGCCCTTCATCGGCATTATTGAATCTAGAAAACGGACAAATCATTTTCAATATGGTTTCCAATACTAGTAAGATAATCTGGGATAAAGGTCCATGAGTATGTGACATCCTTTTTTCCGGGGGAGGGGTGGTGTAAAAATGAATATGCAAACAAATATGTATAGGTAAATTAATGAATGATCTATTGTTACCAAGGCAGAAGGAACTGTTGTAGTCATTTTTCCAAATGTTCAGAATTTCGAAGGTTCGTTACTTCGAAAATGACATAGGCCTAGAACCCTGGACCGAAACTTCGGAATAACGAATCCTATTTTATTTTCAGAATGATGAACCCCATATCATTTTATTTTGGAATTATGAACCCCGTTCATTTTATGTAATATAAACCCCCTGGTATGGGAGATTTGTGTTTCGAAATTAAGAAACTTCGGAAAAACGATCGAGCGCCTCCCGAAGCAACGTGTTTACGTAAATATCAGTTTACGTAGCATATCATTTTCGGACTTATGAACTCATGAACTTATCTCCCGAATTATGAATCCCCTGGCATGAGAAATTCGTGTTTCGTAATTATGAACCTTCAGAAAAACGAGTGCCTCCCGATTCCCGAACCAACTAAAGCATTTAAACCTCATCATCGATGGAAATGATCTGAATATCAAAGAGTTTATATAATATCGTTGCAAAGTTGTCTGGTGTCAAATGTGTGGACGCACAATGTTTCTTCTATGTATTCAACTTTAAAGTAAATGCTGAAACGCGGGTCTTAATTTGAAATGATAAATCGACAGTAAATTCTTCAATGCTTAGAATATAAAAATCGGACCACAGTTTGAAGAAAATTAATTTTGTGAAAAGTATACAAATCAGAACACTGAATCAAACACACGTATTCCTGAGTGTAGTTACAATCATGCAATTTAGAGTACAAACTTATCTCATGTATTTACAGTGTTCTTTCATATAGCAGATTTTGTTCTTTTCTTTTTAAAATGTCACACCATTAAAATATTTATATTCATGGAATAAATCATTGGATTTCACGAATCTATTTTAGGCAAGGACACTCTCCGGTATTTTAAAAAAATTCTATAACTTTATTTTTTATTCATGATAAACCCATCTTCCATTCACTCCCCCTTTTTTGTATTATTTTGTATCATTTGCCATAAAAAACGTAAGCCAATAATAACATTCACTACAAAATAATCCCTTTGTGACATCCATTTAAAATATTTACATTTTGTACCTCTCTTTTTTGTTGATGTTCTTTTTCCTCTCCCCTCCTTCTGTATCTTTTTCTTGTTCTTATTATACCTCTTCCTCCTCTTCTTTCTTCTTCTCCTTCTTCTTTTTCTTTCTTTCTTTGTACTTCTCCTCCTCCTCCACCTCCTCCTCCCCTTCTACTTCTTCTTCTATTCTTCTTCTTCTTTTTTTCTCTTTTCTGTCCTCCTTCTTCTTCTCCTTCTTCCAGGATTGCCTGTGAGGGATGGTGTGATTGTAGCGAGGTGGAATCTAACTTTATATTTGCCAATACGACTGTCGATGTTTCTCCTGAGTGCAGTAATAGAAGTTACTCCGCAGCCGGCAAATTAAAAAGTAAGAGTATATTCCTAGCAACGAGGAATATCATTTCACTTTCAAAGCTTGAAATTAATATTTTAAAAATTACATTCATTGATCGTCCATCCGGAGTAAATCTAAAACAGCTCTATGAATATTTTGTGTTATAGCTAGCAACTGAATAACAACTATAACAACTATTGAATTAAATGAATAACAAGAATAGAAAGCACATGCTAGGATTTTTAAAATCATTATTAATATTATTATTATTCTCATTATTTATTATCATTATAATAATAATAATTTTTAAATTATTAATATTGTTGTTATTATTATCATCATTATTATTATTATTATCATCATTATTATTATTCTCATTATTTGCCGAAGTAGTGGCAGAACTTCACGAGGCTTGTTATTTAATCTCTCACTCCCTTTGATCCGAGTTGAATCTTTGAGGACTGTCATAAGCAAATTTGGGCCTACATATCGGGTGAAAAACCATCTCGGGATCGTGAAATTTCGTGGTTTTCTATAATCACGCTTGTCCTCTTCTGGCAATCCCGGGTTTGCCTTTGATTAATCAGACACCTCAAACTTGGAACTTGTTTCTCACAAAGCCCAGCAACCAAGGAAATACCCCACCCTATCTCATGGAACCAATAAATCTCTTCTGCGTGGAGAAATACTGCAGCTCCAATCCCCGCCCCCCAAAAAAAAAACACCACAGGGTAGTATAATATTGAAAACCCCAGTATGTGCCTACTTATGGGCTTGTTATCCTTATCGATTGGTATCTTCATAGGGTTATTTCTACAAGTGTTCATGTCGAAGTCTCTGTCACTCTGAAACAGGTTACACCGACTGCGACCCGGTGGTAGACCAAGGTTATTTCAGATGGTGGCCCACGGGTCAAGGTGCTCTCGCTGAAGGACAAGGTTGTTTGCCGTATGCGATGGCGGGTGCACGACTGGAGCGAGTCAGAGGCGGTGATAATGGACTATACTGGAAAGTGTGTCTCACTGCCCACCATTGTCTAAATGTCACCGATCTATGTACGTCTGCACCTCCAGAAGTTAGCTGCAGTATATGCAACAGGTACTTAATATATTATTGGATTTTTTTTATGGGGGACTTAATTTTTTCTTTTCTTAAAAGGGCTATCATTTTTTTTTTTTTTTTTTTTGTTGGGGGGTATATTATTTTTGTATACACATAAAAAGTCACAATAGGTGCTTCATCATTATACAGAGACTATCGAGTTTAGGATGATTTCTCAAACCTTATGATTTCCAGTACTTTCCATGGTTACAGTAGCTATCGTAGCTACTGTCCTTTGAGCATGAGAGCACAATGTTGTCCGTTTCTGCAAACACTTAATGCTTCACAAATCTTATCAATAACTATATCGCCCCTCCCCCAATAAAAAAAAAGATGATTCAGAATGCACTATCTTGCTAAGGGTTGAACCAATAATTTGGTTTGGCATGTAGAAGAAGAAACAAAAACCTGAAAGTTTAACGAAAAGTATTGAATGTTATAATAGTAAGGGAAAAATAATGTTAAGTTTTCATACAGGACTTACAAAAAATCATTTCGTACCACAGCACAAATATCAAACCCTACAATAATATTATAGGCATCTTCAAGATAATTGTAGGAATAAAGTCCAAAAAAGTCAAAAGAATTTCATGCCATTGTCGCCACGTCGTTATCACGGCTTCCTGTCACTTTTATAGAATGCTTTTTTCAACAAATATTTTAAAACACTTAAGTACTTCTAACCATCATTTTGCTTCATATCCTGCAGGGGTACCAACTCGACAACGAGTGTCCCAACGCCTCGTCTACCGGGCGAAGGAACTCTTACCACATCGTCGCCTATGTCGCCCGGTCTCACAACAGAACAGCCAGGTAACTCGAGCAAAAATACAGGAACCGGACTTATTCCAGGTAGACTATTATGTTTGTAGCAACTCTATAGCCTAAATCAAAACCAGACGGTTTTATTTCCTCAAAATATTGGTCTTATTGAGGTTAATATCAAGCCATGTTATGATGGTTTAAATAAAAGCAGAAAATAAGAGTAACAGATAAGTGAATAGTTTGACGAAAATCTGATAAGAATACGGAAGTTATGAAGTTTTGTAATTGCGATCGATCATACACAAATGGGCAATTAATTTTCCTACGAAGCACCTATTCCATTTGTTGTGTAGGCCTACTAAAAATAGTATAAATAATCATAAATTGCTATTTTCCTTTGAAGAACATTTCTATTCATACATCTACCCTCGATATAATTATGGCGCAAATAATTATGTTTTTACACAACCCGTTTATGAAATAAACCAATTCCTTCAACATCAAACCAAGAAAAAGAAAGTTTTTTTTTTTAAATTTAAGTACGAAGCAGGTACAAGAGGTACCTCGAAAGCTACGTCACTTAGTTGACAATTTGTGTTTGACTGCAAATATACAAATTATTAACTTTCTCTTTTTTTATCGGATTGTCCTCAAATCTTTACTGATTTGGTTCTCGTACATATTATCTGCTTTTATTAAATTCAAACTAATATCACGTGAAAGTGTGGTGTGTGAAAGTGTGTAATTGGGGTTTTTTACAGTCATGTATTAATCAGATCTGTATGATTATTTACATATCGCCATGTATTATTGATGGACATTATATCAAAGTCATCAGTGAATCATGCATATTGTTACAGTTCAAAGGAATTCTATGTTATTTATCACTATCAAGCATTGTCTGCAATTATATGGCAAAATGGGTGATCAGTGCATAGGTTACAATGGTAATAATATTAAATGTGTGATCAATATTATTTATGGAGATGACTTACACGGAAATCCTTCGAGAGATAGGAGCAACATAATTATAATCACACGCAAATTATGTTTGTTGTTTTTGTCGTACGATAAAGATAATGATAATGAATGCGTAATTCTGTGTTGTAATTGTGGATGATCAGGCTTTTTGATCAATATGAGGCTAATATTAATGCCTTTTCTTCTCTTTATCACAACCACAAAATCAGGAAACAAATAGGAACAAAATATTGTGTCATCTGTTCATTCTGTTGACAATCGTTCAAAGCGATAATTTGCAAAGTTTTGAAGGTCTAGTTGAGAGGCAGAAAACCTCTCATGCGATGGGCGGCAGTGCATCTATAAAACTTCAAAAATATTTGTAGGGCGTGAAAAGGGTAACGGTTGCCTGAAACAACACTTAGATGGAATTCTACTACACAAGTTCTAAACTTAGTAACCAAAATACCCTTGGTTCATTTATACTTTGAATGAATCACAGTAACTCTAATATAACTCTAATATTTGTGTAATCGTATAATTTGTTTCATTCTTCCTCTTTAATGTTTGTGAAATTATGTTTCTGCGACAATGATGATTCGTTTGGTTCTTTTTATCAACAGGAGAACTGAGAACAGTTTTCATAATCGGCGTTGGTGTTGGTGTAGGTGTAGCTGTGTTATCTTTTATCTTGGTTTGCTGCTTAGTCATTTACATCCGCAGGAAGATGAACAGGAATAGGCATCAAGATCAACAAACAAACAGGTAAAAAATAAATGAACTCTTGCACTCTATTTGGCAAATTAGTTTAATACTACGGTCTGTATCATTAGATTGAGCTATATTAAACGGAAAAGGGGAAAATTAAGTGATGGATGACAAAATAGTAAATGCCGCGGTTGTATTTGTAGCACGGTGATTTGTGTAGTTCAGCTGCAAAACTGCTAAGCTTATGACATCCATTAACCTTGATGTTGGGTTTAAAAATGTGAGGATAAAAAATGACGATGATGATGATGATCATGATCATGATGTTGATAACTATGTCGTGGGTATAATAATAAGTATAATAATAAGTATAATAATATAATCATCATCATCGTCATCATCATGGCGATGATACTATGATGATGATGGTAACAATACGAAGAAGAAGAAGAAGAAGAAGAAGAAGAAGAAGAAGAAGAAGAAGAAGAAGAAGAAGAAGAAGAAGAAGAAGAAGAAGAAGAAGAAGAAGAAGAAGAAGAAGAAGAAGAAGAAGAAGAAGAAGAAGAAGAAGAAGAAGAAGAAGAAGAAGAAGAAGAAGAAGAAGAAGAAGAAAAATAATAATGAAATGTATAGCGCTAAATGTACACCGGCATGCGTAATGACAGCATGTTTTCAGATAAAATTATGATTTTTCTGTACCCCCCCCCCCTCAAGAAAAAAGATAGATACTAAGAGTAGCTTAGCTATAGTAAAATGATATTGATATATAATTAGAAAACCTTATAGTCTCTGTGAGATGTTTCCCTATATATTTTGAATGACTTAATGTCTTATTTTATATATTAAAGCTTATGGGTTTTTTTTACTTAAAAGGAAAACAAATTGATGAACTTTTATTATGCAAAATATAGGAACAAGTAAATCTTGTTTCTTCATTCATCATTATCATTAATATTTGCCTATTCGATACCTAGTTTTGCTCTTTAATTACACTGTAAAACAACATGATATGTGTACATTTACATGTACATGTAATGGTCACTATGTTTTTACTTTAACACATAACTTGTATTATTAAGTCACGAAATTCAATGAAAACCCGTGATTAATCATAGCCCATAATCCAACAAAATTTGTTCGTCAATTTCATGTTTTTTCCAGATTGGACTACCCCCCAGTGGACAGTAACCAGTACAGTACCATTGAAAGACTTCCCCACAACGGCAATGGTAGAGCTAGTGAGTTCAAACACGCTATACTTGAGCTAATTTGTAGAATATTTAATCATATTTCATAAGATTTTATAACAATGTCAATTCTGCGGAAGCGTTTTATGTATTAGATGAACCTGGTTACATCTATCTAAGGATGAAGTCTACATAAATGGTATGGATACGAAGTAAAGAGCCTCTAATGTCAATGCACTTCTTTTGGATCAAACACATGCTTAGATGTTTGCGCCCAATGAGATGATTATGAAAAAGCAAGTGTATATTCTAAAGAATCGATTCCACCCCAGAAATAAAATTTTCATATGTAAAACCATTTACTACAATTGTTGATGTAATGTTATAGTTTATATTCCTTTCATTTATTTCTTCTATAGTGTTTACGATATCTCCTCAATCATCGGTTGAATCGGGAAGTCCCCAAACAAAGAAGAAAACGAAAAAAAAGAGCAAGAAGCCAATGACTTCATCAAACGATATGAAGCTTGAACCAATAACAACTGGTCCCTACGCGGAGTATTACCATGACAGATCAACGTCAAGCTATGCTGGCTTACAACTGGTGGCAAGTGACTCTGCACTC
This sequence comes from Mesocentrotus franciscanus, assembly GCA_037976565.1. Lineage (NCBI taxonomy): Eukaryota > Metazoa > Echinodermata > Echinoidea > Camarodonta > Strongylocentrotidae > Mesocentrotus > Mesocentrotus franciscanus. The sequence goes on along the minus strand of CP137666.1, from coordinate 5,352,443 downwards.
CAATCACGAGGGAACGGCACATCAGCCTCATTCAACATATTTGCAGAATACCAGGAGCCTGTTGTGCCTAAATCTGTAAATAGGCCTATGTGCATGTTCGAAGACAAACGGATGAGCACGTCTTCTTCTTTTAATTCGTTTAAACTGCAAGGTGAATATATTGATCCAGTAGATCTTAATGGACCAAAGAAACCTACAATTGATGATAAAGACAAAGAACCTGCCATAAATGGTGGCAGCGGTGAGATGTCTCCTGAACATGTTGCGTCCAAACACTTTAAGCAAAGGAGTGACGAAAACACAACATCTTCATCCATGTGGCAGGGCAAGCTAAAAGGCAAGCAGAAGAAGATAGAGGCATCAGCATCTTGCAAGGAATCGAGCAGCATACAAAGTCCAAGACCAACCGACTGTGTCAAGGGTGGAGCTTTATTACAAGAATTGGAAGCAACACTAAGTAAGAAAAAGAAGCCTGTGTCGAAGTCCGAATCTACTCCACCTGAAATCGAAGGTGAGAATCCGTATGCGGAGGTTGGTGAAGCCTTCTTTTCGAATGACTCCCCAAGGATATCTCGCCAACGCAGTCACAGTCAACCAATGGTTTCTACCCTTCCTGGATATCGTACCTACGAAGAAATCAAACCAACGGGCTATCACGCAAAAAACAGAGATGACCAAGGAGACATAAGTGTTTTCACTGATGCTAATCCATATTTTGAGTTGGAGGATCCAAATGCATCAAGTAATCACTACTTTGAGCTGGAAAATTTAAATGAGGAAACCTACAACCAGCAATATTTTGAGAAACCTAGTAGTTTGCCTCTAGACACCAAGAAGAAAAAGAAGCGCGATGAGCAGAAATCATACCAAGATCAACATGAAAAAACAGCTACACTCTATAAAAATGATAAATGTGCAATCAGTGGCTCGGTGTTTAGACACAGCCACTTTGATGTATGTGTTGACAATGACTCCACCACAAGTCATTTAAATGGTGTTGCCGCAAAGGCACCTACATATTTTCAGTTGGAGACCCCTCGAGAGAGGTCGAGCCTTGGATCTATGGCCCAGGAGTATATGAGCTCGTCGGAAAACGAGTTTGGTAATGACCGGAATAGCCGGACAGAAGGAACATTAACCTTCTATCCAGGAGGAAGGAAAAGATCCTCGACGTATAGTTTGGAAGAACAGGCATACGACAAACTCAACCGCAGTGCTAGGAGTAGTCGTGCTAGCAGCCGAAGAAGTATGATAAATACTAGTACCCCTACAGCGCCTGACGGTCCATACTCATGTATCTCTCCAAGTGAAGACTATAATCAACTCACAAGGCCCTCAACGTCCAAAAACAAGAGCATGAAGAAAAAATGAATCAAGGAGGAAAAAGACTCTAGAATAGACAATTCAGATTTGGAATGGCCCTCGAAATGAATAATACGATGTAGAGATTCAGTTACTGTCAAAAACATTCCATGGGGATAATTTTTTTCTTCCAACTGCAACATATCGCTGAATACCAATTGATGGCGAGCTAAACAGCTAGTTCATGAGTACATTTAGTTTTTGAATAATTCAAAAAGCAGGCCTACAGAAAGTGAATGAATGAAAGAAAGTGGAATGAACATGGTACAAATGATAGAAACATGATGTGATACATCACAGTGCAGTAAACAAGAACATAATTGATTGGAAAGTGTTGGACTAGCTAGATGTTGATATAATTCAGTTCAGATTACATTTGCAGCTTCTTGTACATGTTACACTATTTGAAGAGTTTTTATGAATGTTAAAGTCATGTTATAACAGCTCCCTGCAAGGTTAAAGTGTACCAATCACCTAAAAAGAAAATTTGTGTACAGCTAGAATTTATAAAATCGATCTAAAAATACCTTACCTGGAATTCTATGGGCTAATGGATAAGGAGTATGATGAAAATAAAGAATAACATAAAACTATGCGCTCTCAGCCTCCTTTTTTTATGCGCGCGCATAATTATGGGTATGTCAAGTAGTCTATTTACAAGTCACTTTTATGTTATTTGAGAGTGCATTTAAACGTGCAAAATCTCTCTACAGAAGTACGGTTTGAAGCTAATATACAGAATAAAATTTATTTTGGTGATTGGTACACTAAATAAAATTCTTGTAATACGATCTTTTACTTTTAAGACTGTACTGGCAATATTATCAAATTGAATATAAAATCCATTTAGTTTGGAACCCATTACAAATACAAAAAAAAAAAAAAAAAATTAATATTTTATTTAAAATGTCTTCGAATTATGACAATTGTACTGAAAATTGTGTTATTGCTTATATCTTTTTCTGCCAGTTGATCACTTTTTGGTTGAAGATGGAAAATCAGAATTACAATATATTTGTATACCTGTGTCACAATACCGTCATTCTTTATGAAAGTGATGGTTTGACTGTTGATCCAAATGCCCAATTTCATGTGCTATGGATATGGAAATGTTTTGTTATAATGCCACATATGAGGGTATTTTATACTTAAAGGGGAAGTCCACACTGATATGAAGTTGTTTTTTATAGAAGCAAAAAATTAGAGAAACAGGGCAGTGAGGGTGTGAGCAAAAGAAACGATTAAACATAAAAAAGTTATGAAGTTTTGAAGGTGCAATCTAATCAAAACTAAATTGGCAAGTCTTGTGACATATCTTGCGAGCTCCCCTCCCATATGCCCTATACTTATAAAATCGAGGAAAAAAACATATTTTACCTGAAGAGGAGCTCGCAAGATACGTCACAGTGTTGCCAATTTGTGTTTCACTGATGACAACTTTAAGCATTCCTAACTTTCCTATTTTAATTGGATATTACTCAAACTTTCACTAATTTGTCTCTCTCATTTTCAGCTTTTCAGCTTCCCTTTTAATCATTGAATTCCAAAAACATATTTGAGGATCAGTATCTTGTAAAATTTTGCGGTATAGTTCACTATTCAATGATCAGTGTTTTTTAATGTGGATTCGTGCAGATCTCATGAATAATGATGATCTTTGAAAGAAAGCTTTTGTTTAAAGAGATTTGATCACTGCTAAATTGTATTCCTTAAATTGACAACATAATGAGAACCCAATACAAAATAAGAATTCCCAAATACACATGAAATTTCACAATCTCTAGTTTTCACACATAAATATTTTAATTAAATATAAGTATAAAGTATAAAATAGTTTTCAATTATTAGGGTAATAATATCATAATGTATAAAAGGTGTGTTAAACTGTTCAGTTGTATAGGAATGACAATATTGTGTGAACTCTATGTACATAAAAAAGATATTTACAGGTTACTGTTTATCTAACTCTTTGCTGCTTCCAATGTTTATTGAAGTAAGACACTGCCATTTTATTCTAGAATTATTCAATTTGATTGTGAATTCAGAACTTTCATTTGAGTTTTTAATCTTTAACTGAACTTGAAGGTGAACCATCCTTTAAACTTTATGACTTAGATATGTACATATATATTGGACAACCACATCCTCTTGTCATACTAAATATTGTGTATTGTGTTACATTTACATCCCTCATCGTACAACATGAAATACAGTGTACCATAAATATGCAAATCCATAAATATTATGAATAACAAGAGGTATTTGTTTCATGAAGAGCATTTAATCTGTAAATAATTATGGCTACTCAGTACTTTTGTGCATAGATATATAAATGATTCATATTTAGACAATCTTGCAAAATATAATATTGTATCTATGATGTTAAATATCTTTATCACTATTGTGTAACTTATATATTGCACCGAAAATATGCATGGCAATGTATTACAAAGAAATCTAGCAGCATTTTCACAAGTCATAATAAAATTGAATTGCTGTTTCAATAAATATGTGCAAAATTATATAAAATCTTACTTGTGCCTTACATGCATAAATGCAAGAGAATTTCGAAGGAAAAATTGATAAATAAGTGTGAACATGTGACAAACAGAGAGTTATTGGGATAGCGACAGCGAGTGGGGGAAAAGGGGAAAAAGAGATACATGAAAACTAAGAACTTAATTCACTACAATTCCTAAGAGAAAAAAACAATTAAAATAAATGTAGAACAAGTACTTTCTAACACTTTTGTAACTATTTATAGTTTTTCTCCTGGTCATATAAAGTCAAACAATAATACAGCTATTTTAATAATAATAATAATAATAATAATAATAATAATAATAATAATAATGATAATAATAATAAAATTGATAACAATGATATGAATAATATGAATAATAATAAAAAGTGGAGTCTTGTATAGCGCTCATGTCTGGCACAATGCCACTCCTGGCGCTCCATTATTATTACTCTGGCTTTAGCACGGCTGCCATTACAGCACTCAAGCATTTTAAGGAATTTATTTCTGCCAGGTACCCATTTACCTCAACTGGGTGGAGTGTGGAAACTGTAGATTAATGTCTCGCCAAAGGACAGTAGTGCTGAGACAGGGGTTAGAACCCCGCACCTTGTGGTTCACAGTCAGGAGACTTATCCACTGGACCACAACACCTCTATTTTAGGTAGATTGTGTTTGTAAGAGGAGTATCGAAAAAGCAATAATGCATAGGGTGTTATTGCTGACAAAACATGACGAATATGTTTACATAAAAATGCTCTTATGGGTGTTAGGGTAACATAATCATACAATAACAATTAAATAAAGACATTGTTTACTGTTATTGCTAGTAAAAATAACAGATGGAGGGAGATTGGAGTCTAACTCAAACTCCCATCTCCCTGCTTGGTGGGTACATAAATACAATGTACATATATATGATGTAGCTCCCTTTATTCATGGAGTAACATGAATAAATCCATTGGCTAAAATATAATATCGGAATTTTAGACAATTCATTACAATATTTCTTTCATTAATAAATCTCTGTACAGATGATCCAGAATTGGTTGTTTGTTTTTGTGTTAATTAATTTATAAGCTCCTTGACTGGAAGTGTTTTCCTTTTATAAAGACCCCTTATTTGATTTCATTTGAATATACATTTGTATTTTACTATAGATACTATATATCAAACAACATAATACACAGCAATAATCACATACATTTTGTAAAGGAGTACTTGGATAAATAGACAAATGAATGGCCAAGCTAGCTCAGCCTTGCCATCACAGAACAGATGGTTCACAGAGGATCCAAAAATTCATTAACAAAACATAGATATAGAAAAAAAATGTATATAACTTGATTTAATTGTGTAAAATGTATGTTAAAGATTAAACTTATCAAGACTTTAAACACATTTTACTGCACTCGGATGATCAGCTTAAATGATATTATCTGTTCACCTGTTGACCTGCCACAGTTAAAAGATGATCTACCTTATGAGACACTTCCATTAATCTGAAAAAGAAAAATATGTATAATTATTATAGAATTATTTCTATATTTCTCCTATCTTTAGATTAAAATATTCAAAAAACAACAATGACATATTTCCTAAAAGTGACATAAAACTAAAATTCAGTATTTGACTTTGAAAAAACCTCCCAATCCACATTCTGCAGATAACAAGGTACAGCTAGAGTGTGAATCCCAGCCAGCACTTATGTTCTATGGCAAGACATTAATCTGTATTTGCCACTCTCCACCCAGGTGTAAATGGATACCTGATATGCTTGAGTTCTAGTTACTATGGTGCCTCAGCTATGTCCAGGGTATTAATCATATCTAAGTACCATACGTGTCACAATATGATGGATATGATTGCTATATAAGAAGCCACTATTATCATTATTATTAAAAACTTGTTACCTCATGTTCAAGTCCTGCAGTGTAATGTCCTGTGATTTCTTCCTTAGACTATCTTTGGTATACCTCTGAAAGACAGTCTCTTCAAATTTGTTCAGGTCCGTCAGTTCTTTGGGCCTCTGAAAAGACTCTGGAACAGAATTAAGACAAAACCATTGTTTACTATGTGAGTCTCCTTGCCAAATATATGGTTATTAGACAGTCATAGATAATATGAGAGAAGATTGTACAAATACCTTATACCAGTTGTTAACCATTTTGGGGGTAAAACTGAAGTCATGATTTCAGTATTATAAAGAAGTGAACAAGACTTATTTTTACATAGGAGATAAGAGAGGAATATTCATTAATTTGTATCTTAATAATACTAAGATAAAAAATAAATCATAAATTCTTAATATTAAACTTCAATTCACTTTGGTGAAACATTACATACTCAGTTGAGTTAAATTTCAGATGCATGGCCCTACATGTTATTAGCGTCTGTGATATGGTGTAATATTGAAGCCCTAAAAAAATTGCGCTTCAAAATGTGCCTCAAAAAAGTAAAAATCTTTGAGTGACCGGTTTTACCATACTCTTTTCCCCCAATAAACTGTAGTGTTATAAAAACCATTGGGAAAACGTTTTTTCAAAATTTCGAATTCCAATCATAAATATCTTGATAATCAGATGGGCGATCAGCTTGTAAACGTCATGGGATTCCTGACTGACCTAAGGGTTTATAATTATGATTGTAGATGAGCTAAATCCAGGATTTTGTTTAGAATCTGAGACAAATATACCCAATCCCTTTAATGCTTCTCCATTTTAAGAATAGTTTGAAAGTGTAAAACACTGAAACAAACTTGAAATCAAACACTTCTGGATTTCTTTCAGCCAAGTGGCCAAAATTATAGCACAATCATAAGAAGAAAAATGAAGGGTAAAAATCTTACTGAAGTCTAAAGTGGACTTCTACTTCTATTCCCGTTTTCTTTTCAGACTTGAATGAGAGTACTGATGATTGAATAAGAAAAGACTTGCATAATTTTGACTTAATTATCTGCAGGAATTGAAAGAACAAAACATTACTAAGGACCAAATTCTTGTAGACTTCAATGAGATTACTAATGATAGTATAAGGGAGAAAAATGCATAATAATGTTTTCATTTATCAGCAGAAAAATGAAAACAAAACTTACTGAGGTCAAAGATCTTATCTTGTTTGCCCTTGCAAACTTCAATGAGATAACAGATGATGGTGTAAGGAAGATAAAGAATGTTAAATGGTGGTGGTAGGAGTGGTCTCTGGATATATTCCATCACTAAGTCATACTCCTGAATCTTCCAGTATATGCAACTATGCTCCTCAATGCTGTTGAATGTATTACTGCATCAAGAGAGAAAAACAAAATTTATACAATTTTCTAATAATCTACGACAAATTGTCTCATACTTCAAAATGTATTTGATACTACTTTCATCAATATTCATCAATATTCTCCAATTTCTCCTTAACATACCCTTCATTTTTCTGCATTGTCTTTCTCAAACCTGCCCATTTGTCTCCCTTCCTCCTTACCTCTCCTTTGTCCCTCCCACCCCTCCCCCTTCCTCCCATGCTTTTTTCTCCCCTTCCCTCCATCTCTCCTTACCTTCCTCTTCTTCCCACTTCCTTTCTCACACTCCCTATCTCCCCTCCATACTTCCTCCCTCTCTCTCTTCCTGCTCCCCCCTCTTTTTCCCGTTCCTCACTCTTCATTCTCTCTATCCATCCCTCATTCACTTACTCCTTCCTCCCTCCCCTCCTCCATCCTTCCCTCCCTCCCCTTCACCCCCTCCTTCTCTTCCCCTACTATCCACAAGATCTCACCTGAACATGGCAATGAGGATGTTGAGAAGCAGGACGTTACTGATCATCATGTAGATAGCTAATAAAACAACACCGACCCAGGAGTATTCAGGACACTTAGTAATGCCCTGCAAGATCTCCGTTTCATTCTTAGAGCAGTGCATGGAGTCATCTAATATGTAAAAAATAAAATAAATGATTGGGGTTGCCCTGAGTTAGGAAGGGTCACAACCAGTGATCAAACAATTGCTCCCCCTCTAACATTTGCTCTAGAAACATTTGCCCCTGGCTTTAAGAAACAGATCTAGGGATAGTGCTTGAAGGAATAGTGCTTAGGGTGGATTTGCCTTTAGGTTAGGTTTTGGGTTAGGGTTGTGTGTAGTTTTGTCTAGAGTTTAAAATAGGAATTCAGTCAGTATACCCATAGCCACCAAAGCATACATGTATCTTGAACATTCTGATAATTAATGTCTTCATATTGGCATACATTTGAAGAACAGAGAGCTATAATGATAATAATAATAATGGTCATTTTTACTGTGCTATACACTAAAAAGTATCATAGCGCTTACAACAAAAGTATTTTTAAAAAACATTAGAAAAAGCCACAATAATAACTAGCTCTGTGGAGAAAGATGGTCCTTCAGTTACTTTTTAATGTTGAAAGATTTTTTATTGTTCGAATTGACTATGGTATATTATTCCATACTCTAGAGACAGTTACACTGAATTGTTTATTGGCAGCGGAAAAAGTTGATATGGGAATTACGAGTCTAGAAGTGTCAACACAACTACATGTATATAGCATCATTATTAGCAATATACATTTTTCAAATACCATGGGCTGTCATACACTTACATGTATGAGCAATAATATAATAAAATAAAATAGTATTTCTCTAACATATTAGCATTAAACTAAAACTGTTCCTTGTTCAACAAACTGAAAGATTGGAAGATAATGGATTATTATGCTTTTCCTTTGTTTGACATTACTTTCCAAATTATGATGGTGACCATGAGGTTGAAGAGGATATTCCTGTAAAAACATTAGTCATGCATGTACATCCCCGTTACATGCCTGCCTGCCAAACAAACATAATACACAGAGCCTTTATGTGTTACGTCCTTTTCTCTGGCGAAAATTGCTCCAAGCTCTGATGTCAATGACATTGGCCCGTATTCTACTAACATTTAAAACTGATACTGGGTTTAAAGTTTTGCCAAAAAAGAAAGTTAGTCTGTGGTCTAATTTTTATTTCTTTGTTAAACTAGATCTTAGACTCGGGGTCATGCTCAACTGCTGAATTAGCAGAATACGGACCAATGGATTAATGGACCAATGGACCAATGGACCAATGGACCAATGGACCAATGGACCAATGGACCAATGGACCAATGGACCAGTGGACCAATGGACCAGTGGACCAGTGGACCAGTGGACCAATGGACCGATGGACCAGTGGACCAATGGACCAATGGACCAGTGGACCAATGGACCAATGGACCAATGGACCAGTGGACCAATGGACCAATGGACCAGTGGAGTAAGGGTTGTAATTGGGTTTTAGTTTAGGTTGAGGTTTAGGGTTATAGGGTTAGGATGAGGTGTACTGTGTGGTCCAGGGTTCGAAGTAAGGTATTCAGTTAGAGTATGGCATTGACTATGAAACATTTGACATCGGAGCCATCAGTGTTATACAACCAGCCTGTTTAAAAATGTTTGACTTGATGATGTTAACTTTGATTATTATGGCATTCTATCTCTATAACTCAATGGTAGTAGGATATACTGGACAGTCTAGCCCATATCCCACTTCCCTCCCTCATAACGAGACAAGGTCAGTTGTGATCAAAATGGGAAAAGGTAATCTCTTCTTACTCAATATTCCTTTCATAATTCATAAATGTGACACAGCATGTGCAAGTCATGAAATTATCAAAATTATGCATTACATGTACTTTGTTATCCAAAGGGCAATTTCAAAAGCCTTGTGCATCCTCTTTGGAAATGGGCGAACATAGCAATGACTAATTAGTACAAATCCGAAAATGATTTCTATAAGCAAAAAAATGGAGTAATGAAATAGACCTTGACTTTATTTCTGTAAGTCTTTGCGATCGTGTTCCTTCATAATACATTTTCAATCCTGACAAATATAACTGATTCAGACAGTTTCAAACAGTGATTCTACTGTTCATGGAAAAAAGTCTACAGTAGGAAACTGTCCTAAATACCTGACCTGGCAGTTCGATTTTGCATCCAACAAAAACATGAAAAGTGTCGACACCCTTGCCTGTTTTAAAACTCACAATTGATTTCCTCCAGAAAGAGCTCCCCAAACATATGGAAATATGCTCTCTTAAACACACCATTCATCAATTTGGCCGGGTCTGTTGTGTTAGGGAAGAGGATGGCTTGCGTGGCCACTCCATAACCGAGCAGAAACACAAAGAGGATACCCAGGAAGTAAGACAGATCTGTCAACTTTCAAACAATAACAAAAGAATGAATATAAATTACTCATAAAGTTTTGGGTTATAGAACTCAAGGGCCTGTCTTACAAAGAGCTTATCTGGATTGATACATGTAGCAAGTCCTCCAATCAATCTCTTTAGTACAGAGCTGTGATTTATATCAAATTGCAATCAATTTTAATAAATCATTACAGTTTAGAAGATGGGGCCCTGGTTAGTATAAAAGGTAAATTTTAATCTAATGTGATATCTATTAATTCAGGCAAAGCTCAAGAAATTTTTAACATTCATTAGCACATATTTTCAGTGGGTTTCTTTCAACCCAAATATTTTTCAACATAACATGTTACTTTCTATATTGGAAATTTTAGCTCCTGTAGGCTATATCACTATTTCTCTCACTATGCAAATGAGATAAGAATTGTGAAGAGAATGGTTATGATAACAAAGGATTATGTGCTACTAGTTTTTTGACTACTCAACGTTCATCAGTGGACTGATTGCAAAACTTGCACAGAACACTGATTCAACAATCCCACAAGCCGGGCTCTATTGTAGCAGGGGTCAAAGTGGGTAGCAATGACTAATTATTTTTCTGGAAAAAAGATATCCCATTCAGAGATATTAGAACATGTCTTTCAAATTTCAATCAATATGATCCTTACACATACATGTAAAAGCTTGAAAGAGGTCCTGCAATATACATGTATCACAGAATTCAAACTTAATAGTGCACAAAATACTGATTATCACAAACTCTTACCATTTTTCTTATCATAGACAAAAGAGGGCCTGCATGTTTATGGGCCTTGAAGAACTGAAGGCACAGTCGGATGTACAGGACCATCAGATTCACTGCCAAGATGACCCTTGCTGCCCCAATGTTGTCCAAGGTAAATTTGAGGGCCATAGCGATGGTGAATGCTGCAAAGGTCAAAAGGTCAACCTGGTTCCAGCCTTTAGAGAACCATACCTTGATACGATGCTGCCAACTGATGGACCAGGAACTCTGGATCTAAAAATAAGATGAATACCAGTATGTAATAATGATAATGGAATCGCATGTTCAGCCATTGCTCAAAGGAACCAGGTGATCCCTAAAAGCTAAACAAAAGAGGAATGAGAAAATAAAGTTTTCAACAGAATCATTATGCAATTGCCTTAGGTTGATTTTTCTAAAGAGTCCTTTTGTTTTTTGTTTGTTCAAGCCGATGATTATTCTAGCCTGACTTCACCTACATTCAAGTGCCTTATTACAGATGACACCTAGAGTGTTATAAACCTGGTTGCAGGACATTTCCTCCTTTGACAATTGCTTCATAGTTATTGCCTTCACTAACCAAATTCCTAACTTCAACCCTGGACCCTACACCATACAATGGACCTAACCCTAAACTTGACCAACAAACAAATCGCAGCCATAAAATTTGGACGAAATAAAGCCAGAGAAAGTGTCTGAGCCCCTACCCACCTGCATGAACTCTTTGATGTAGAGCGCACCAACCCAGATGATAAGGAGGATTTCTGCTGGTGATATGTCCACTCTGAAGTTACATAGGATGACGTAGCTGTACAGCAGCAGAAAGATGACATTGGATATCTGATAGTGATACAAAAAGAATTGATAGTTAGCATTGTATCATTTGCCATAGCAACTGATCAGTGGTTTATCAGGGAGGGAGGAGGCAAGTGCTACCCCCCCCCCCCACCCCTTTCCCTTGAAAAGGATCATTGCTCTTCAAATGCCCTCATATTTGAAATACCAAAAGCGAGCAGAAAAGTTTGCACTAAACTTCCATGCTGCATATGTTTGTAGTCCAATATATCTGATTCGGTGTGCAATATTGCATGTGATTTTCAGCAAGATTGAGTCCATTTGTTTTCATTTTGATCGTTTCTAAACCTCACAGTATATGCTTTTGTATTACGTAATAAACATTTCCCAATTTGCTTCCTGGCAGTTTATTTCACAATGTAATCTGATGACCAGGGGAGTGTTTCACAAAGACTAAGATCAACTTTAAGTTGGACTTAACTATGGCAGGCCATTCATGCCACTGGTCGCTCTCACCATTATAATCTTTAGATAATATTTTTTCCTTCAATAATGAATTATCAAAAAATGTAAATTCTGTAGATTTGTGACCATGATTTTTACGTCCCTTGAGAGACCAATGCCAGTAAATGGTAAGAGCAAACAGTGGCATGAACGGTCTGCCATAGTTAAAGCCCAAGTCCACTCCGATTTTCAAAAATTATAAAATGTTGTAAATAAATCAAAGGTTAAAACTGCCAAATATCACGGGCGTACTTCAATCAGGTGATTTTTAAGAGCGATTTTTGTTTCAGGTATTTCGAGCAAAACATTTATATTGCTGTACGGATGTGACGTATGCTCCTCACAACGAAAGTGCCAGCGGTATACATTCTGACAATAGGCTATTTTCGTAATGTAACCAAATTTAATGCATACGTCTTTGTGAAGTGCCTCTATACAAACTATTTCATTCACCTGATAAGAATAATAGTGTTTCATTATTCTTATCAGGTGAATGAAATAGTTTGTATCGAGGCACTTCACCAAGACGTATGCATTAAATTTGGTTACATTACGAATCTGTGTTGTGAGGACCCTACGTCACAACCGACTCGATCATTAACTTGTTTTTTGCTCATTAAAAAAAATTATTAAAAATAAATCTGAGCACCATTTTCCAAAACCAAGTTATATTTGGGCTTTTTAGATTTTTGTCTATCTAATCAGCTCAACTTTTCAGTGGAGTGGACTTGTACTTTAAGTCCAACTTAATGTCAATCTTAGTCTTTGTGAAAACACCCCCCCCCCCAGTACTGGCTAAACTTCACTTTTTAGTACACACATATACCCAAAGCCTTTTTTTTACATGGCACAACTGATCGCCAGGAGAAGTGGCAGTAGCAATTCTAAAAACAACTTCCCAGTCAGCAACTTACCATACTGTAGCAATACTTGATGAAGGGTGACTGCACAAATTTCAGGCAATCATGAAGGATGGCAGTGCAACAGCTTCTTTGTATGCTTATGCTAGTCTGTAAAGAAAATAAAGTATATATAAAGATCTTTATACACTATTCTTGATAGTGACTCTTATTGATATGGGTAGGCCAATTATCTCTCTATTTAGGACAATACAGAATAAGTGACTTTATGTGTCATCATATAGTTTTAAAATTCATATTTTGACTACTACCCCCTAGATTACCACAGCAGCCCCCCCCCCACCCCCAGGCAATTACCCCAAATTACAATTACCCAAATGTCAACTATATGACTGGAAAACTTCTGCAAGGCATTTTCATCCCCAGGACAATTTTTCATTGGGTGGAAAAAGTTTGATGTGTCTGCATGTCTGGGAGTTAAATTTAAACAAGCCTATTATTAAATATACTGTTAAAAAATTTAATGAAAAATAGAAATCTCATTGATTCTTATGTGTCATGTACCGGTATCAAAAATTGTACATCACATCATATGTCCTTGGTGATCCAGCAAATGCTCTGGCGACAAGTGCTTCAGGATTCACTACATCACAGGTATAGGGTTAGGATTAGGTTAAAGGTTATAGGTACAATGTTTGGTCCAGTCAAGCATTTGTTTAATGTAGGAAATTGACAGAAAAGCAAGTACAACAGAGCCTTTCATACAACCCACAACTTGACAAATCATGTTCAATGCAAGTAAGTAACATTGTCAAAATCTCTGCGCACAAAAAAGTGAATGTACCGGAGTTGGAGGAGCGACGTGCTCTTCTTGGTCACTGAACTGCAAGCTTGTCCTTGAGGTGATGGAGTCACATGACCTTGACCTTTCTTCATCCATGAAAGTCACGAGCAGGTGAGACAAGAGAGGACAAAGGAGACACAGACATAGCTAAACAAGAAATGACAACCAAAAAAGGATTATAAGCTATTGTTTTGACCTTTTACAAAAAAGAACCATGGTTACCATGGTACTTTTATAAAAGGGTTCAACATGAAATATAAACGTTGGGAATCTACTGAACTACCATACTGAATTCTCTCATTCTCACAGGCTTAACAGAGGGACTTCCCAGTACCTGTAAGCAATGGGTTGGGGTATATATTTTGTTGCCTGTAATACCTGTACAAATATTTGAAATTTTTGATCAATTTGGTCTCATACAAATCTGGTGATAAAATTTACATGTAGAGGCTACGCTTTGTTATATTATAATAATCATATAGAGATATTACTGTATGAGTTTACAGTGCAGATCAATGACACATCTGTTCGCTTGTACCTTGAAATACCATTTCTGCACACTTTCCCCGGGCTAAATTTGAATCTGTGAAAAAGTATTTATTATCATTATAATGGAAAAACCTTCAATGAATATACATGTGTATCCCATAGTTTTGGACCTCGTGGCAGATTAGCCTTGTGCTAAACAATTTGTCCAATAATTGGAGAGAGTATATTTTATGTGATTTTTGTGATGGCATTAAATACTTATATTTTTTTTGAATCCGTCTATTTAAAATCTCCTTGGGTATCCACCAACAAGCTTCGAAGGTCTCTGTAAATACGACATAATATCCTTACCTTCCAGGCTGGAGTGTTGTCCTTGTCCGCAATCTGCCCTGTCCAGATATCTTGGGTAACATAATGCACCCCTGGTTGAGTGGTAAGGGTGGGTTCCTGCAACATAACTATGAGATGCAGACAGGTGGTAGTACCCCAGGGGCAGGGGTCTGCACCCATCAAGAGGGAGGCGGTCTCTTCCTTGTCTTCACTGAAGCAGGCATTGATTAGGTCTTCTGCAAGCTGTCGATACGTGCTGGTTGTGATGTTTGACGAAGAGGGAGAGGGAGTAAGGAGCAAGAGGTTTAGAGACAGAGAGAGATAAGAGAGAAAGAGAGAGGTAGCAATGGTATAAGAAATTAATATAGATATAAAAAATGCTAAAAGTAAATAAAAGTGTAGACTAGTAGCATACAAAAGCACAAATGATGAATGGGTAGAGAGAGAGAAAGAAAGAGAGACAAGTTGGATATGTAGAAGGAAATATATCGATATCAAATAATGCTAATAGAAAATGCAATAATTTACTTGTACCATAAAAAATATGAAAAAGCGCCAAGGTGTAACTTACACACAGACGGATTTGAGAGTGGGGGAGGGGAGAAAATGACATTAAAGTTAAAGCAGTAGTCCCTACATGAAATTTTGTATAATAAAAAAAAACATGTACAGATAAAGTAACAAAGTTAGAAAAGGCATACAACACAAAGATCATAACCTACCATCCACCTAGGCGACCTGACATTTGCTCCTGCAACAATAGCTCTGGGCTTTATTTTGTCAAAGTTATAGGGTAAGGGTAAGTTATGCAAGACTTTAGGTGAGGTTTCAGGTATTCAAGTTTTGAGGTTATAATAATAATATTCCGCTTTTATATAGCGCTTAATACATCTACGATGTCTCCAAGCGGTTTACGGATATACTATTACCCCGGTAATTGGATTCAATGCTTGCCCGCACACACTGTGTACACAATCTCCACTCCTGGGGAGTATTCCAGCCAGGCGTTACTTGACGCTCAAAAACTACAGGGTACCCATTAAACACCTGGATGGAGAGTAGCAAGTGCAGGTTAATATCTTGCCAAAGGATATTAGTGCCGTGTCGGGATTCGAACCGTCGACCTTCGCATCTTCAATCAAGCGCCTTAAACCACTCGGCCACGACACTCCTGAGGTTAGCGTTGGGTCCAGGATTGAAGTTAGTTTTGGTTAGTATAGGAATTTACGCAGAGCAATTGTCGCAGGAGTGAAATGTTGTAAAACCTCCAGCTCACCTGCTAGTCTCCTTCAAAGCTTTCTTGAGCTCTGTGTCCACCTCAAGATCAGCTAGCTGCTTCAAGACAAGGCTACCAATGAGGGCTCCTGAGATGTGCTCTCTGAAGCGGTTCCAGAAGAACATTGCCATGTCGGATTGATGGAAGAGTATGAAGAGGATGAACAGTTCATGGATTGGATCAAGCCACGCATGTGGGCTTCTCTTGGAAGTTTGAGTACTGCCATCAAGCTCTGTAATAAAAGATCCAATATGCATGGGAAAATTATTCCTCTTGCTTCACTTAAGCTCCCTACCACAATGAGTTATCCTAAAACAGGGCGGATCACAAAGAAAAATTATGACGTTTCTAAACAATTATATAAAATAAGCTTCCTTTGCCAAATGGGTTAAGAATGTCTCACCTTCCAAGGCAATCGTTGACTGGCACTTTGAGGAATCTATAGAACCATTTTGTCTAAAATATATGAAGGCAGATTTGTAGGTTCCCATGGTCAGCTCCAATAATGCATCTCCAATGTCATCTAGGGTGATGTTCTCATCCTAATTAAGAAAGAAAAAAGTATTTTTGGACATAATCTCTCTCTCTCTCTCCCTCTCTCTCTCCTTCTCTCTTTTTATCTGTCTCCCTCTTGTACCTCGTCGAAACCATCTGGAAGGTGAATAGCGGTCTGGAGCGAAAGCTCAAAAACATTTCAAGAAAGAAATAGATCATCTTGAAATGCACAGCAATACCAAGATGGCAAACATAAATGTAGGTAAAAATGTGTATACATACATGTATATTACAAAAATTATATAAACATATGTGGTGTCATAGAATCCAGACAACAATTCTCATGTCATATTCTGAACTGTTAATAATAAGAATAATAATAATATTCAGCTTTTATATAGCGCTCAATACAATGTCTCTAAGCGCTTTACAGATATACTATTACCCCGGTCATTGGATTCAGTGCTTTCCCGCACACACTGTGTGCACAATCTCCACTCCATGGGGAGCATTCCAGCCAGGCGTTACTTGACGCTCTAAAACTGTTTGACCAACAATGACGGTCGCATCCTACCGGGTACCCATTTAACACCTGGGTGGAAAGTAGGAAGTGCAGGTTAATATCTTGCCAAAGGATATTAGTGCCGTGTCGGGGTTCGAACCCTCGACCTTCGCATCTCCAGTCAAGCGCCTAACCACTCGACCACGACACTCCCGATGTTCATTCTATCCTCTATTTAACTCATTGAATACAAAGGCAGAGATTACCCATGCTGGAACTACTGAAAATAGTTGCTACCCTGGCCTATCCCCAAATAAAATTGTATCCAACATTTTAATTAGTCTTATTGCTCTAAAGGTAAAAGATTCCTGGAAACAAGAAAACCCCAATGAAAGGCAAAAATCATTATGCCAGAGCCCTCGGGGAAGACATTTATCCTCAATTACCTAGTTCCTTTTTAAAGGTACATATATGTCTCCTTAAGCTTACATCCAAGCTTTTCTTAGCATCCAAGTAACCTGTTGACTCCTGAAATCTTTCATTCCCATAGGCTTACAACAGGGACCACCTGGATCTAGTAGGCAGTGGGTTAATAGAAACAGCTGATTTAAAGAGCATAACATGAAAATGAACAACCATTTACCTTCCTTTTCTTTAAAGCCAATGACTTCAGTATACCAGTGATGGGGCTTGCTGTAATCTGCCAATGAGACATGCATAAATTTGAACATGAATAATGACAGAATACACAAGCTGACAATAACCAGTGAAGGATTTATTTGGAGAAGGTAAAAAGTGCATCTGACCTCCCCTTTTAAAACCCCATTGGCATAGCTTCAGTGTGCAACAATTACAACAACAAAATTGCCCCCTTGCTGTGGGTTTTTTGCACTGTGCCCCCCCCCCCCCACACACACACACCACACAAATGAATAAATAAATAAACAAATAAATAAATAAACAATAATAAAAACCCTGGATCCATCTATGCATTTAAACCACATGATTTATCAACAACAACAAGAAAAAAATCATACTGTCAAAGAAACAGATTGCTCAAAGCTTGTGTTTTCAAAATCTTGGGCATGTGTGATGAAAATCTCACATGATATACAAATGATGCAGCATTTTTGCCCTATTCAATTACTGGTATGTACATTACCTACATGTATAATGGAATCACTACCTATATCCAATCTACCAGGAGGGGGGTACTGCTTGAATATCATTGGACTTGAACTGATTTTCTCATCATTCATATATAAATTTGTATATAAATTGTATTTGTATATAGATTGTATATAATATATATATACAAACTGAAGACCTCATATTGACAGAGAAATAAAGAATCATTACGGTGATTCTGGGCAACACATAAGGCAGGCACCAGAAAGCACCATTATTCAATGGTCGTATGAGAGATTTTTCATTTTTTAAATGAAATATGTGGATAAAAGATACTGGACAAATATGCACAGATCACCCATCAGTCATTTATCTACATGTACGTACCGTGTTATAAAGCATGGTGAGCTTAGTTGGAGTGAGATATGATGATAAGCTGAAGTTATTCTTCAGCAGGAGCTCTACTATTCCAACTTGCCCATGAAGAAGAGCATGATCCATGGATTGACTGTATGTCTCTGTGATATCCTGAGGAAAGAAAGATGAACAAATCATTAAAACTTTTATCAATATTATCATCATCATTATCATCATCATCATCATCATCATCATCGTCATCATCATCGTCATCATCATCGTCATCATCATCGTCATCATCATCACTGCCACCATTAATCACCCTCATCCCTAATCATCTTATCATCATCATCATCATCATGTTCATTAGTATCATTATTATCATCACTATCATCACCCTAATTTTCATCCTCATTCTCATTCTCATCATAATTGTTATAATCGTCATCCTCGTCATCATCGTCATCGTCATCATCATCATCATCATCATTGCATACATGTACATGTAGATTGATTTATTACCAGTACAAATCACATGAAATTAACACCATCATTCTCATGACCACTTTTAGGTATTGTAAAACATACTCTTGTACTTCAGAATCATGATCAAAACTATGGACTGCTGTTCGTTTGGAGTGATAGTTCTACAAGGTATTAGTTTTAAGTACCATTACATTTTTGCAGAAAATTTGTTCTCAATACCGACATATTTTCTTCACAAAAAAAAAATGGTCTCAATACTGAAATATTTGCAGAATCCTTAGTTTGACTAACCAATGTTGAGTGAGCTTCTAAGATTCTTTCAGCCAAACTGATATCATTCCAAATCTGAGCCACGTAAAACTGATCCACAGGTGGTACTGTAAGGAAAAAAAATATGTTTCAAAATAAAAGCAATCTTATATTGCTATTCTAAAGTTATAATGATGGTGAAATACATGTATAAAGCATTTATCTGCTCAAGTACATATTTACACAATATCTGGGCCTACTCATTCTCTTAATGAGGTGATTTGCATTTTCAATTTTTTGTTTTACCCATATGGGTTTGCATGATGGATGAAGAAAATGAGTTCTAAAATAATTATTAGGCAAACTCATTTTGTAGCACACATAATCATTATTATAACAATCATTACTCTGGTTGAATATATTTCCTTTTTTCAGAAACAAATTTAATGGAGTCATGCTTAATCAAATCACAACAAAAAGTAATAAAAATATGCTTATCAGTCCTCAAAAAGGCTAGATGGTAAAATTGTAGTTAAAATACAGATCGCATCAGCATGCAGTGTCAGTTCAGGGCCCCATTTTATAAAGAGTTGAATTTTTTCAAACTGATCGAAACTTGGTATCAATCATAACTCCGTACTGAAGAGATACGATAGGAGTTTGTAAATTTGCGATTGACTGAAGAACATCTTATTGATTAGGATCAATTGTAACTGTTTAGAAGACAGGGCCTAGAAATACTTCCACCAGCTACATTTACATTTCTGTGAGACAAAAATGGATGATTTACATGTATAAATAACTCTGTAACATACCTTGGTATAAAACAGATCGGATGATGTCCGACTCTTGGAGTGATTTGTGAGTGAAGATCACATGAGGTGCATTATGGGAATCAGCAGTGTCAAATTCAGTTCGACTTGAATCAGCTCCATCTCTTTTAGAAACGATGAACAATTGCATGAATATTTTAATACCCTTTCAAAAATAAATATAACCGAAGTGAAAAACATAACATATTTCCTCATCTTTTCAGTGTTTTTTTGTTTATGTTTTTTAATTAAGAAATTGATATTATGTTTCAACTGGAAAATTCAAATACATTTTCACTACCAGAATACAACAATATCAGATTAAAAAAACACAAATAAGCAAAATATTTTCTATATAACTTTTCTATATATATCCAGAAAACAAATAGTATTACATGTACATACCAAGTAATACTTTACGTGGGCTGTGGAACTAGAGGAGTAGTAGCCCCTCCAACAAAATTTTTAGTTGATATGTACACTATCGATTGCAATAAAATAATATGCAAATTATGCAAAATAGGCACAAATTGTAAATTCTTGTTGAATGTTAGTTCTGAACATTCAACAATTTGTGCTCATGATCCTCCCTCAATTTTTGTTATCATTTGAATGGCTTGACCAGGGATTAAGACACACCTGAACAAAAACATCTGTGAGCCAAAATCTCAACTCCATTTATGTGACATCATTCAGATTAATTCTGGAGGTCTGTGTACATCATCTTTGATGGATCTGACCCCACTTAATGTTATCATTCAGGTCAGTATGATCCCTTTATTCTCACCATTATAAGTACATTGTGTATGCATATAGTTTATAGTTATCATTATTGGTGAGGTCTGACCAGGCCTTTAGTGAAAAGTGAATTACCTTTCTTGACCAATGCTGCCCTCAGGTTGTATGCAGAGAACAGGGTAATCATCCATGCTTATTGCTCTGTTGATTGTTCCAGCTACAAGCTTCAACAAAGGCATGGTCATATGGGCTGGAAGACATAAAGACATAAATGTAGAATGACAAATCATAACAGAATAAATCAGTGTACCACATTATGTTGAATGTCTTTCATTGTATAGTTTATGTTGACATACGCATTGTTCTTTAAAACACAATGTAAATTGGACTTACTCCGTGTTTTCCTTAGTTTGTTTTTAATTTAAGGCGACGTTGACAAAAAATCACAGAATAATGTCTTGCCATGCAGAAAACCCCCAAAGGATTTAAAGAGAAGAGAGTGACACGTATAGGCTACAAGATTTAACAAGGGCATAGTCATATGCCATGTGGGCCGAAGGACAAAAAGACACAAATGCAGTATGCATGTAGTTAATAATACATTTAAAATATAATACCATATATCACAAAAAAGGTGTTGCCATGACAAAAAATCCTGACAGGGTAAAGAGAGCAAAGAGTGAAAGATATATTCAGGTTAAACAAGTGCAGTCATACATGTATGGGCTGCAGGACCAAAATACATCAAATTTACAATGATCAATAAGGACTATTATACAATTTTTGACTGCTTTGAGGCTCACAGTTAAAGCTGTTTCCCAATGGTGATCTTGAAAATGTATTATGCCCCGGGAAAAATTTGAGTGGTAGTACAATTTGGAGATCACTGAAGGACTATACATTTAACTGTGGCCCCCAAAATAAGCAGTCAAAATATTTTTACAATCATGTATATATCCCATCCCGGTGAAACATATAATAATTCAATAAAATTCTATTCAAACCCAAAGCTAATGCAATCTTATAATGTATTTGCTGGAAATTGTTCTCACTTACAAAGATGAAAAGAGAGGGTAAAGGAGAGAAAGAAAGAGAGGGGGCAGCTCTCTTGTTTGTTTGTTTGTTTTTATTTCTGAAATCCATATATACCTACAACTTTTAAAAACATACAGCATATTTCAAATATTATAAGAAAGTAAATAAATGTGTATAAAGTATAGACAAACAGTTGGATAGCCCATTTCAGGACCATTTTCAAAATGGTCCTGTTCTTCCATGGGGTCCAAAAGCAAAAACATCATATTAATTTACATACAATATCAATTTTCAATCATAGTAATTTACCAATGCACTATTCTCCTTATCGATCCCCCCCCCCCTCACCTCACCAGCCCTTCCCGCCACCCTCTTGATCCCGCCAACCCCTCCCAAGTCTTCCAGGGTATATTACAAAGAACAATAAACAGTTTTATTTACAATCATAAATGGGTATTAATATTATCTAAAAACATATTTCTCTGTCATAACATTTCAAACTAAACTTTTTACTTCTTTATTAAATATAGCCAAACCTCATATCTGCATTTCTTTTTCTAGAAGAAATGTTTAGGTGTAATAATTTTCCTTTTCATGTGCTACACTGAAATTTATACACAATCATTCTTAATAAGAAAAATAATACTTACATTCTGAAGGAACCACCTTGGACAATGCCCCCAATAGCTTCTGATAAATCGCTCTTTGGCCATCTGTCTGGTCTTGATCTTCTTGTATGTTGCCATTAGCAACTAGTAAGAAATGGGTGTGACATGATTTCAGACCACTCTGCATGACATCTGACACTTCATGGCCAACCACTTGGTAGTTGAAGTCCACAGCAGGAACAAGGTCAGAGTCGTTCTTGAAATATAACATAGTGTTTCAACTGATCACTGAGAGGTGTCACAAAAGCATGGGTTTTCAAGTGGAATTTGACACCATTCAGTTATTTCCTCAAGAACAAATCGCCACGAGTGAAAGAGAGAGAGAGAAAGATAGATCCACCTGGCAACTTTGACAGTAGTTGAATATAAAAGTGTCACAGGTAAAAATATCAGAAGTACAAATGTTTTTACATTCTTCATGACATATTTACCTGGCACATTGACAGCACACATTCACTCATAATATGCTACATAAGTAAAATTTAAATATACAGTACATTTTGGGCAAAATGGTACATGTAGCATATCAACGATACAAAATATACCTGCAAACTGGGTCATGAGAATATGCTAATGTATTGAATAATCATCATTCATATCCTTAATACCCACACTTCATGGGACTGACTAAATCTCACCAAGTACATATAAATGGTGTAGCAACTGTTCAGAACCAAGAGGACATTGACTCTGTTAAAGTATATGAGATTATGCCCTTCTGGCTGAACATAGGCAATATATTTATGTAAATAAAAAAACAGAAAACAATGACTTTACTCATGTCTATTTACCTCATGTTGAAATGATGGATGGTAGTGGGTGTAATAAACAGCTCTCCTTAGCTCATCAAGGTGTAAGGGTGATATTCCAATAACAGGAACATTAATGTGACCATTAACCTCACATCTAAATCCTTGTTTCAAATTGGTATGCCCTTCTTTGATTATCCATGCACCTGTATCATAAATAGAAAGGTAGAGAAATAGGAGTGAGGATGTGGATGAATGGATGTAAGATTTGCAGTGGCAAGAAGATGCAGATTATGGTGCATGAAGTTTAACGAGCTGGCCTCGATCCTAGCTGCATGGTAGAAGGTTAATGATGAGAATAAAAGGCTAGATCTGTAAGGCTTGTGTTAGAACAGTATTAAATGGTATATGGTTCAGAAACTTGGAATGGGAAGACATTAGAATAATGTATCTTGAAAAGAACAGAAAGAGCCATGATATGGAAGATGTGTGGTGTGAAACTGTCCGATAGAAAGAACACAATTGAGCTCTGGAAGAAACTGGTGGAAGAGGTATAAAAAAGTGGATTGAGATGGATGGGTCATGTGTTGAGAAGGGGAAGATGATGAACCTGTGAAAAGATTGTGGGATCTGGAAGTGGGTGGTATAAGAGGGAAAGGAAGACCAAAGTTTTCATGGAAAGATATGGTGATACGAAAGAAAGCAGTAAGGTTGGTCTAAATGAGGAGGATGCTTGAGACAAGAAGTGGAGGGAGGGAGGGAGTGTCATCATGGCATGACAGTCAGTAACCCCTTCTAAGAGCCAAAATGCAGACTTTAATAAATGATGATGATGATGAAAAGGGAAAAACAGAGCAATGCAATGAGTAAAACACAAAATGGAATATTGACACATTGAGATACTCAGGTATGTTTACCTATATCTGCCAAACAAGTTAGCTGAATTTTCCAAAGAAACAAACACTGAAGAGGTTCATCTGATTGGTGATATAAATTGAAAATTATCTATCTTTCTTAATTCACAATCAGTAGTAAAAAGGTAAAAATATAATTTTTCTACTGATTGTGAAGAAAGAACTAAGTACAAAAAACGCTCGGGAAAAAGCCTCAGAGATACTGATTAAAACTGTAACAGTGATTGATTTGTAAACATCAATGACACAGGCAGTCACCATAATGTTGTGGCAAGACCTGTTCTTAAAAACAACTTTTAAATGCCTATATGCCTCTGCCTCAAACCCAAGATATAATCTGTAATTTATGTTACCAAAATTATCTTTGGTCCCAATGTCAAGACCCCACAACTTCACTACGAACATTTACTTATTCATGTTACTGCAATATAAATATAGGTTTTATTTCATAAATATGATGGCTATACATTTTACCTGTTTTTCTTGCAGTCTTTTTTATTGCTATAACGTCAGCTTCAGACAAGTTTTCAGTTTCTCCTTCCAAAGAGAGGACTAACTTGGGTGGCTCTAACTTCCACTCGTCAATCATGAACTGAAGAAGACATCGAAGATCGGAATCAGGGTAGATGATGGCATGCTGCAGAATAAGAATGTGAAAGAAGAACACATGAAGATAAAGTATTCTGAGATTACCTGATGCTTATATCAAATTTTGCACATTTTTTCTTATAATTGGGTCAAATTGAATAAGCGTGGCCTTATTTTCATTGTTAAAATTGAACTGAATCAAATTGAGTTAATTTGAAATGAATCTAAATGGATTAGAATGAATTGAAATGAAGTGAACCAAAAATGAAATGAATTGACATGAAATGGTATTTATTGCACTTAAACACATTCACAGCCATAGGGCTGAATTACAG
This sequence comes from Mesocentrotus franciscanus, assembly GCA_037976565.1. NCBI lineage: Eukaryota > Metazoa > Echinodermata > Echinoidea > Camarodonta > Strongylocentrotidae > Mesocentrotus > Mesocentrotus franciscanus. The sequence goes on along the minus strand of CP137666.1, from coordinate 5,327,424 downwards.
AAGAATTCATTATGTAAATTACATTATATCATAGCAATAAACAATTAATACAAAAACATTGAAGATGAAATATATTACAACAGATGATGTATTCTATGATTTATACCAGGTGTTTTTCTTACCAAGGATGGACTATATAAACCTGTTGTGTTGCATTGATAATACATTATGACTACCAGCAAAATGTGGGCTACATACATACGAGCAAAAAAACCTGAATATGGATTCTGAGCCATTAATTTTTTTATCACATCCAGCAGAAGTAGATTAATGCCGATTTGTATGACCTTTATACAAAAGATCTCATTGAAGATGATGACAATGAATTGGAGATTTTGTTCAAGAAGATCCGTATCCTCCTATGACACTTCAATCAAATTTTCAAAATTAATGATACATGTACCTTAATCACAATTAGTGGCTTGAGTGAAGACGATCCTTGATGGAATCTCAGAGTTCCATGACTGAAATATTCTGGGGAGCTTTCATTGGGGCGATTTCTTCTCTTGATGCGTGTGTGAGTCTCTAATCTCCACTTGGTATCCAAATTGTCCTTCCTAAGTGCCCTGTCAGAGTGATGGAGTTTGTCTGCACCACAGGAACATATGCTGCAAAGACAATAAGCAGATTTTGTTGTCAGTAGTCAGAAGTTGTAATAAGTTTCACAAGACCAACATTGTCAGTCTAGTAGGCCGTTGGTCCCTTGGACTGTGGCCTTGCTATGCAAACAATGAAACTAAGCCTTCAAACTGAAAATTGAAACTAATTTGAGAGTAAATTTATTGCTCCTTACAATATCCCACTAATAAACTTACTCATGAGATGCTTGGCTGAACAGAAGGCATTCTCTGCCTCTCATAATGGTGGACATGGGTAGCTGAAACTAGAATATTAAAAACACAAAATAAAGAAAGATAAATGAAGGAAAAAAAATTATAGGAAAATACATGTTCATGTAGGAAAATCATCTAGTGAATGACACTACTGCCCATCTTGGTAATGAACGAACAGAATATGCTCGATCAAATTATGACATACTGCATGTAAAATAGGGCAATTCGCTAGCTACATGTACATTTTGTGTCCCATATATTACACCAAGTAGTATGGTATTATGATTATGAACATAAGTCAACATAAAAACTTGGTCTGTTCTAAGCTCTAACTGGGGCTTGCAAATCAGTACAATTACCCCATAAAATAAAATGTTACATGTGGTCTGTATTGGACAAACTATATTACACTTGCATAAAGGCATACATGTACGTGCACCCATGATGAGGAAAACTTGATATTTATCATGTAAGTTAAGTATTAACACTCAATTTGATAGCAATTTAAAAATTGAAGAAAACAAATTTCGTCTAATTTATCTAAAATACGATAGTCAAAAGCACAAGACTTTTCTTTCTTGATACTATATAGCTTTTAGGAAATCAAATGATGCAAATTTTACCAAGTTTTACCAAGATTTCTTGAAAGATGATAGAGCAAGTGGATATAGTCTCATACAAGTTAATGGTTGACTTCTTATTGTACTGAGAGAGGCGGGACGATTCGCCGGCAATTCGCTCGAAGATGTCGTTGACGAAGCTGTTCATGATGATCATAGCCCGACATGACACTAAATATATTTTGTTATTTTCACTCAAAATTTTATTTGTTAACTCGGCCGAGGCCACGGTCATCCTCAAGCATTTTCGCTTACGACATGTGGTCTCCTGCTTTTTCCCTTTGTAAGAAACTTCCAAAACGAAGATATCCATTCTCCCCCTTATTTCTTATTTTTATGCAGATTATGTTTTCACGATGGTTTGGCACAAATCAATATATTTGTTGTGTTTTGTTTTTTTTTGGATTGTATTTTAACTAGAAACATATTTTGTCAAACTTACATGTTACTCATTATATTTATTTGTATGATGTTTCTTTGTATTGATCTGAAAAAGTGGAAATAAAACTAAACAAACAAACAAAACAAACATGTAGCTAGCATTTTGAAAGACTATTCAGGAATATTTGAATGACTAAAGTGCTGGCAATACAATTTTACAGGTACTGATTTTACTTACTTTATCTGTTTGGTCTTTAAACTCTAAAGCAGCCATCTTGTCCTGTAGTCTGTCTTCTGTCACTCTTTTTTAAGATCTCAGATGCTCAGTTCTGCCGATGCTTGCACTAGAATCACCCGTATCATAGCAAGAACTACATGTATTTGTCAGTGTAAGCTCTTATTCATCATGAACACATCTATGAGTAAATGTAGCCGCACATCCAAGAGCATAAAAATTATATGAAATCATGTACAATGTACATGTATGTGTCGATACTTTGACTTGAATTATTTCAAAATACCTTTTGAAAATGTCAAACAAATTATAAATACCATAAACAATTTTTCATACATGTAATCCAAAGAAATGTTTGCCTTTGAAATCAGATACATGTTTACCACAAACTTGATTTTAATAAAAGATTTCTCTTCTCTATTCTCTCATCATTATTCTCTACATGTATATATTTCTCCATGTAGTTTCCCAACTATCTCAATCATTTTCTGTTTAGCTGTCTGTCTGTCTGTCTCTCTCACTCTCTCTCTCTCTCCGTATCTCTCTATTTCTGCCTGTCATTCTGTTTCTCCCTGTTTGTGTCTCCCTTCCTCCCTCTCTCTCTCTCTCTCTCTCTCTCTCTTTCCTTCTCTTTCTTACTCTCTATCATATATATTTTCTCCTGACAATCAATATAACAACATATAAAAATTAGAAATTGAAACAAAATCCCAGGTGCAGTATTTCTCACCATTTTCCGAAAGCTGGCAGATCAAGCTTTATCCTAAAATGTCCACAACTACACGTATCTTATATACCATACTGGGTCAGGTTCTGGAATGTATACATTTGTTTGCTTGTTCTGAGGAACACACCCATTCTATATTGTTTAATTACTGTATTGCCTTTCACCTCTATTGTATGACACATTATCAAACTGATACCAGTAAGTAAAATTATTACTGGGTATCAAATAATATGGATTCCTTTGCTCCACTTTTAGAAAGGCCACTCCTTTGTTTCACATGTAGAAACCTCCAAGAATACCCACCACTTTTAATTTTTCACATATATCCTTGGAAGTTGTTACATTCTGGCTACAGGAATTGAAACACACATTACCTCAGAAAAGATTCACTCATTGCCAAATTCCTTTGTTTCACAGTATATCGTCTTTCCAAGATATCATGACATTTACATTGTATGTTAGAACAAATACTTTACCTCTGTGTATAGTTAGTATAAAATGATAAATAGACAAAAGAACGAAAAATTTCTATGCATCATAGAATATAGCAATCTTTATTTGATAATACATCAGCAATGAACAAAATCATGTCAAACAGACCAGCTGTATCTATATTTGTGAACAAGAGAAAAATTCTACGTAAACATAAATGTAATATCTGATGTTTCATTAGAAAGTTTTTTCAATGATAAAATGCCAGTGACATTTAGCTTCAGAGTTTTAAGGTATGTCCTAAACACATTCAACAAATTCTGATATGTAATTTTTCTTACATTAAATTGCTAAAACTAGACAGGCATGAAAAATAGAAAATCTAAAATACGGAAGAACCATAACGATCCTATTAGCGTTCCCCCCACATCCCTAAATGGTTTGCCATATTGCAATATGCATCTTGCCATTTCAAAAGGTCATCAGGATTTTTCAGAGAGAGAGGGTGGGATAGAGATGGGGGAGGGGAGGGTGACATCAAGTTAGTTACACAAGTGAAAGTAAGCTCATTCATTGTATGCAATTTGAAAAATGAGGATCCAATGAAATTGAACAATACGTCAAATGCTGCATGATACTACATGAATGGTAAGCTCAATCAGGTAAAGACCAGTTCTGGTCATGCGATTGCATTATGAAAAAAAACGTTGTGGAATCGATCAGAAAAGGTTGATCATCTAGCATATAAGTATTGGTGTGTACTGCAAGGTTCTGGAATCATCAAAATGATAAGAAATTTGGCCCAGTCGTGGTAAAGTTACAAGCACTGTACACAGAAAGATGTATATGGGACTATATACACCAATCGCAATATCTATCCAGTCCGGATCGATATGATAATTTACCAAATATATCAATTAGTAGGCGGTTTCCCGGCAAAATTTGTATCATCATGTATTTGTCAAAACATATTCTTTCACATGATTGGTAATAAGAGCTTCCATTTCAATTTTTGAGAGGGGGGCGTTTCCAAAACTGGTCTATATCTTTAAAGGGATAGTTGAGTTTTGTTGCAGAGGGCGCTACACAAAATAATTTTTTGTGAGATAATGAAAAACTGAGTGTCTGATTTGAAAGAATATACAATCTAAATGACAAAATCATCTTTGTTTGATCAAAATCGGTTCAGAGATGGCTGAAATATCCATAAATATAACCATTTCTAATATTTGTGGTGCCCCACAAATATTTGGTGTATATATACGTTTTACTACCTTATACCTTATACGTTTTATTCCAGCCAATGCCAATATTGGCTTTTTGTTGGCTTTTTGTGTTGGTTATAATACGCACAACCAGCTGGCCCATGTATTGTTATTATTAATTAATTAATTAACTGTCACCGTATTTTTGGGAAGTGGAGCTGAATTGGTATTCAATATTCAATCTAAATTCAAACATTTTGGGGTCTAAAATTACCTTCATAGCAATTTTAGGTTCTAAAAGGGCACTAGAAATGTCATAAATAAGAATAAGAGCAATAATCATGCACTTTGAAGGCATTTGCGGTCTTAAACAAGAACTCAACTATCCCTTTAATACATGTATGTATATTGCAGCAAGTGTAAAACATTTTTTTTTAAATCAAGGGCAAGTCCAGCCCATGCGCAAGTTGAATAGAATAAATAGAGTAAAATCAAAATTAAAAAATAAGGAAGATATGGAATTTTTAAAATTTCCCATAATTACAGGAAACAGTGATATCTATCACATAGGCTGTATGCAAATTAGCTAGTTTTTAATTTTTTTTTAATGTGTGCAAATTAGCTAGTTGATGTCACCCCCTCACTTTTCTCTATCCCTTTTTGTACATTATTTCAACAACAACAAAAAATCTGCTCTGTGAATGTAAAACAAGGCTTGGATCCTTGCAAAATAACCATGTATGTAACTCATCATAATTTAAAGAAAAATCTATACAAGTGTAAAAAAAAGAGAAAAACTTGAAATTTCATACACAAAATATAAGGTGAATCTAGATAGAATTATTTAAAATGGATATGTATATTTAAAAAGCCCTTTCTCCCCTTCAAAATTTTGATTTTCACGATGTTTTTTAACTTACACCCAGTAAATAAAGATCGATTGATAGATCTGTAGTTGGAAACAAGTCAGAAAAAATCTTGGAACCAGCGGGATTTGAACCTGCCATCTACTGCTTGCCGGGCAGCGACTCTACCACCAGGCTATCACTGGTCCATGGCACAGTCATGAACTAGAGACATATACCCAAGCTCTCTTTATTCATTCTGATTTATTCATATCCCCGCTGGTTCCAAGATTTTTTCGGACTCGTTTCCAATTACAGATCGATCAATCAATCTTTATTTATTTAGTGCAAGCCACAAATATGTTTAAACAATTGAAATTTCTCCCAGGAAGCATTACATTTATAAAAGTTTTCTTTATTCTTAGTTAGCAGCCAAAGGAGAAAACTCTATCATGATAGTTACTGACAATTGTGATAGTACCCTCTTTTGACTACTGTGACTGCACTGCTGACTGCTGCTGGAAAAGTAACAAAGTTCATGAAAGTCAAAAATTTTGAAAAAAAACTGTACTGAACTATTTTAAATATGTAGGAGCCAATCATGTGATGCACATAGGAACAATTTTCACCCAAAAAATTATCACAAAAGATGGGGGATCCTCACAATTATTACATGCTGTTTAACTAAAAAATTCTCTGACACGCAAATAAATAAAAGGGATGTAGTCACATGACTGTGCCAGCGATATGTTGAGTTTTCATTTCACCAGAATTTCAGTCCCAAATCCACCATGTGCCAGATAAATTATTTACAGCAAAGTGTCACATAGCGGCAACATGGATCAACCGAAACAGAACTATTGGAGTTATATAAAAGACAGCAACTTAGTCTCCCCAAAATTAGTGAAGCTTCCACACTCAATAAAGGGACTTCATCCTTACCAGAGACTGAAAATGAGTTGCCAGATCAAGCACCAACCTGGTTTGTATCTTTCATCAATGCATTTGAGGAACACACTGAACAAAAACTTGATTCCATCCTGGTGAAGAGTTAAATGATTTATCATTATAGAACTAGATGGACCTTCGACTGCGTGCAGTCGAAAATGATGCCTCCGCCATGGAGCGATTTTACAAACCAAAACAGAAGCAAATTTTAAAATTCAAGTTTGATTGTGATCCTTACCAGAGACTGAAAATAAGTTGCCAGATCAAGCACCAACCTGGTTTGTATCTTTCATCAATGCATTTGAGGAACACTCTGAACAAAAACTTGATTCCATCCTGGTGAAGAGTTAAATGATTTATCATTAGGGACTTTTAGATTTGCACGTCGACGTAGTGGACTGCAACGTGTGCCATTCTTTCAAGGCACTGGCCCGTGCCCGGCAGTGCCTTAAAAGCACGTCACATTACCTTAAAAGGATGTCCCCGTGGCAGTCCACGTTCTCGTCGTGTAAAATCTAAAAGTCCCTATTATAGAACTAGATGGACCTTCGACTGCGTGCAGTCAAAAATGATGCCTCCGCCATGGAGCGATTTTACAAACCAAAACAGAAGCAAATTTTAAAATTCAAGTTTGATTGTAATCCATTAACAGGTTCTCAGAATATTGTGATAAACTATTTTTCATATACATGTATGACCCTTTGATCTTTGACCTCATGACCCTCAAATCTAATCAGTTCATTGGCTCTGCAAGATACATTACATGTACATGTTCTGAGCTTGATAGTAATCCATCCGTCGGTTCTATTGATAATATGTTCACAAGCTTTTTTAAAGTTTTTTTTGTATACATAATGAGCCCCATGACCTTTGAACTTTGACCTCGTGACCCCAAAATCTAATCAGTTCATTGGCTCTGCAAGATACATACATGACATAAGTCTGGCGGGAATCCATCAATTGGTTCTTGAGATCACGCGATCACAAGCTAATTTTGCATACATAATGAGGCCTGTGACCTTTGGCCTTTGACCTCGTGACCCCAAAATTTAATCAGTTCATTGGCTCTGCAAGATACATACATGACCAAAGTTTGGCGGGAATCCATCAATCGGTTCTTGAGATAACGCGATCACAAGCTATTTTTGCATACATAATGAGCCCCATGACCTTTGAACTTTGACTTCATGACCCCAAAATCTAATCAGTTCATTGGCTCTGCAGGATACATACATGACCCAAGTTTGGCGGGAATCTAGCAATTGGTTCTTGAGATAACGCAATCACAAGCTATTTTGGAATACATAATGAGCCCTGTGACCTTGGACCTTGGACCTCGTGACCCCAGAATCTAATCAGTTCATTGGCTCTGCAAGATACATACACAACTCAAGTTTGGCGGGAATCCATCAATCGGTTCTTGAGATAACGCGATCACAAGCAATTTTTGCATACATAATGAGCCCCATGACCTTTGAACTTTGACCTCGTGACCCCAAAATCTAATCAGTTCATTGGCTCTGCAGGATACATACATGACCAAAGTTTGGCGGGAATCTAGCAATTGGTTCTTGAGATCACGCGATCACAAGCTAATTTTGCATACATAATGAGGCCTGTGACCTTTGGCCTTGGACCTCGTGACCCCAGAATCTAATCAGTTCATTGGCTCTGCAAGATACATACACAACTCAAGTTTGGCGGGAATCCATCAATCGGTTCTTGAGATAACACGATCACGAGAACGGTACGTACAGACGGACGGACGGACGGACGGACGGACGGACAACCCGAAAACATAATGCCTCCGGCTACTTTGTAGCGGAGGCATAAAAAATGAACGGTAAGAAAAAATTGACTGCCTTGAAATGGAGGTTGAAGGCTTTCAAAAAGAAGTGGCCAGCCTCCGGGAAGAGAATAGATGTCGATGATCTTGAGAATTGATCTACAAAAGAAACAACTTGGTTTCCATGGAATTCCAGAGGGGGAGATGCGAAGGACTGCTCTCGGACTGTCAACACCGTCCTGTAACAATTTGTTGGTCTCTCGCAATCAGCCTATTCCATGGAAAGTGTGCACCATACCCCCACCACAGTCCAGCAGAAGTCCCAGGCCTATCTTCATGCTCAACATAGTGAAGCCAGAGAGACTACACCTACGATGATTCAAATGTGCTTTTCATTATCCAGTAAAAAAAGAGAAAGTTGAGGCTGAATGTTTGGAGAAATTGAAGAATGAGGAATATCAAGGGCACAAGTTGTTGCTGAAGACTTCAGTAAGAGGGTTCGCAACCTTAGAAAGAGTAGGATGGAGGAGTGTCTTTGTCTGGAGGGAAAGAAGCATTTCTTTATCCGGCCATAGGTGAATTTGCAATGGTGGTACAGAAAGAATACTACGTTTAATTTTGATGATCATATTACTGACATAACATATCATCAATGAAAACTGAAAAGTGTAAAATTTAAACAGTTTTTCTCCACAACTGTCTGCTGTTAAGGCTTCAGTCAAATATGATTGAACTTACCCCGCTTTCACACAGTGGAAACATTCTTTAAAGCTGATTAGTTTAAAGAGCTTTAAACTAGTCGGCTTTAGATACAACATCATTCACACACAGAAAATTTCGGTGCGGTCGTTCGCTTTAAACGCTCAGTAGCGCCATTATGCATTTACGAGCAGTGACTCGTAAATGCGCAATGGCCCTACTGAGCATTTAAAGAGCAGTGCCCGGTCTTAGCTCCGCCCAGTTAAGGACGTATATCTGTTCACACACAAAATATCTTGCTCTCTAGATACGGATTTTGTATCTGCAGCCTGCTCTGACCGGCGTATAGATCGCGACTTCGTATCTGTCCGCACATCGTATAAACGACGTTCACAAAGGGAAAATTTACTTTAAAGCTGTTTAGTTAAACGGCTTTTAACTAATCAGTGTGTGAAAAGGCTGTTATTAGTACACTGTACACTGTACTTTCAGTTGAACATACGTAAACAAATCGGTTTATTGGTTTAACTGAGATTTTATGAGATGTTACACTACTATTATCCCCATTATATGAACTGCCCTAAATATAATTATTTCACAAATGTTTTTACACAACCCCATTATGAAAAAGATCTAATCCTTCATCAACAGCCCAAAAGGGAAATTTATGAAAATTTCAGTACAAAGTGAATGGAAGATATTGTCATATTAAAGCACATCAAGGAATTGCCAATTTGTGTTTGATTGATTAAAACTTTAATAATTCATAATCTTCTTATAATTTGTTGGATATTTCTCAAATTTCATTGCTCTGTTTCTCTTATCTTTCTGCTTTCATTCAATATAAGGGAAGATTTTCCCTTTAAAGAACCTTGATTTGGAATTTATCGATGCACTGCACCAAATCTCAGGACACTCCTAAAGCTTTGTCCAGGAAGGATGCAAAATTTGACGGGTCGCAAGGAGGGAATGGCTTCAGCAGAGAGAAATCCATGGTCTCAAGATCACATGCCAGTTTGCTGTTACCACAGGACAAAACAAAACAAAAATCATCATCACAGAAAGGTGTTGTAGTCTAGAGGAGTAGACTCTGGACTATGAACCACAAGGTACAGGGTTCAAATCCCTGCCGCAGCATGAACGTCCTTTGACAAGGCATTAAACTCACATTTGCCACACTTGACCAATATGTAGTAAGTGGGTACCTGGTAGGATTTATTCCTTGAACTGAGCACTATGGTTGCAGGGGCTAAATCCAGGTAATAATATTCCTATGTGATTCTTTTAGAGGCACATAGAGACATGATAATATGACATTCACTATAAAAGAACATTATATCATTAATAGTATCATTACCATTATCTTTATCATTCTCATTATCATTATCATTATCATTAGTCCCAGATAACCAGGTGGAATACTGGGATTCAAAAATTCACAAAATTTTGCTTAGTCCTTCCTGATCAGGAATGCAAACTTCAACTTGCAATTTGGTTACAACTCTAATAGTCCGCATTACGAACAATAGGCTTAGCCTTAAAGATACTATGTCCCTTTTGCAGCCAACATCAAATTCTGTAGAACTTTGCAGGAATTATGAATATGTCGTTTATGTCCTATCTGTGAAATTTAAACGTTAGCAGTGTCCTAATATTCAAATTATGCAAGAAAACCTGTTTACTTGCTAGACTTCACTGTCAGACACTATTTAGTGACTGACTGGCTTTTTTTCATCTTTGGTAATAACATACATAAAATGAGCTGTAAAGGGTACATGAGCATTTGTCTACATCAATAACCCACTTCTTGTAATGGCCAAAATTTAACTGATTGAATCTTTGTGCAGCATAAAACGTATGACCATTCGGTACAATGGTCTGAAAATCAGACTATTTAATAAAAGGACTGCAATCCCTACCCAGGGGTACTCACATATTAAGACATACGGGGTGTGCCACTCTAATTGGTCACTTTTTCACAAAAATCCCTAAACATGGGTCCCATTTTTAACAAAAAACATCCCTAAACATTGGTCCTTTTTTTTCAAAATTGTGAAAAATGGGCTTTATTTCGAGAAAAATCCCCCCAAATTACCCTTAAAAGTGGGTCTGAAAAATCAGACTATTACTTACTGGCTCTATAGCTCCTAAGTCGATTCGACAACTAATAGTCGTTATTTTCCCACTTAAAGACATTTTCATGCCCCTGTTTTTTTAGGGAGGTTCTAAATTAGTATTGTCTTTCAAATGCCGTTGGAATTTAACCTCTTCATTTTTTTGGCCTGCAAATGGGACATTGTACCTTTAAAGCAATAACAATAACCATCTGCATCTGCATACCTTGGTGTTGTGTAAAATAGGTGTTTATCATTATACAGCTGATCTGCAAGTTCCAACTGATGATTTCCCATCAGGAGTTCATTGATAACAACAAGAAGGGGTTTCTTTGCTCCAAGGGTCTCTAAACAGCTCCCAGCTCCTGTAATCAAATCAGGCCAACGATTACAAGTACATCAGTAAGTGCATTTCTAAATGTCAAGCAAACAATGTCAAACAAATTTTCAGTGCAATCATTTAATTTTCATTACAATATGAGATAAAAGTGCACCAGTCATCCAACAAAATCATTCACGTACAGCTAGAATGTATATTAAAATCAACCTCAAAAATCTTTACCCAGTATTCTATAGGCAAACGTATAAAAAGGAGTATGAAGAAAATAAAGAATAAACATAAAACTCCATGTGTGGAACCCAAGTCTGATTTGGGATCCACGCCGGTCCTAATTCCATTTGAGCGTGCACAGGTGCATCAAGTAGTCTACCCACAAGCCCCTTTTATGTTATTGGATTGTAAATTTAAACATGCATTATCTCTTTATAGGAGTAATATTTGAAGCCATATTAAATATAATAACCACAAGGAACCCCTAAAATTTATTGGTAGACTTAAAAGAATTTCCCAAACAGATGGGTATTGTGTCTATACCAGTACCTGCATGACTTATGACAAGATCAGCATTGTAGATATCTTCTGCAATGGAGTCCTTATATCGGTAAGCCTCAAGGCAAAAATCAGGTTGGTTGATCTGCTGGGGCTCGATCTTTCCTCTTCCAATCTGGAGGATGACTTTAGAGTAACCCAAACGCTTAAGAACCTGGTAAACAATAAATAAATTACAAAAATGACAAAACCAATATTAGGTATAGTAGCTTGCTTGAATTACACATTAGTACATACATGTACATTTTAATACGACCGGCTTTTACAGTAAAATTACAGAAAATTTATTGAGTTTTGTAAGCAGAATAGCATAGAAAACTAAAACTATCATGATGGTGATGATGATTTGAGCGATATCCGATTAAAATTAGAAAATTAGGTATGTTTCAAGTTGTCATAAGTGAAACACGAATTGGCAATACTGTGACGTATATTGAGAGCTCCTCTTCAATTGGCTCTGTACAGAAAATTCAATAAACTTTCATTTTCTTAGTTATTGATGACAGAATAGATTTGTTTCATACAGGGGTTGCATAAAAACATATTTACAAATAATTATATTTATGGTGAAAGTTTGTTTGAAAATTTTCTTCAGGGATAATAAAGATTTTTGATGTTTTTTTTACTACAGAGAATATGGGAGGGGACCTCCTAAGATATGTCACAGAGTGTGTGATTGATAGCTCTCTTGTTTTTTAATTTTTTTTTGCTCAAACTTTCACTGACCTGTTCTCTCATTTTTTCTGTTTCTGGGCAGGTCCAAGCTATTTTTATTGTGACGTACGGGACATTCAGAGACTTTAAACAAGAAATAACAACAGATGAAATTATTTATATGGCTATCTTTTGGTATGAGTCTGTGGCTATTATGGACTAGTTAATTTGTGGAAAGTTTTAGCTCTTTCTTTAATTAATTTTTAATGAATTAAATGTGCTGCGTGACGACGGGACTGCAGCGTCCCGTACGTCACGCAGCACATTTAATTCACTAAAAATTAATTAAAGAATTGGTCAGAGCTAAAACTTTCCACAAATTAACTAGTCCATAATAGCCACAGACTCATACCAAAAGATAGCCATATAAATAATTTCATCTGTTGTTATTTCTTGTTTAAAGTCTCTGAATGTCCCGTACGTCACAATCCAAATAGCTTGGACCTGCCCTTCTATTAAAACCAACTTAATATCAGGGTAGACTTCCTCTTTAATGAGGGGAGGTTACGCAACGCAGTCTGTGTATGATCTTTTCGCGCGCAGTAGCTTCAAGAAAAAGGACAAATTAGCTGAAAGTACCTACATTGTAGATTCTCAGTCCTTATTTTGTAATGTTTTAAAATGAATTTCAATGTCAGTTTAATAGTACATGTACATGAAAGTTAGATCTATCTTCTTTCCAATTATCAGTTTTTCCAAATCAACCTGTTGATATGAATCTAGATAAAGCTGGATTCTGTAGAAAATTGTAAGGTTATCCCCATCCACCCCCCCCCCCCTGCCATCGTGTGTGCGGCAAGGGTTACCGTCTGTGTATGGGGAAGGTTGACAAATGTCAGTTAAGAATTCCCCACACCAGACGGTTATCTCAACATACCGTATGCAAGATGTCAGTCACGTTTGAAGTTTTTAAATCTGACTTAAAATCATTATCAAAAGGGAGGATTCACAATTAACAGCGCCCCCATCGGCAAGCCGTGACATGCCAATTTTTCAGCTCAACATATTTCAACCAGTGCAGCAAAGCAAAACACTACCCACCGAACCAAATGACCAAAGAGGTCCGAACTGTGTAAATTCGCTAAATGAGATTAACGCACATTTTTATGTTGAATTAGGATGTCAAAACCCACTCATCAATCGCAAATATGATGTTCGACAGTAAATAGCGACCTTCCTCTCACACTGGGCTGGGCAGGACAGCACATGCGCAGATACGATACTGGGGAAGACGATAAGACAAGGTTGCTTCTGGCTTTCATAGAGAATCATGTACAGCAGTTCAACTGATTTTACTAAACTATTGTTCAGGTTTCATGAAATCCCGATGATTTGATGAGATCTAAGTAGGCAACATCGTAATCTGTTACTTATAGTTTATTGGTTCAAAAACTATAATTTCTACTGGACTTGCCAGTTCTCAACCCATTGTAAATGAAGGACTTAAACTTTACAGACACAGTTACAGCTTTCTCTTTCAAGAATTAAAAAGTGGAATATGGGGAATTATCGGATAATGATATGATAAAGGATAATACATTTTGTAAATAGTCAGTGAAATTTTGATCAAACACAAGTTCAATCACTTTTGTCATTTTTTTAGAGTAATGCAGGTGTTCGTTTCAGAGACTTGTGGCAACACATGTTGTATTAATCACTCCAGCAATTAAAGCATAGAGAGTCAATGCGAATGCGTATTGACCTCTAGCGCTGCACTACGTGTTAATAGGCAGCATTTGCACACATGAATAGTCAATACACTTATAATACACAAATGCACACAATCATGCCGATGTGGCTGATTGGCAAGTTTGACAGTAGATCTAGACTTACTTACAATTTGAATTTTTAAATTATTCTTTCTAAGTAACACTAACACTAACACTTAACAGTAACACTAACACTAACACTAACAGTAACGCCTAACGCGAAACGGTAACATCGGTAAGTTGAAAAAATTGTATTTTAGATCTAGATCTACTGCTGTTAATTTAGATCTAGATCTAGGTGCAGTTGTCACTAAAGTACCGATTTTTAGTGAAATCAGTTGAGTTTTGTACAGTGGTGTTTGAAATGTTGAGAATCAATAGCACAGCCAGGATAGTAATGGCTGAGTAAAAGAGCCTTCCAGGCTAAGCTAAGCGGATGTCGCGTCGCCCCGGCCCCGTTTTGTCCGGGGGTGGGTACGGGCCAATTTGCCAACTCCCGCGACAGACACAGCCGACATGATAAACAATGTCAATATTCTCACAAAAATACTTACTGTTAGAGTTTTGTCACTTGAAATTTCTTCTATTAATGCATCAAAGCTTGTGGTACCTACGGTTACAAATACGATATTTCGTTGTGTTGCCATCGTTTGTTTACAAATATTTAAACAAGACAGATGACTTCCGTACATATCGGGCATGCATTCAGTACCGGTATTTATACACACGTTTCTTCACAACTAACTCACCACTGATATCACGTAGTCTTAGCGGTCAGACTTTTATTTTAACCCTATTATAAAAGTACAATGTCAATGTAGGATGTCAAGTTGGGAGCTTCTTCTTCTTCTTCTCCTTTGCATTGACGACTTTCGTCAATGCCTTGTCAGTTTCGTTCGCGTTCTGATTTTTTTTTCTTCTTCTTCTTCTTGATGTTAATTTTTTTTAAATCCTATTCGTTTTGCACGCAGTGCTTGTTATCCCTATCTAGGTCCCTTCTTCTAGCTCGATTCCTTTCAAACTTCCGGCCCTTCTTCTTCATCTTCTTCTTCCGTAATATTAGTAGTAGTAGGCCTAGTTGTAGTTGTAGTAGTAGTAGTATAGTAGTAGCAGGGGCGGCGATTTCTTTTCATGACCGTAGGGGGTGGGACAAAATGCGAGGGACGAGGGAGCAGTGGCGTAATGAGCAAAAAAGGTTGGGGGGGCAGAAAAAATTCGCATCACCACCACTCTTACATAATAATAATCATAATAATAATCTTTTTTAAAGTCCACTCCAAATTTTATTAAGTTAAACCGAAAATGGACATTCTTTTTGCCCAATTGATCGTGAGCCCGGCAGCCACTGAGCAGCGCCAGATCGACATTGCTCTATCCCCTTATTGTTGAACGCCAAACAAGGTAGCAGCAACTCCCATCTTTTAACGTCTTTTGGTATGACGCGGCCGGGGTTCGAACCCACGACCTTCCGGTTGTGAGGCGGACGCTCTACTGACTGAGCCAACACATGCAGGCCCCGCGGAACGCTTTTCAAAGTGGTGGGGGGGGGGGCTAATGTATTTACGATCAGGTAGAGCAAAGCGAGCGAAGCAAGTGGAGCGTAAATGGACGTGGGGTCCAGGGCAAAGGCCCGGGGGTCAAGGGCGGAGTCCCATGAAGCTCAGGGGTTTTAGGCATTTAATTAAGGTCAGATGAGCATAATATGTTGTCCCTTATTTGTAACACTGGCATGCAGGGCACTAATTGGAGTAGGGTCTAGAATGTGGAGCCCCCAGAAGCTCAGAGGTTTTAGGCAATAAATTACGATAAGATGAGCATTCAGGGGCCACCTTAGGGCCCTTAGTAGGGTCCAGGGGGCAGAGCCCCCGGAAGCTCAGGGGTTTTAGGCATCGGTCATAATTATGAGCATCCAGGGGCCCGCATTAGGGCCCTGGTGGGGTCCAGGGGGCGAAGCCCTCGTAAACTCGGGGTTTTTTTATGGCATTTAATTACGGTCAGATGAGCAGCCTGGGCCCCGCCTTTGGGCCCTTGGTGGGGTCCAGGGAGCAGAGCCCCCGGAAGTTCAGGGAAAAATCATGCCATTTCAGCAACATTTGTAAATCACTGGTATCGAATTAGAAATAAACCACGTTTGAATTTTTTTTGGGGGGGGGGAGGGAGCTCCCCCAAGCCCCCCTTCCCGTCAGTACGCAAGTGCGAGGGAGCATAGTGAAAGAGAGGGGTGAAGGTCACAGAAGTTTTGAAGTTTTGTTGTATTAACAAATTACATTCCTTAGGCTTAGCAAAACTATAGTATATAAAACAGGCAATATACTTTTGTCACACTTCACTTTTCTCGGTATTTACCTGTACATTTTGAAGGATATGATGCGAGGCAGCGAGGGAGCGTAGCTACCGAGTGAGAAAATTTTTGCATTTTTATTTTTCTAAACGCTGCACTCTTGAGCCCTCCAATGCCTAAAAGTGCGTTGCTGCCTGCCCTAACAACACAGAAAGAAGTCGTTGACGATCAGCCATGCATGAAGACTTTTGATAACTCTCTTTGTTGCTACGGGCCTACGGCAGGCAGCCAGTGAAAACGTATTTGTTTGATAAAATTATGGGAATGCAAGCCTTACTTTAAACAAACAGAACTTTGTTATTCCTGACTCATTTTTCCTGGTTCAGGTGTCATATGAAAGGGCAGAAAATGAACTTTCTAGAAATGTAATTTTTTCTTCGAAATTCAGATACCGCCCGCCAAATGACTTTTTGGTTTTCTTCCTTCAAATTGCTTTTAATCACTCATGCGTGAAATATGCATCACTTGAGTGGCATCAAATGAAAGAGGAGACTCTAAGCTTTACAAATATGTGTCATTTATTAATTATAGTTGTGACTAAGTTATAATAAAACATTGATACTTCTCGGTTTCGTTTTTTCTGGGACGCACTGTATAACGTACCGGTTCACAAGGGCTTTTACACCAGCGTCAATATGGCCGCTACAGTATGCATCTCTCAGAAGTTCATCGATCAGATTTATGAAGAATATTCCATATCAGTACAATTCGAACATACAAACACGTTAAGTATCAAAAAGAAGAGGTAATCCAGATTAAGTTTTCCAATTCTTAGTGAAAGAAACTGCAATTTTCCAACAATTTCAAGTAACTTTTGGGGAGAGCTCCGTAATCCGTGTTGCCGTGCTGCCGTGTTGATATAATACATATATAATTTAATAACTTAAAGGTAGGCTATAGTGTATCCCTTTTGCAGCCAACATCAAATTCTGTAAAACTTTGCACGAACTATGAATAATTATGTCACGTATGTTATATCTGTGAAATGTAAACGTTAGTAGTGTCCTAGTATTCAAATTATGCAAAGAGGCTAGACTTCACTGTCAGACACTATTGAGTGACTGACTGATTTTTTTTTTCTTTGGTAATAACATACATAAAATTTAATGAGCTGTAAAGGGTACATGAGCATTTGTCTACATCAATAACCCACTTCTTGTAATGGCCAAAATTAAACTGATTGAATCTTTGCGCAGCACAAAACGTATGACCATTCGGTACAAGGGTCTGAAAATCAGACTATTTAATAAAAGGACTGCAATCCCTACCCAGGGGGTACTCACATATTAAGACATACGGGTGTGCCGCTCTAATTGGTCACTTTTTCACAAAAAATCCCTAAACATGGGTCCCATTTTTAACAAAAAACATCCCTAAACATTGGTCCTTTTTTTTCAATATTGTGAAAAATGGGCTTTATTTCGAGAAAAATCCCCCTAATTACCCTTAAAAGTGGGTAGGGGTTTCGAGGCTTCAGCGGCACCCCCGTCCAAACCAAATCTGATTGCCCCGGAATTCCTAAACTCGAATCGACAACTAACGGTCATTTTTTCCCACAAAAAGACATTTTCAAGCCCTTTCATTTTGAGGGAAGTTCTAAATTTCAAATGCCGTTGGAATTTACATCTTTTCATTTTTGGTCCTGCAAATGGGACATAGTACCTCTAAACATTGTGATGGAAGGTTTAGATGTCCCCGGTGTATAATTTTGTATCCACATCTATCATCGATGGGTTTAACACATCATATAGCATGCGTTTTAATATTCTAGTCAACAAATTGCAAGCCTTTTCTAAATGTTAACTGGTGTGAAAGTGAAAATATAACTTTATTATATAAAATTTAATGTATGAAAGATGTGAATACTATAATATCTATAACAATATAAAAGCTAATAGATGAAAAAGCTGTCCGCAAATATTGTTTTTTCATTTTTATTTCCAACAAAATAAAAGAATCATGATCATAAATACCATGGAAATTATTACATTTGATGTCAGAGGTAAAAATGTCAGAGGTAATAATGTCAGAGGTAATAATGTCAGAGGTAATAATGTCAGAGGTAATAATGTCAGAGGTAATAATGTCAGAGGTAATAATGTCAGAGGTAATAATGTCAGAGGTAATAATGTCAGAGGTACACATTTTGGTTAAAGTTTGATCATGGTTTTTGAAGAAATAGATGAAACAACTGTTTCCTATGCCCCCTACCTGTTCCTCTCTCATGGACCGAATTGGGCCACCCCGGGAACTGTCATAGATAATTTGTATACCTCACTTAAGAAGGTATCTACTCACAATATAACTTGAT
This sequence comes from Mesocentrotus franciscanus, assembly GCA_037976565.1. Taxonomy (NCBI): domain Eukaryota; kingdom Metazoa; phylum Echinodermata; class Echinoidea; order Camarodonta; family Strongylocentrotidae; genus Mesocentrotus; species Mesocentrotus franciscanus. Next base: position 5,308,635 of record CP137666.1, on the reverse strand, counting down.
TGTTCCACTTTTGCATCTGGAGAAGTTGTTTGAAATGTACATAGCTTTTGGCCCTTGGTTTAGGGGCCCTCCCCCTGGGCCCCATGGGGGCCACGTTAACCATTTGAAAAAACTTTGGATCCCCTACCCCTAAGGATGATTCCTGCCAGTTTGGTTAAAATCTGACCATGCGTTTTCAAGAAGAAGATGAAAACGTAAAATGTTTACGGACGACGGACGGGGACAGACGGCAATAGCCGGAGGAGGAGTAGCCCCCCGCCTCCTCTTGGCAATATTCGGGCAAAAAGTAGTATGTGTATATATTGTGTAATGTTTCTATTACTGTACTTCTTTTTTTACGGAAATAAATTCTAATCAAATCAAATCAAATACAAATATTCATACCTTTGACAAAGAAAAAGTATAATAATTGGAAATGAACCTTGATCTATAAATTCTATGGAAATGGACAGGTCCAATAGAGTGGAAATGGTGAGCTGACTGTTTCCCGACAATGGAAATTTTAAAATTTAAAAGATTGTCACAGCCCCCTTGCCCCTCTCCCCTTCATTTGCCCCAAAATACCTGTTGATGGTTGATGATTGTTTTACCCGAGTGCTAAGAGAGCATGTATATGCTTTTAAGTAAGCAACCAGAGGATCGACGGCTTTAAGTCTTCTCCGAGGGACTTGGTAATGAGGAGTAATACCTTACCAAAGGGCAAGAGCGCATTGACTTCAACGATTCGAACCCGGGACCTCTCGGTTACGAGACCACTAATCTACTACTGAGCCATCATTTTGGGTAACCAATCTAAACTCGAAACAAATTGACCGGGTTATGTCACATGCTGTTGTGTTTTACAATTTAATAAACCTCGTGTAGCAGGTTATTGTGATCTGTTTAAGATGATATTGACTTAATGATTTTGATGTCGACAGCTGAGCATATTGACCAGTTTATCGAGTTCAAACAACGACTTTAGGCTAATTATTTGTCCATTTGTGCCAACTGTTCTCCTATTTGTCTCATCATTTATGTTGATGTGATGCTATCAAATTCAAGTCCGAACTACATGTATTTTATTGTTTTGTATTGTATTTATTAAACTTCATTGATGTACATCAATATTCTGTTTATAAACATATAAACGTTGAAGGCTTCAAAGAAGCACTGGTTGTTAGAGTGAACAACCCGCTTTCTATGACTGGAGATGTCAATTCACTTCTTGCTGCTTACACCACATCCGTGGCAGCCTGTGTCGACGAGTTTGCCCCGCAGAGACGATTTCTTCGCTCCACTAGGGTTCGTAATCCTTGGTTCAATGAGGAGATCCTTGTTGCTCGCCGTGTAAGAAGGCGAGCTGAACGGAAATGGATCAAAAGCTCTTCTGAGACAGATCACACAGCTTTTAAGCTAGCTAACATGCATGTTAATGTGATTATTGTTAAGACCAAGCAAAATTACATAATGGAATTACTTTGTAAAGCTAGTGCCAAAACTGTTTTTCAAACGGTTAATAATCTACTCCACAAGTATGTAAAACTTCTCCCTATGTATGACAACCCTACTGATTTAGCAAACCGTTTTGCTTTGTTCTTTGTCAATAAAATAAGTGATATTCCTAACAATGTCACAGGCACACCTCCACGAAGTAGTGAAGGCTGTAAGATAACAATATTGTTCATGAGAATGATTGGAATGAGTTTGAAACAGTCAGCGAAGATAATATCAAACGCATTATAATCCATATGTCTATTGCTACTTCTATGTTAGATGCTCAATCTACTTGGCTTTTGAAGAAACTTATCAATTGTAATGTTCCTGCTTTGACTTGTAATGTAAACGGTTCTTTAACATCTGGTATCTTCCCAGAAGCTGCTCACGAAGCTGTAGTTGTACTTATCATCAAGAAACTCATCTTGGATAAAGATACTTTACGTAACTACAAGCCTGTTAGTAATCTTTCATATATTGCCAAACTGATAGAAAAGGTAGTAGCTATTCAACTCACAGACCACTTAAACGATAACAACTTATATGATCCAATGTAATCAGCATACAGGTCAGATTTCAGCACTGATACAGCTCTTTTGAAGCTACAGAATAACGTTCTATCATTTTTTGATCAACGGAGGTCAGTTTTCTTAGTATTATTAGACCTTAGTGCAGCTTTTGATACGGTCGATCATGTTATATTACTGAATCGTTTAGAGTCCCGTTTTCATATATCTGGTTAAGCTCTTAGGTGGATGAAGTCCTACCTAACTGGTTGGTCATCCAGGGTAAACATAGCTGGGGAACTATCTGACCCGTGGGTTGCTGACTTTGGAGTACCCCAAGGGTCAGTTCTCGGACCGACCCTTTTCAGTCTGTATATCACTCCCATATCTGACATTATTAATAAACATGGTTTACAGTATATTTGCTATGCTGATGATGTTCAGTTGTAAACTTCCTTTGATCCACGCTCTCTGGAAAACATTAACGAAACACTGTCTTGACCAAATCTCACTGTGTATTTCAGAGATAAGCACTTGGATGTCGTCTAACTATCTCCAATTGAATAATACCAAAACTGAGTTTTTGGCCTTTTGTTCTTCTGCTCGCTATCTTCAATACATATCAGATGTACGGATTAATGTAAATGGTCAATTCATTCCTATCTCCCCTAAAATTACAGATCTTGGTGTATGCATTGATACCATGTTCAAATTGACCTCTCACGTAAACCACGTAGTCCGTAATTGTAATTATCATCTACGCAATTTATGGAGGATTCGTAGATTTTAAGACATGTCACCATGCTGTCCGAGCTCTATTCCTTTTTTAAGGTTGGATTATTGCAATAGTCTTTATACTGTTTTGTGTGCTAGAGATAGAAGGAAACTTGAAACTGTCCAGAATCGTGCCGCTAAATTAATCTTTGGCCCTGGGTCATACATCAACCTTACTTAAGGAGCTCCACTGGTTACTTCTCCACCAACGTGTTCTGTTTAAATTCTTTTTGTATGCTTTCAAAATACTCAATCATTTGGCACCTGAATATCTTACTAACCCTCCAAATATATACACCATCTCGTAATCTTCGCTCAGCAACCGACACATGTAAACTTATCATTCCCAAAGCTAGACTCTCAACAGCTGAACAACGTTTTGCAGTAGCTGCATCAAAGACTTGGAACAGTATCCCTCTTTCCATAAGGGAAATTACCTGTCTTGCCACCTTCAAAAGATCCCTCAAAACTTACATTTTCCCCCAGTAATCTATGTGATCTACTTCCTGTGAGACTGTACATTTTTTGTCCTCTTTTCATATATTTGTATTTGTAAGCGCTATGGTACTTATTGTTTTTAGCGCTCCTAAATATTCGATATTATTATTATTAAATCAATGCAATCAATTACAATGCAATGTAACACATTAATATTCTGTTTGTAAACAGATATATCATATAAATCAATTTACAATGCAATGTATATAGCAAAACAGAAGGAAAATTATATACAGCAGAAACACTCTTTTTCTTCTTGTAATAACATGACACATAATTGCATAAAATGCAAATAATATAATGTACCATAATACATCCGAAGATTTAGATATATATAACCTAATATAGCAATTTTCTAAATAAATTATAACTCATGCTATACAAAATAGGTAAATGAGGTAGATGGAATGCCTAAAAAAAATGACGTACTAGTATTCATACATTGTGTTAGACTCGTTGACGTGCGCGTTCCATGCAGCTCATCACGCGAGGCGCCATCCGAGGGTCGCATATAATCTGGATTCAACTGCCAGCAAATACTATCCACTTCACTTTTCACTGTGGTAAAGCGTATGCTTTTCTACCTCTTAATCATCTTAGTACGTTGTTGTGACTTTGAGAACCGTTAGCACCAATCAGAAGAGTTGAGAGCGATACATGATAGTGCAGGAGACTCAAGTTGAAGACCTACACTCATAAGCCTCTGATTAAAAAAACGGGTAAGAGTAATTTCTTTACAGTTATCTTATATTTAAAATCAAAGAACTAGATATTTTGACTTTAGTATACTGTAAGATTATTCATTTGTTGTTTTCTTCTTCATTTTTACGTCTTTTTCATCTTTTTAAAATGTTATTTGTTATTCCCAACATAAATATGTAAACATGAATAATCCAGTTCGGTTGCTTTTCATGTAAAATGGTAAATAACATACCATGGCGTAATGTGGGCTCAGTCATTGGGGGACCCCAGTCTTTAGTATACTAGATCAGTGTTTTTTATGTATTTTTTGTTTATAGTCACGGCACTCTTTTATGAAATAAAAAGCTTTGCGTCACCCCAGTCTCAAATACATCACAGAAGATTCATTTGGCATCACTCTGGCCCTTTTCATTTGCCATTGTACACATCACGTACTGTCATATTTGATTCTAAATTTCGTGGAAAAAAATAATATGGTGAATAATTATTTTGCAATCAACAGACCAGATATGACATACATTAATGTATGCTAGCACTTCACCGAGGAACATACATGAATACAACAAAACCTGCTGCTAAATGTTGCAAGCGAGTAAAGCGAATGAGCGTGGTAAAATGTAATTTTGGTAGGAAATATAAAACATATATTTTGGTACCTCGCTGTCAAATATAGAAGGAACTCCCCGTAGCTTCGCCATGTGTACAAACATGTTTTGGATTGACTTCATTGATAAACCATGATTGATTGATTGATTGATTAATAATATTGATTGACTGACTGATTGATTGATTGATTGATTGGTTGGTTGGTTGATTAATTGATTGATTGATTGATCGATTGATTGTTTGATCGACTTTTCTCATGTAGCCTAATGTGCATGAATTAACCTACTGGTATAGAATTTTCCACTTAAGTTTAGTTTAATCTTCCCAGTGTCTGTAATTTATCAATCAGCATTCAGAGTCTACAGTGTAGAAAAGATTCAACTATATATTTTTTTCTTTCATGAGGTTAAAAAATCGATTCAGTGATCTATGTGATAATAGAAAATAAAGTCTTACCCCGATTGACAAATGGTTTTAGTAATCAGAAAACTATATCTTGCTATGTCAGATAAGCATAAAAAAGCTCTTGGACACATTGTTCTATTGAAAAAGATTTAATTGAAAAGGTTTAAATATCGGGAAATAAGTAATTTCCTTCCAAAAAGAATGGTGCATTGGACTTCTTCGCGAGCCAAGTGCACAGAATCATATTTTCTAATTAAGATATATGCCAAAGAACAATTTATACTTAGTGTTACTATCCTCTAAACAATCTAATAGGATCGAAGGTACAGGTTGTTCTATTTAGGGTGCAAACGATTTACAGATGAATGGTATAGTATTGACTAAAGACGGAGTAATATACTGCACGTATGCCTTTGAGTCAGCCGAGTTTTTATTTTTTGTAATGGTTATCTGTTTATAACGAGGTCGGTAATTCGTACACTTACTTCGTGGTGTAAAAATCCATTAATTTTGGGGTTTAAACAATGCGCACGTTGTAAACATCAATCGGGTTCTATTACTAAAGCATCACGTTTGTATAGATTGAAGCAGAATGTATCTAAATAGATTGCATGAATATGTATAAATAAAAACATAAGTTGAATTCTTTCTAATATCAATTTCAGATTATCTAGTGCTCCTGATTATTTTAATAGAATCGAGAGTTTACCAGTAGAAATCAATGTAACGGTAAGGGCCTATATATTTTGCTGTTGCCCATATAAACGTTTGTTAATTAACAAATACCGCCCAAAATGTACGGGATATAAAATGAATACGTAAAATTAAAAATCAAATATTGAAACTACATGTAAAGCAACTTAAAAAGCTATCATAACGTATTGTAATAATTGGACCTCTTTATATTATAACATTTCTTATACTAATTTTGATGTGTTTTGCTCTTTTTATGTGATAAACTTGGACTGGTATACTCACAATTTTATGATAACATTTATTTTTTGGATATAAACATAAACTTGTTTCTATCTTTTCTATCTTGCATCATATTTTTTTCTTCAGATTACAAGCAACGAAGAAATAAGCTCAATCTTGAGTGTGTAACTTGTGAATCTAAAGTATGCCTGTCGTCATATGAAATGAACTAGCATCAAAATAGAACTACTTGGTCCAAAGAGATTCAAATCCACGACCCATTTTCACGATGGGACTAACCAAAACAGGTGGTTTTACCAAACGGAGCATTAACGTCATCTTACTTGTGAGTCTTTTCTCCTTCGTCTGCTTCTGCCTCTTTTTGTGGGGTAAGTCATGTTTCATTTCTTACTAAAATGATGATAATAATAATAATAATAATAATAATAATAATAATAATAATAATAATAATAATAATAAAAGTAACAATAATCTGGGTTTCAGTAGCGCTTGATACATCGACGATGTCCATAAGCGCTCTACAAATATATTGTTCCAGTCAACGGATTCAGGCTTGCCCGCTCATTCTCCACTCCCTGGGGATCGATCCACCTAGGCACCGTTTTACAGACAGCGGCGTATCCAGAATAGTTATGTAAAGGGGGAGGGCTCCAGTGAAGATTATCTGTGCAGTCTCGCGTGTCGTAGATCCATGTCATACCAAACGGAGGAGGGGGAGGGGGGGTACCCACGCTCCTGAAATAGCACAGGGTGCTGCTATTTCAAGAAGCAGTAATACAAATTGACCAATGTTTTTAACCGTTATTAACAAATATTCATTATATTATAATGTTTCTTTATTAAAATAAAATGTTTAAAAGGTACTACATTATCCAGGTTATTAAGTTGATGAATTGTTATTTCTAGAAGCTCACAACTGTAATTTATTTATATCCAAGATCACAACAAGAGACATTTAGACAAGTTTTATGTAAAAGATATTCCATAGATGTTTGTAATGGTCATTATCATGTCCATAAGTAGTTGTATATACTCAGAAATATACGATTGAGATCAGTATTGGATCAAGATTGATTGATTATTATTTGACACGACTTCATCAATTGTTAATAGTCAAGCTCTCAGGAATGCAAACATTTCAGAGTAAACATTCTAAGGATTTTGACCTTTAGTTTATATGTACATGTACATGTTTGACATTTTATAGGTTTTCCCGGCCAATTTCGTCAAAGCAGCGATCAATTTCACTAACGTGCATTCATGTTCGAGCAAATTTTCTCCACTCGTTGCTCCCCTGTTTCATTTTTAAACTTTTTGCATTCAATTTCGTTTCGAGTCACCGAATTTTCTAAACATGCACATTCAAATTAAAGCTTGGTTCAGTCAATTTGGAAATGCGTAAGCGTCATTCAATTTCGCCAATGTTGAGTGGGAGGAGAATTCTTTGGCAAATTGCGGTTTCATTTTCGTCTATGGGCAACCTCTTTCGCAATCGGGTCATTCAAATTAAAACTAGACCTCATAATCATTGTATGAGGCTGTGTATGTTTATTCGGATATTCACTTTTTCATGTTCATTTATTTATTCTTTTTCACTATGATCTTTTCTGACATGATTTCACATTATACAATCTTCTTATTTGTCTGATACATTTATATTGCATTTAATGTTTTCTCTTTCTTTCGATCTTTATTTTTGTTGAAACATTTCTTTATACATGTCTTCATATTTTTCATTATGAATGAGGTTATTTTTTAAATGGTTTGTTTTGATCAATCTTGATTGAGTAGGTAATCTGCCTCTCTTTTCATTTTACATCTTTTTTTAAATTCACCATTGCATTTTGTTTCCATTATGTCCATGTCTATTAAAGCTCAACTCTACCGCTGTCCAGGATCTGTGTATATATATAGCTTGTGGTTAATTAGAAGAGAAATCACAAATTGTGCACCTTCTCTGGTGACAGTTACCTGTGTAATGACAGATATCTGCTAACGAATACGCATGTCATTCCTACAAATAAACTTAGCATTAAATTATTCAAACAGAAGTGACAAATTAACATCAAATGAAAAGCAATGCACAAATGTCACATATGTATGCCTAATCACGACATTGAATGCTCGAATACATACCACCGTCTGTCCGGCGCGAATTTGAATGCTCTTTGCACGCTTTTCTAAATTGAATGCTCGTTTTGCACGACAAGAGTATGAAATCGCATGCTACCAAATGAAATTGAACGACGCAATTAGCTTTTTGAATGTTGATCTACATAGTCATTCAATTTCGCCCGAACTTGAATGAACGTAACATTAATTCGGATGCTAAGTTTACGAAGTTGGACGGGAAAACCTATAGTAAACCACCTTTATTTATTCACTCTTGATTTCAATGAGTCGACTTGACATTTCATTATTTTTTAATTCCGTTTTTCTTTTTTTTTGTGGATTTGTGATCCCAACTTGTCTCCGAAAATTTCAGCTTTGTTAACCTGAAAGCAAATTTTAGCATTTTGCAAAATTTCGCATGAATCCACATAGCCACATGAATAGGCAAATTAAGCCCACTGCACATTATACGATATGAATGCGATCCGATTTTGGAAGAATTTGCAATTATAGCATTTGGTATGAAGATTCAAACTTCTAAATTCTTAATGATCGATGATCTGAATAGTCATGTTGTTAATAAAAATTGAAATTCCAATGGATTTCTAGCCTCCTTGGAAGAAGAAAAGCTAAATCGACTCAGAACCGTAGTGACGTCATACTAGTAGTCCGATTGTCTATGATCTGAAGCCGATTCGCCTTTTATTCTGACTAAAGATGGCTTAAATACACTAAAATTCAGGTTGCTTATATTCTTATCTTATTTAAAACCTAAAGAAAGAAGACGATGTTTGTTTTTGCTTCCATTTCTAATATAATTGCTATTTCTTAGAAATTCGGACCGCAGGAATATCATATATAGTGTGCGATGGGCTGAAAACAGCCCAAGACAATTTACAATATGCGCACCCTTGCGCACCTTATATTATTTCATGTTCTTTTTTCCTTTTCCTTTATTTCTCCCTCGCTCTCACCTCCCCCTTGGCAATTCTATGGGGGGGGGGGGCAATTTCCCCAACCGTACCCATACTCCATAGCTACGCCACTGTTTCAATGAACATAATTATGTCGTGTTTCTTTTTTTCTCAGACGACGCTGTGATTCCACAATTCCTCGAATCGAAGAAAATGATGAAGTATGGAAAACGATACGATTTTTCACGAGCTATATCAAATGACGATTCTAACGATTCATCCAGAGCCGTTAATATCTGGGAGTTTCATGGAAGCACAATTGAAGATTCAACAGAATCATACCCTGAACAGCACATCGCGATTGATACTCATGCTAACATTGTTGCGACATCTGGACAAAAGACAGCAATTGAAGTAAAGAATAACGAGGATGGACGATTTTCAAGTGACAGCGTATCCAAAGAAAATTCATCTAGAGAATTTCACATGCCATATGAAAAACATGCAATTTCAAATAGGAGCGATAATGTTGAAATCCGACGCTCGTCGCTTCCAATCCTTGATAAGCCGTTGCAGTCAGCATCATCCAAACGTGGTCAAATTATAATTGTCACAACAAAACGCTCTGGATCATCTTTCATAGGAGAGTTGTTTAATTCGAATCCAGACATTTTTTACATGTACGAACCTTTGTTTCGAGTGACGTTTGATGTATTGAAGCACCATATTGACAACAGACAGGTCGAGGCTTTGATCTTCTTGCTGTGGAACCACACCCTCCGTTGTAACTATTCAACGTTTAGCCAGGGGCCTGAGAACTGGTTGAGACGAGGTGGTTTGAACACATGTCAGGTATCAGGCGCCTTGAAAAGCTCCAAGCTTCTCTGTCCAGTACGAAAGATTCCCGAGCGAAAAGTTGGTCCAATAATTTCAAAACTGTGTTTAGATCACCCCTACACAGTTCTAAAAACCATACGTGTTAAGGACATCAAGGATCTGAGGGTTTTTCTTGAGGATCCGAGTTTAAACCTAAAAATTATCCATCTAGTCCGCGATCCCAGAGCGGTCATGAATTCGCGCCGTAAGCTCAAAGAACCAAACTATGATCTGTTGCGACGGAAAGGTCCTCATGCAGATGAGATCAAGGATCTGTGCGAGCATATGGCTCGAAACTTACAGTACAGGGATGATCCACCCAGCTGGCTAAAGGGCAAATACATGTTAGTACGCTTTGAGGACGTAGCCGAAGACCCTATAGAACAAACGCTGCGGATTTATCAGCATGTGGGAATTAAGATTCATCAAGATGTACTCGGTTGGTTGAAGAATAATACTCATGGAAAGAAGGGTCAGGGGACTGGTGGCCCATTTTCACGAACGCGAGACACTGAGAAAGTCATCAATGCCTGGAAGAACAGTATTTCAGAGGATGTGAGAGAAGAGGTCGAAAGAAAATGTAGTCACGTGATGAATGCGTTATCATATCGGTATGATTAAGAGTATTACAAGGACATAAATTATAAATCCCAGGATGGGGTATGCATCCCCTCCCCCATTTTAGATGGAGAGGGGTGGGGGCAGGCGCGGATCCAGGATTTCTTAGGGGGGCCAAATTTAAAATCATGTGAGCTAAATATTGGTACGTAATGGTGACCAGCAGTGGCGTAATATGACCAAAAACGTTGGGGGCAGAATAAAAATCCGCATCACCACCACTCTTGCATGCAGACCCCGGCCGCTGAACGTTTTTCAAAGTGGGTGTGGGAGGCTAAAGTATTAACCAGAGCGTAGTGTAGCGTTAATTGGCGTGGGGTCTAGGGGCAAACCCCTGGCGGGGGTCAAGGGGCGGAGCCCCCGGAAGCTCAGGGGGTATGGGCATTTAATTACGGTCAGATGAGCATATTTTGATACCTTATTCATGACACTGGCAGGTCACTAATTGGCGTGGGGTCCAGGGGGCTGAGCCCCATGAAACTCAGGGATTTGAGGCATTTTATAACGGTCAGATACAGGGTGTAAGCATATTTTGATACCTTATTTGTGACACTGGCTTGACACTAATTGGCGTGGAGTCCAGGGGGGCCGAATGGGCCTTGGCCTCCCCCTCCCCAGCCCAAAAAAGAGAGAGAGAGAGAGAAAAGGAAAAGAAGGGAAAGGGAAAGAGGAGAGAAAGGGAAAGAAAAGAGAGGAAGAAGATAAGAAAAGGGGGAAAAGAAGGAGCGAGGGGGGAGGGCCTTACGACCTCCCAGGCTGTTGCCCCCCCCAAGCAACAAAAAGAGAGAAGGGAGGAAAGGGAAAGAATAAAGGAAAAGAGAAAATAAAGGGAAGGAAAAAAAGAGGAAGAAGAAAAGAAAAGAAGGAAAGAAGGGGGATATCAGTTGCTATTTTCCCACCAACAAGTTGTGGACCAGAGGGGGCAAATGGCCCTTACCTCTCCCCCCCCCCCCCAGCCCAAAAAAGAGAGAAGGAAGGGAAAGGGAAAGAGGAGAGCTAAAAGGAAACAAAAAAGAGGAAGAAGAAAAGAAAATGGTATTTTGTATGAGAGGGTGAAGTATCCGCCTATACCTCTTTAATCGTACAAAAACAAGTTGTCTTTCTGAACAAGATATGGGTGTTATGTTTCGATATAACAGGCGTGGAATATGCTTTTGCGTATTGTATTGAAAATGGTTATTGATTTACCATCAGTACGCCAGTGGTGACCGGTGGCGTATCAGTGGCGCTTGGCCTCGTTAGGGGGGGGGGGGCAAAAGCATATTCCACGCCTGTTATATCGAAACATAACACCCATATCTTGTTCAGAACGTGGAAAGGGGAGGGCTTTCACCAGGCTTTCACTCCCGCCGGAAGAACATTCTGAGATTGTTAAGTCTATACAGAGCATTATAGTGGCTAAAGTTTCTAAATTCCGAAAGAAAATGTATATTTACACCGAGGGGCTCCTTCTTGGCATGTTTGTTCCAAAGAACCTGCTATGTACAGTGCTACGTATACATTTGTAAAAGTGATATAATAAACAACCAGTCTTTTCCCTCTGGTTCTGAAGGGTATAAAACACAACTTGTAATCAATATAGTTATCATATTACAGGTCAACAAAGTTTTCACACTTCAAATATTTAGACTGATCCTATTGAAAACGGTTATTGATTGTATCGAAAATGGTTATTGATTTACAGTATCTGGCAATCTCAGAGACAATAACTATTTGATATGATCGCCGAGGAATAATGAACTCTTACGGCTCCTCCAAGAGCCGACGTATGCTGATAAGGATTCACAAAACTCAGTGTTTAGGGCTGGTTTCGAGGAAGTAAGCGTACATGACTATGATGACACCCACAGAAACTAACCTTTTACAAATGTATACGTAGCACTGTACATAGCAGGTTCTTTGGAACAAACATGCCAAGAAAGACAACTTGTAGTTTTTGTACGATTAAAGTGGTATAGGCGGATACTCCACCCTCTCATACAAACTACCCTTTTCTTTTCTTCTTCCTCTTTTTTGTTCCCTTTTAGCTCTCCTCTTTCCCTTTCCCTTCCTTCTCTCTTTTTTGGGGGACGGGGGGGAAGAGGTAAGGGCCATTTCCCCCGATCCACAACTTGTTGGCGGGATTAATCACAACTGATCTCCCCTTCTTTTCACCCTTTTCTTTTCTTCTTCCTCTTTTTTGTTCCCTTTTAGCTCTCCTCTTTCCGTTTCCCTTCCTTCCCTCTTTTTTTTTTGGGGGGGGGGGAGGTAAGGGCCATTTGCCCCTGATCCACAACTTGTTGGTGGGAAAATCGCAACTGATATCCCCCTTCTTTTCTTTTCTTCTTCCTCTTTTTTTCCTTCACTTTATCTCCTCTTTTCCTTTTTTCTTTCCCTTTCTCTCCTCTTTCCCTTTCCCTTCTTTTCCTTTTCTCTCTCTCTTTTTTTTTAGGGGCTAAGAGAGGGGCCAAGGCCCTCGGCCTCCCTCCTGGATCCGCGCCTGGGTGGGGATCAGATGTCCCCATTTTCTAGCAAAATATGATTTAAATCAAACAGTTGCTTAAATGTTGACAAATTCAATATAAATGTCTCTTACAGTAGTGAAAAAATCTCTTCAAAATGCTATTTAACTATGTTTTAAAAGTGGGTTTAGAACGTTCCAAAATGAGAAAAGTTTTTCTTCAAAATCTCTAATCCATCTCCTCTAGAGTTGTGTGTGTGTACGCGCGGGAAATCTTGACGCCTGAATGCAATCACCCTCACCCCATCAAATACACACACATTTATAACTATCACATCCTGAAAATATATATATATATATATATATATATATATATATATATATATATATTTTTTTTTTTTTTTTTTAAATAAATAAACTAGATCTGTCGTTCATCCCCCCCAAAAAATTGGGTCAACCAACCTTAAGACCAACATATCAAATTAAAACGATTAAAGTGATTACAGACAAATGGAAAAAATTAGATATCGTACTAGAAAAGAGAAGGGGAAAATAATCTTGTCTTCATGAACTGCAATGCCTTCCCGTGGAAGTGTCACAGGAAAATAATGTTAGTACCCTGTATTTATTCCAGTACTATACGTCGATGCTATCGAACTATAGAATAATATTAATAATTTTCCTATGTGGTTGTGGGATAAAGCTGTACGTTAGATATTATATTAATCATTATCACTTTTGTATACTTATTCATGCTCATATTTCTTAAAAGTATAACCTTTTGAACAATTATTTTAATTGAATATATTTAACATTCTATGTATGTGCTATATGCCTTTAAGAGATATGTCATTAACAATAACTATCTTGATACTAGATTATTGTTTTTTTTTTAAATATATATATATATATATATATATATCTTTAAAACATGATGTGGTTTACGTAATCCATATGTTCGTTCAAACTTTTGCAACCAAGTAAAAAGAGAAGGAAGTCCGAGTGAAAAGGAAGAGAAAATGAAGGACCACAGTAAAGAGAAGGAGAGACATATGGACAGTAAAATATATAGATAAAGAAGAAATTTTAAAAAGAGAGCGAAGGAAAGGAGGAATAAAGATATTGAAAAGAAGCATGGGGATTAAGAGAGAGAGGGGAGGAGAAGGAAGGAGATAGGATTGAAGTAAACAATTAAGAGAGAGATAACTGAAGGAATGATGCAAGAATTGTAAAGATAGAAAAGGGATGAAGGCGATACGTAATGCAAAGACACACGAGATAGAAAGATGGTGAAGGAAGCAAGATGAACTACTTTATTTTTAAGAAGCAAGGGAGAGAAATATCACTTCCGCGTGTACTGATTGATACTGATTATCGCTGATTGAATTTTCAAGTGTGTTCATCAATAGCCATAAAAAGTGAAAGACTGAATTCAAAACAAACATTGTTTTAGATGCTGCTTATATAAAGTATCGGCTTGAATGGTGATGTATATATATATATATATACAGTAGGCTTACGGTTGCACCATGTGAGAGGGGGAGGATTGGGGAGTCCTGAAAAGGACTGTCGGTAATCACTCCTGACGACTGATAGTCAACCTGTTCGAAACGTCGAGCCACTCCTACCACCCATCCTCTCCTACTGGCGCTATAGTTCTTTTTAGAACTTTAAGCTCAAGAAAGATTACCAACAGTCTTTCTCAGGACTACCAGCAACAGTCCTTTTCAGGACTACACACAAACTCAAGAAAGAAAAATTAACGACAGCTCTTTTCAGGACTCCCCAATCCTCCCCTCTCACATGGTGCAACCGTAAGCCTACTGTATAAATATTGTTTTATTTAACCTCAAAACATTTCGATACTTACTTACATGTATTTAGGGGAATACCTGGACTATTTCATATTTTATTTATTATACATCGTGTAGATACTGTCTCTGTCCATTTATGTTTCTGACTGACCCATTGATAGAGGTCTGAAAGACATTTACATAGAATTATAGTAATTTAAAAAAGTGAAGGTCAAGACTAAGCCCCCCATATCGTTAAAAAATGAGAACTTAAGCTGATTATCTAGGTTATTTTGATACCTTGATACGTCTAAATGGGAAGATAATTTGATTTAGAAATATGATCGAATTACCTTTTTTAACGAAAGAGCATGGTAGTTCTTGGCAATGAAAGATGTGTATGCAGTGGAACCTGTAGTGATTGCCAGAAAGGGAAATGAACGTTATGTTCTGCTGGCCACGTAGTCAAGGTACTACCTGTGTGTCAATTACAGTAAATACAAATATTGTTTGCAAAATGAAAGCTTGGAACATCATGAAATGGGATAAGAATTCGTCTGTTGAAGTGTCATAATATTCTAGAAAAAATATTTAAAAGAGATTGTTTATTATCTGAGATGAACTTAATAAAAAGTAGAAGGTCCCATGTAACAAATCGTTAAGCTGTGATTTTTTAGTTGCCTAAGTGCCCTTTTACTCTAATCATTTCAACCTTGTTCTTTCTTCTCTCCTTTTAGCATACTGACCTACTTGTTTAACTATAGTGTTTGCATTCGACTGTCCTATTTAATTGCATTTTATTTCCATGGTTTATTCAGACATCAATCTTTTCTCCCGGAAATATAATTAAATGTTATTTTAGGAATTACCCCAGCTTCCCTATCCAGCGACATTGAGGATGAGATAGAGAGAGAGGGGGCGGGGGGGGGGGGTTGGGTTGATCATTTTTTTTAAAACTGATATTTTCCCCAGGAATACGATTTGAGTATACCGCCTTCCATCCCCATGCAGGCTCTTTTTAAGGTAGGAGGTGCATAGGGTTAGGGACGAAATTTTCGACATGAAATTTTAATCGGGGAATATGGCTTCATGATTCGTTTCCTGGAAGTTCGAAATTTCTAATCATAAGCAGGGAGGGAGGGAGGTAATTTCTTTTCTAGAATATAAAACTTTTATCTCTTAGTAGGGCTTTTTGTCCTGTCGCCCCCCCCCCCGCCCCCATTTTTTCAGAGTTTATATTTTCTTTCATATGTTATGTTTTTTTTTTGTTACCTGCACTTTGTCTATAATTGAGTTCGTTCCCCCATTAACGTCCATTACAGTCCACAAACGAACTAAGTACACACATGACAATTAATGACACGTGTTTCTTATCAAATGTACTAACGTTTGAAATTACGTAACATATAATTACTGCATCAGTGGCTGTTTGATAACTAATCAAATAGTACTGAAGCCATTACTGGTAAATTATACTACTCAAAATGAACTAAACATCAGCATCATTATAACGAAAATTGTTATTAAGATTATTACTATAATCAATATTATTATCATTATCATTAATATCATTAATATCTTCATCATCTTATTATTATCATTAGTATTTTCATCATTTTATTATTATTATTATTGTTATTGTTATCATTAGTATTATTATCATTAGTAGTATTATTATTATTATTATTATTATTATTATTATTATTATTATTATTATTATTATTATCATTATTATTATTATTATTATTATTATTATTATTCTTGTTGTTATTATTATTGTTATTATTGTTAACATTATTATTACTATTGTTACTATTGACATTGCATTATTGAAACATATAATGATCTTTAGTTCTCAACTTTTGAAAATTATGATTCACTGATCAGAAATATTGGATCTGAAACATCAGATTTCGAACAGGTGAAAACAATTAATTAGTCTTTAGCAATATGCATATGAAATCCCCTTACCAATTTCATATATAGAAGTCATTATATTATAGGCCTCAAGCATCAATGATATATTTAAACCAATACGAACAGCGCCAACTACATTCTACAGATCACTTATTCCTTCACATGGACACGCTCGTACAATTTGAATGTTGATACATATTATCTGTAGAGGTTGACAGCAACGATTTTATTTTTTCCTTCAGTTTTGTTGTGTTTATATTTTTTGTTGTTCTTGTCGTTGTATATGTGGTTGTTGTTTGTTTGTTTGTTATAGTACATTTAGCTCCTAATGTAGTTGCCTTTCTGCCAGACGAAAGACTTACAAGAGTGCAAGCGATGTTTTTAAATTGCATGACGAATCCTGCTCTCCCATGTTCGTAGTAGTACATCAATGGGAAAATAAAAGGGCAGACATTTTTATTCAAAGGGTTACGTGTTATCACACAATCATGGCCAGTAAATATATGAAAAGCGTCCAAAATAATAAGCATTTCCTCCTCATTTATCAATATTTCGGACCGGTAACAATTTCTGTTTATGAATAATGAAACTGAAATATCAGGCATGTACCTTTGGCGTTGATGAAATTCGTTGTGCCGGAAATATACTGAGCGCTATCTTCAAATATATGTGAATGTAGATTAGATGTTCATTGTGATGACGTAAAGTAGATGCCTCAATGAACGCAAACAACCTTCTCAGAAGGGATTCCCCCAATTTTGATATCCATGATGCACTTGCGATTACGCCATAGAGTACCGAAGTGTGACGTCATACGGGCCAAATCGTCAAGGTTGCTGGTTCCAAACAATTATGTGTTAAAGCCTCTCTAAAGACAGTGTTGAGAGTCCCAAACTTGATGGCAAAATTTCACTTCAATTGTACAATGAAGACGAATATTGATGAAAGAATACAACAATTTGGCTTTCTGCGTACACCCCATACCCAAAATCTGTATTCTTTCATCAATATTCGACTTCAAACACATTTATTTTGAAAATCCTTGCAGATTTGTGTGTTAAATAACATCCTCTTTCACATTATTATAACATGTAATTGAAATGCTGTCATCAATTTGTTTGCGACTTTTGGGACCCGCAACACCTTAGAAGGGCTTTAAAGATAAAGTTGAGTTCTGGTCATGCGATTGCATTCTGAAAGAAACGTTGTGGAATCGATCAGAAAGGTTAATCATCTAGCATATAAGTATTGGTGTGTACTGCAAGGTTCTGGAATCATCAAAATGGTAAGAAATTTGGCCCAGTCTTGGTAAAGTTACAAGCACTGTACACAAAAAGATGTATATGGGACTACACGATTTAACATATGGCATAAAAATCCGTCCCGATTTTTATGATGTTACATGCCATATTTAGAATATTAAGGCATTTGAAGAGCCATGCTTTTCAGGGAACATTTTTTATCTGATGTTCTTCCACACTTGCATAATACAATGATAACGCTCACAAATTATTTTTCACCTCTCCCCAGAACTCAACCTTCTCTTTAAACAATGGTGTGGTGATCACACCAACCCCAAACATTGAATTCGCCCTGCTCCAGCCCGTTGCTTGAATGATTTCGCAGTGAACCTCATGCACACGCTCTGTTGTTTAGAACCAGTAACCGGGACGACGAGCGAGTATGACGTAAGCACTTCGGTACTCTATAGATCATCCTATTATCCTACGCTTATTCACGCATGGAAATGTATGCCTACACATAAATTATGCCCATGAAGGAATATATGCAACACTGATCTTTCCCTAACATCATCGACAAAAGTCTCCATAAAATGATTTTTTTTTTTAAATTGGGGGAGGCTAATTTACTAATGTTCTGAACGGTATTAGTTTTTGTCAGGTTCACGGATTTTCAGTTGTTTTTATAAGATTTTTCCTCGTCATTAGCTCGCCGAAAATAGTCAAAAAGTGGGCTCTGTCTTCACAAGGGCATGAGATTGTAGACTATGCGCTCAAGATGATGATGTAAATTGGATGCCTCAGCGTTCATGACCCCAAACACCCTCTCAGAAGGATTCCCTAATTCTGATACCCATGGTGCACTTGCGCATACGCCATCGGCTCCTATAGATCTTCCCAATTTAAACTTCCATTCTTTGATATAAAATTAGGGATATTCACCTTTTGTCAAGTTATATTTTAAACCGAGATCATAAATTTGCCACCTTGATGGTTTTCTGTTTAATTTCCAGGAGGGATAATGTTGAAACCAAGATTTCATGAAACTGAGGAATCCTCACCGTTTCCTTATAGCAAGGTCTTTGTTACAGACTATTACTCTTCACAGTATGCCTCTGATATGACGGGGAGAAACGGTGGTTGTTATTATAATTATTGCGCGATTGTGACTCATCTTATACCGGCGCTCAGTGTTGACCAAATTTTTTGTATTCCAACTTCCAAGACAGCATTGAAGACAGTACCATTTCCATGTCATGCATTCAACGTGTAAAGATATAGGTGAATACAATATGGCGGCCTTATATTTGCAGATTACACGCTGAAAGCGAATCCTGCCGCGTAGACAGGAGAGAGGTGACCGAATAAGGAAAGAGCGGAAGGAAAAGAGACGGATATGGAAGCTAGGCCTATTTGTTAACTGCTTTCCATAGTCTCGTGGATACAATTATATATGCTACATACAGGAGTACCTCGAAATTTTGGGATCGATTTCATCAGTATAGATCTTATTTCGAATCTAATTAACCAGGTAAGCTCCTAATGATATTGAGGGAAGGATCATAATTATATACATAAATATACTTCTGTCCACTGTTCATATTTCATATATAAAGTCGGTATGATGTGCACGGAAAGTAGTAGCAATCCTGCAGAGATTGTGCCGTTGCTTAATTGATTTTAATGCTCGCTGTAATTCTAACCGAGTAGCACTACTAATGATTTTTCAATTTTTTGTTTTTGTTTTCAATTTCAATTTTATTTCTGTTTCCAACAAAACATTACAAATCATTTATAATCATTTACAGAAATTAAGGAATACATATTGGAAACTGAGGGGTTCACTAAAAAACAATGCTTGTACAATTATTGTGGACCCCTTAAATAATAGTTAGGAATAATAAGTATTTTATTCAGTATGATCGTTCATTCAAGATTTTGGTATTATGGGTGTTTTGCAATTTGGGGAGTGATTGGACGGTGAAAATAAAAGACAGACTAGTCTGTTGTGATAGATTGAATAAGAAATATGAAGGTCATTCTATATTAAAAGGAGGGTTATTTACCAGCCGACAGTAAGCCTTTTCATGATCATGAGATCGTACATACATGCGGATGTATTCCGTGTATCCCGCTTGTGTGCATGTGCGTTTATCCGATGTTTCTTACCAAATGTCGTTGTAATAACACTATTCAAACATTGCAAAGCGTAAATATTGGATGGCATTGTGATTTTTCAACTATTGTAACATAATTTACAAATTTTCAATTTTTTTGAATATTCTACATTCAGGAATATTCAAGTTCTCTAATGAACACAAGTATCCAGGTTTTTAAGCTACACGCTGATTTGATAGCTCCTTTTAATATCATACGTCTCACTTTACTTGAGTAAGTTTTATTATTGGTTTGGTTTGTTTGTTTGTTTTACCTGACTGCTAAGAAAGCATGTATGTGCTTGTAAGTAAGCAACCAGGTGTAAGGTAGATGTAGCTGTGTTAATGTTAAAATTATTAAATAAAAGTTGATTATTATATAGTTAAAGTGAAGATAATATCGACGCAGTTTAAAATGCGCTCTGCAATAATTTTGTTTGCATTGATCTGATTGGTTAATTTATGTGATTGTTATTGATCTTGCCGTGGTGGCTTGATTTAACGCATAAAATTCCATGTTTTAATTCTATATGATTTCAGATTCTAATGAACAACAATTTCAAGGGCAGGTGTTATAAATAACATGTAAGCTAGAACACATCGATAGATATGATTGCATTATCATAATGACATCCTGCTCGGGCAATATAGTCAGCACATAGCTCAGTACCGGTAGTTTGACTCACAGCATCTCAAACATGAGACCGTGGCAATACGGTCATTACAGATTTGCAGATGCAAACCCTACATCACAAAGACAACTGAACAAAAGAGCTCATCGCAATTATGTCTGCCATTTCGGATTGCTATGGCAACCAATTGTCTGCTCTTCGTCTGCATGAGCTATCGGAGCATCTGCACCCTGATGACTACAGACGGCTTGGCTTGACATTGGGTCTTGAAGAGACCCGCCTGACCAATCTCGAGAGGTCAAAATGTGGAAACATTCAAGAATGCATTTATCAGGTGCTCGTTGATTGGACGAAACATAATGGACGTGGCGCTACGTCACATGTGCTCCTCCAATCACTGAAGCAGATCGGTAATCAAGCTGCTGCTGATTGGCTTCAGGCAGGTGAGACATGAAGTAGAATACAATCCAATCAATTATTTATATAGTTAATTTCACACTGAAATATTATTGAGATGCTTCAGGAATGACAGGTTTGTACTGCTATATATAACAGTATGGTAGATGATTCTGGTAACATGTATATTGAAAGAGGGAAATGGGGTAGGGGTGTCCATAGACATTTATAAACAGCCCGGCCTAAGCAAAATCGATACAGATTCAGCATGTAAAAGTGTGTTGATTAAAACATACTCATCATTTGCTTTAAAAGAAATAAAGATATAATTCTGAATATTCTAATTTTTGCAAGTAGAAGTGAGAAAGGAAATATTGGGATTTGACGAGTGTATAATATTGCTGCGATATTTCATGTTTTGAAAGGCGGTTTTCCTGTTTAATTTCAAATTATAAAACTGCTACAAGAATAGAATATTGATATGATAACTTAAACCAATGTTATGTCATTCTCTCTCTCTCTCTCCTAACAGAGATCGAGTCATCTCTTTCTATTGCCCCACAAGAAGATAGTAAGTACATGTGTATGTTGTATTCAGTACACATAATACTCTCCTCCCCCCCCCCTCCCCTCTCCCCTCTCTCTCTCTCTCTCTCTTTCTCTCTCTCTCTCTCAATCTCCATCTCATTCCCTTATTCGATATTAAAAATATTCTAACAATAGATATTCAAATGGACACTCATTACTGTTTAAAGTCTTTTCCACCATTCCAGGATATTACGTAATCCATCAACAGATTCCACATCAATTCTTTTATCATATGCACAAATCGGTTGTACAATATTTGCTCTGACGACAATTGCTGCTCGGTCAATTGCATACACTAATCATAATTCAACACTGGACCCTGAACTATACCTAACCCTATTCCTAACGTTAACACCATCTGAAAACCAAACTGAAATCATAACCCCGACCCTATACATTTGGCAACATAATGCCCGTAGCAATTGTCGTCGGAGAAAATGTCGGATCATCGCAGAAACCAATATACATGTAGAAAAGGCAATATGATTTCTATTTTCAGTTGACTCCATATGCAGGAGAGGAAATGTTCCTTCTCTACCCGACTGCCTTACCGAAAGATCCGTTGAAATCGCCGATGTCACCAAGAAGCTTCGTGAGCTGTCATCGTTGTCGTCATCATCGACATCACCGTCGGCCTCCACAACAGTCACTGATGGCTCGTTGTCCATGGACTTGGTGGGATGGGTAAATCAGTTCTAATCAACCAGGCGATCAGAGATGAACAGCTCATCAAAGGCAAGTCAGATTATTAACACTTCGCTTGCTTTTTTCGCCTCACTGCATAATCGCTCGTTTGCCCCACGTGCACTTTTACACACAAAATATATGCGATAATTGACGGAAGGATTGTTGTATGCAATACAATAGCTCTGCAAAATGACTCATTTCTGGTCTTTATTAACTCTATGACCTCCCTCTTAACACTGGTATGGATTAATCTTGCCTTGGAATCAATTAAGTGATCTTAAAGTATTTTGTCTATCTCTTTTTCTATACCCCACTATAATGTGGCACAAGTAGATTGTATGTGTGGCATGTAAAGAGTTTATGTGTCAAGACTCTAGCGGCTCTATGGATTCTTTTTCCCTTTGATTTCTTGTTCATCAAACGCACGTTCTATTTTTTTTTTTAGGTCAAGTCCAAGGTTTTTTGTTTTCACCTTACGTTACCGACTACGTCATACATCGTAGTTTACCTGATGACTTATTAAGTCTTTTTATCGATAATCATATTTTATGTAATTTTTACATTGTACTCATTTAAAGATTATTATTAGTCCAATTTGTATATTTTTATCAACCGAATTGAATTGAGTTAAGTTGAATTGAGTTGAGTAGAAATGCAATGAATTTAACTGAATTGAATTGAACTGAATGGATTGGAATGGAATTGAATCGAATGGAATGTAATAGAATGGAATTGAATTGATTTGACAGTATTCAGTTGATAACCTTACTATATTAAAATGGTAATATTACATGGGATCACCGGATCAGATCAAGTATCAAGGAATGTGAATGAAAATCATGTTTATGATTCCATTATACTTGGTAACGAATAAACCAAATTTATCGAATACCCCCCCCCCTTTCCTTTTTCTTCCCTAACCTTTTTAACAACTGATTGAAGAAAATGATACGCATTAAGAATTTTAAAGGATGTTTTGTGTCGTATTAGGGTATTTTTGTAATCATGGGCCTCTATGATTGCCGAGCCCTCAGGGAGAACAGTATTAATACTGATGAGGCTACCCTGGGTTAACAATACATAGGCCTATATTATAATCATCATTATTATTATGTATTCTTTTAAATAGGGACTAGGTAGAGTTTTGTTTATTTCCAACGAGAGAATGATGTTAGATGATGACCAGAGTGTATGCAAAGAAACCTGTCCACATAAACCCGACTGTCCACTCGTGGTCCATTCTGGGGTACTATGGTATAGTGGTTTTTTCACTTTCAATGCAAGAGTTGAGGGTTCGAATCCCAGCCCGGCGCCAAACGTCCATTGGCAAGACATTAATCCATATTTGCTACTTTCTACCCAGGTGTGAAAATGTGTACCTGGCAATTGCTGGGGTAATAATAATTGCAGGGGCCTCAGGGAGAACAGCACTGACCTGATCATGATCCTAATGACGCTTCCCGGGTAAACAAAATATCATTATTATAATGTCATTATCATTATTATTATTATTATGCAGAGTGTTTCCCCGATGGTGTGTTCTGGTTACCGATCGGAGCAGCAGTCAGGGGTACAGCATGCATCACAGAGAGACTGGAGACCCTATGCAGGAGTTTAGATGTCAAGCTCCTCATGGCACCTTCTCTTCCTAAAACAAAGGACCAATGGAAGAACCTGCTAAGTACACTCATCGCACAGACATATCCAAGGTAGGTACACTCTTAATTTTACAACGGTTGACCCATTTGTATGTGCTTGTGTTCAAACGATTCAATCACTTGTTTCTGAAAATAGTGCTTGTGAACTGTTAGCAGCAGCGTGTCTACAGACGCTTACTTATCTTGACCAATTTCACAACGGATAAACCACTCAATATCTATAACAGTAAGAGACAAAACTGTTTGCTAACAAGCGGATAAACCGATTGTTTTAACAATAAGTGCTAATTTACCTGCGTTTTAAGTGTTTGAATATTAAGACCTTAACATGTATGTGTTAGTGCATGTGTTTGGATTTTGGGGACAAAAACATGTTAGTAAACAATCGCTAAAAATGTTGCAGTGTAGCCTACTAACCGTGCAACACTCTGCTGCTGGTCCACCACGAATTCGGCACGTTTTTTTTTTGTTTTTTTGTTTTTTTGTTTAGGCCCGCATGTATTTATTTGTTTTGTTTTTTGTTTTTTTTATGGTCGCAGGCGACTCATGCCCATGCAGCCATCGCAAGGTGGTGCATTGAACTTCAAGGTTGGGCACTTCCCAACCAGATGCATGCATGAGGAAAAAACAGACAAGAAACATACAAATAAACACACAAACAGAACAACTGCGTCTGACTCAAGGATTTTCTAGCTGAAAGTTCGCCGTGAACCAGACGCAGAGAGGTGCAAGAACAGTTGTGACCTAGGGTTAAAGAAAAGATTTAGGTTATCTATTCTTTACAGATGTAAATACCATTTTTTCCTGTGCCCTTCTGTAATTGATGATATATCTTTCTAAGAACTGTGTAACTGTGTTAAACGTGACAGGCTCTACATGACCTCTTCAGTGAAATGATCCTCACTAAAATGCTTGATTATAACATATTTTGTCAAAATTTAAGGTCCCTTCTGGTTCTTGATGATGTTTGGGATCAAGATGTGATTGGCGCGTTTGAAGTCTGCTCTACGGTTGTCGTCACAACACGAGACAAAGGTCTTCACTCATGTGCATTAGGTAAGATACGTGGTATATATACATATTCCACGATGCTCTGTTTTTATATTATCTCAGTCAAGTTGATGAAAATATTAAAATTCTTAAACATGCGTCGACATGTCTTTAAACTACCCTCCTTTTTTATGGCCATGACTATTTTTATTTTAAACACTATTAGTTTTCTCCTCCGTTACTTTGACACAAAGTGCATTCGACCTTCCAGTTCAAAGTTTCATTATAGTCAGGAAAACTAGTCTTACATCGAAAATGTCTGATATTTCAGGTCGCAAGGAAGAAATCGTTCTGTTTCAAGGTTTCTCTAAACCGCAGTCACTGCAGGCTCTGTCGGAATGGACGATGACTCCCCCCAGCGATCTTCCCCCACAAGCAGCTCACATCCACCAACTCAGCCACGGCTCCCCACTCGTCATCTCCATCATCGGCAGTCTTCTTCGAGAGCATGGACATCGATGGGAGTACTACGTGACGCAGCTTGAAGAGAAAAACCTGAAGAAGTTGTCGACGGCTCGAGATGCAATCCATCTCAGTGTGGAAGAGCTGCCGTCTCGCGATGAAGTCATGAGGCTCTTCTCTTGGTTTGCAGTGTTCGATCAAGGAACGAGGTTGTCATCTAAGGTTATTTGAATAATAATAGAACATTTTGTTTTTAATAATTATGTTTCACTGCACACTCGTGAAATATCATCGCATCATTATGGTAACCAAATTGATGATAACAGCAATGATAACCTCATTTATAACACACATTTTCATGAGGACACAACGCATCGATTATCACACTAGTTATAGCCGAAATTTACTTATGATTATCTTCCTCCTAAGTATTCACCTGTGTAAAGATTGCCAGATGTGATACAATGCCATGTCTGCGGACACAATAGGCACCTGCCAAATATTAACAAAGCCAAAGCCAAACTTCATATTGTTCAATGTATGACACTGATTAATACATTTTAAATAAATATTGTTAGCTCCACAGTGACACTTTCACTGAAGTCCATATGAATCGTATAAGTTATTGTTATTGCTGTCTTGTTTTACAAACCGACAGATTCTGAGCATGCTGGAGGGGTGTTCAACGGAAGAAATAGAAGATCGAATGAAGATACTTACTCAACGACATCTTGCGATCTCCGGTTGTCACTCAGACGACAAAGATCAAATCTTTTGGCTTCATGATCTGGTTTATGATTATCTAGTGTCAGAGAAGGTGGCAAATGACAAGGTAAAGGATTACTTTAGATAAATTCACGAGACTCACGATACACTTGATGTTGCAAGTGGAAGGAAAAAATGCTTCCATATCTTCAAGCTATTATCTCCCAACAATCGGATATGAATTTGATTTATGTACCAATTTCAAAGCGTACTAATATTAATGAAAAGTAACGATAACATGTTGTTTATTCAGGAAAACCTCATCAGCATCAATGCTGTTTTTCCTGAGGGCTCAACAATTATTATTACCCCAGCATTGCCAGGTACCCTGTAACACCAGGTGGAGAGTGGCAAATGTGGATTAATGTCTTGTCAAAAGCCATTTTTGCCGTGCAGGCATTCGAACCGTCAACTCCTTAGATTGAGAGTCATGAAATGAACCCTTAGGCCTATACCACGATCCACGACACCTCCACTGTCGTAGCGTACATTGTATTGATAAGTTTGTTATGTACCCGATGAATAGGTATGCATTTTTTCCTCTCCATAAACAGGACGTCGGGATGAGCAATGAGTTCAGGTCGTTGATGGTCTTTAATCGCTTCCGGGCTTGCAGGAGAGATATGATCCAGACTAGCCTATGCTTACCTCAGGTCTCCGAGGTACACAGGAGAGCAAAGGCGGCAAGTGCAGCCAGAGCGTCCAAATATGGTTTCTATGTGGCAGAAGTGTAAGTCGATCATCCATAGGACCGAAGATCTACGCGACATAAGGTCCAACGCAAGAGGTCCATTGTGTTCTGAAGATTCACTAGATTCGATCTGTTTGACTTCGGACTATAAATCTTTGGCATCAGAAATCTTTGGGCTCAACCATGCATTTTGTGGGACTGCAATAGTTTGACCTATTATGCGCCACATAGAGCACATAGATAACTCATGTAACTATAATGTTTTTGTGTCCATACACAAGTTTATTAATTCAGTAATTTTATTGGTGTATTACTGATTCATCCATTCATTTTTTGTTGGGTATTTCGTCATGTATACTCTAACTAAACTTTTTACGATTATCATGTTATTCATAAATATTTCCCCTCTTTCTCAGGGTTGATAAACGTACTTTGCTATCAAGTGTGACACACAGCCCTGCAGGTAAATATGCTACGTGTGCCAAACTGCTACCAAGTGGCAAGGAAATTCTTACGGCTGGTTATGGGGGACAAGTACAGGTAAAGTTCAAGATATTCAAAATGACAATAATAATGTTATTTTCATAGCGCTCATATCCACTACGCAAGGTGCTTGAGGCGCTCCAATATTACCCCATCTCTAGCTATGCTACCGATTTCGGTTCTCACAGTATCCAAGAAATTCCTTCCTACCGGTACTCATTTAACACCTGGGTGGAGAATGGCAAATGTTTATTTTTTTTGGTGAAAGAACATTAGTGCCCCGGTGAAACTCGAACCACGAACCATGTGATCCACAGTCCGGCGACGTATCTACTAGATCACGACGCCTTTATGATTATTTGCTCACTTAAGACGATGATTGATTTTACCTGACTGTTAAGAAGCACGTACATGCTTGAAGATAAGCAACCAGTTTGCCGACGGCTTTAAGTCCTTTCCGAGGGACTTCACAATTTAGGATCAATGCCGTACGAAAGGGCTCTAGGTTTCGACTTGGTTTCGAACCCGGAACCTCCCGGTTATGCATGAGACCACTGCTCTACAATAAATTGAATCATCGCGTTGAACGACATCATGATATTGAAAACCTCTGTGTTTTCCCTGCAAACATTACTATCGGTTGATAAAGAAGGCATGCTTTAAAACTAACCTTCATGACGGTGTCATGTTAAAAGCAAACTAACTTTTAGCCCCACCAGAGTGACCAACTTTTTGTGAGGTAGCATCCTAATGAGAATGTACCGACGGGTCAAACAGGAGTCATGCACTTGTATTTTCAGACGCAATCATGACAATATTTAACTACTTATCTGCCACATGATCCTTCGGAAAGAACAATATCATTCCATCAAATATCTAACCCAAATTTTGAAATTTCCTCTTTATACATATTGCCAAAATATGATCGGAGCTGCACTAGTGTCCTTTGGCAAGACATTAATCTACATTTTGCCACTCTCCATTTTTGTGTCAAACGGGTAACTGTAGGATAAAATGTCTTGAATACTGTGAGCAATGAAATCGGTAGCCTTGATCGCTGGAGTGATATTGGAGCGCCTTGAGCATCTTGTGTGGTGGATAAATTATGAGCTCTATACAAATATCCATCATAATCATCATCATCATCATTATTACTATATCATTATTATTAATAATATTTTGTTTATTATTATTATTATTATTATTATTATTATTGTTGTTGTTGTTGCTGTTGTTTTAGTAATTAGATTATGCCGTGTGCATGTGCATACAATCAAAACATGCTAGTTGTATGACTTCTTCTGTCTTCTTAAGATTGTCGACATCATTGAGGGGAAGGCAAGGATGCTCATTCAGGGGCACGCAGACAACGTGACGGACTTGAGCGTGAGTTCTGACGGGTCCCTCCTGGCCACCTGCTCTCCCACCAAAGGTATCTGTATTTGGGACTTCAGTCGTACAGATTGCATCCTGCCAAACGTCAAGAACATCACTTACGAGGATTCGGATCTGATCAGGTGCAGCTTTGTGGAATGCAACGGAGAAACTAAACTGGTGACTGGAGATACATCTGGCTTCTTAAAGGTGACGTGATGCATAATTATGTCTGGATCATTTCTTACTATAGACTTTGTAGTTAACGTATGATTAAAATGAACCCACATATCCACAGATCTTTACATATGGATGACACAAAGTCATGGATGTGCTTCGCGAACATGATGATGAATACCTTTTGTTTGCTCTCTTGAGAAGAATATTTCCACTTGTATTCCATAGGATGTACCGTAGGTACATTAATCAATAATGATTGCATGACTTTCACGAGCATGTATCCAGTATACGTCTCGGTGGGTTTTAAAATTCTGGTACAAATTACCTTTATCTGCCATGCGCAGATCGTATCTACGAACTGGCTTATGAGGAACTATTGCGATTCTTTTATTTCACGAGCGCCATATTTTTTATTTCAGTATTGCATCAATCAGTCAGGGAGTTCCGGGAGCAGTAAGACTATATCTTATTTACTGATTTAGTGGCGTATCATAATGAACGTATGCATCCTATATTGATGTTTTGCCCCTCCCTCCTTATTCTGGAGATGAACGCCATGCCGTGATCTGTATCTTGCAATTATATATTATAACCTATTCAGCAGATTTTTACTTTGTATCACTGAGAGGGTCGTGCATGTTTATTTCGTATTACAAATAACCCTACTGCATGCCAAATAAGCTCTCGATAAACTATTATTGCAATGACACACAACTTGCTTAAATATCTAAAGTAATGAAGCCGAATAATCATTTCAATTTTGGAATATCACTTTTCTCATGTAGGTATGGGATTCTTCGTTCAGCTTACAGTACTCGATCCAAGTTGGGAACACTTCTTTGATGCAAGCTACTAGTTCTGACACGGAACTGCTCCCTGGTTCGGCCATCCTATCATGCAGTACATGTGACGAGAAAGAACTAGTAGCATCGTGTGCAAAGGCTGACAATATTGTTAGGGTATGTACACACACGTAGCAGAACTGCCCTGGGCCCTGTAACTTAAAAATCGACATAAAATCAATCAGAAAAAACAATCTACTGTATCTCTCATCCTGCTGCAAGTCATTGTATCTTGCTATGCATTGTATCTATCTGTAAAGAGATATGATTAATTTTGGGGAAATACATGAAATGGTGTTCCGAAATGTTCCAAGTCCCTGATTCTTAAGAACTGTCAGCGCCTTTAGCTCGGGAAGTGGTGCTCGAGCCTCGAGGTACATCTTAGATAGACCTATGATCGTGAGTCGGTACGATCCAAGTCCTGGGATGAATGCAGGAGTATGCCGAACTGTGTCTGGAGTCTGCTAGATCCGCCAACAACTTGGCAGTCAAATGGAAAGGAACATATTTCTTTGTAACTGTCGACAAAGCGGTAGAAATTTAACCATATTTATTGGAATGGAAATATTTTAGAATTTCTTATTCCGTGATTTATATAGTAGGAAGTGTTATAATAAAGCCAACCAAAAAAAAAAAGAATAAGAAAGGCGTACATTAATTTTTGTACGACTGTCAATGTCGTTTTTTCTCATGTAAATAAACTCTATAGTTCTAACCACCTACGCATAAATGTAACATAGCTTGTATTTGATAATTCCGTGACCTTGCCTTCCAATGTCAATTTTCTTGCAGGTTTTCAACTTGCAAACTGGAAGTCAAAAGTTTGCGATAGTCCACGATGCCGATGTACGTGATTGTTCGTTTCTTAGCAACGGGCTAATCGTCACACTTACCTGGTGCTTGCTCGGTGTTTACAACACTAGAGGGCGACAGCTATCTCGTTGGACAGACAGGGATGGTAATGTGAACTTCTGCAATCTATCTTGTGCTCAGGGCAAAGATGGTTACTACATCGCTGTACAAGGATCCACGGGGAGTATAACAGTAAGTATAATGGGAGGTGTGTGTTTGGATATAATAATGTCACTTTTGAACGAAAAGTATGCATCAACAAAACTCAACCTTTATCTAAGGAAAAGATTCATAAACACTATGGTTTGGAGTTTGCATGCTGCTCTATGGATCAAAGGCAAGGACTCTGAAAACAGCAGACATCAAAAATGTTGGAGAGTTTTGAAACTGTGTGACTGTGGAGGAAGATGGCGACCACTGGCGTACTGGTGGGGGGGCTTGGGGCGCTAGCTTGCCCCCGCAGAGAAAAAGAAAAAGAGAGAGAGAGAGAGAGAATGGAAAGGGAAAGAGGAGAGAAAGGGAAAGAAAAAAGAGGAAGAAGAAAAGAAAATGGGGGGAAAAGAAGGAGATGGGGGGGGGGTCGAAAGGGCCTTGCCTCCCAGGCTGTTGCCCCACCCCCCCCTCCCCCCACATCAGAAATCAGAAAAATAAGAGAGAAGGAAGGAAAGGGAAAGAAAAAAGGAAAAGAGGAGATAAAGGGAAGGAAAAAAAGAGGAAGAAGAAAAGAAAAGAAGTCAGGCAAGAAGAGGCCTACATGGCAGGGCCCGCAGAACGACGGGTCTCCGGGGCCTCGAGCTCCGCCCCCCACTTTTTCAGAAAAAGTATACTAAGGAGAAATAGAAAGAAAGAGAGAAAGAAAGAAAGAAAGAATAGTGACCTGCCAGTGTCACAAAATAATGAGGTATCAAAATATGCTCATCTGACCGTGATTAAATGCCTAAAACCCCTGAGCTTCCGGGGGCTCTGCCCCTGGACCTAACCAAGGGCCCTAAGGCGAGCCCATGGATACTCATCTGACCGATATGTAATGCCTAAAACCCTTGAGCTTCAGGGGGCTCCGCCCACTGGAGCCCACGCCAATTAGTGTCCTGCCAGTGTCCCAAATAAGGTATCAAAATATGCTCATCTGACCGTAATTAAATGCCTAAAACCCCTGAGCTTCCGGGGGCTCTGCCCCTCGACCCCACCAGGGGGCCTAAAGCGAGCCCCTGAATGCTCAATGACCGTTATAAAATGCCTCAAATCTCTGAGTTTCAGGGGGCTTATAGCCCCCTGGACCCCACGCCAATTAGTGACCTGCCAGTGTCATGAATAAGGTATCAAAATATGCTCATCTGACCGTAATTAAATGCCCATACCCCCTGAGCTTCCGGGGACTCTGCCCCTTGACCCCTGCCGGGGCTTTGCCTCTAGACCCCACGCCAATTTACACTACGCTCTACCTGATCGTAAATACTTTAGCCTGATCCCCCCACCCACTTTGAAAAACGTTCAGCGGGGCCTGCATGTAAGAGTGGGGTGATGCGGATTTTTTTGTCTGCCAGCCCCCCTCCGAACTTTTTTGCTTATTACGCCACTGATGGCGAGGATAGGGAAGTTGGGTGGATAGAGTGACGAATGGCGGGGTAAGAGCGGCAGTTAGTAACAACATTGAAGGAGAGACAGAAGGAATGGATTGGGCATATTTTATGGCATGATGGACTCCTGAGAGATATCATTGAGGGGAGGATGTACGGAAAAAGACAGGGGGAAGGAAAAGAATTATGATTTTCTTGGTATCAAATCAAATGATACATTTAAAAAAAAAAGGTAAAGGGAAGGGCTCAAGACAGAAAATAATGGAGCGCTTAAAACCTGCTAAACAGCAGAGCACCATGCAGGCTGTGAGGGAGATGCATCAAATAGCTCTAACCATCGTAACATTCCTACTGTATAATATAATTCTTAAAAGATTTATGTAATTATATTGCATTTAAAACTCTTTTACAAATTACTGTCTTAAATCTACTGTCCTGATAACCAACCTGTCCGCACACACGACGTGTACTATACAATGTCCGTTTTGTCTTGTGTTGAAGAGAATCGCGTTTTACATGCTAATGTTACAACTTTTTTATTTTGCAAATAACCGACTCATGGGTATCAATTTTGAATGGGTCCATTTGTTTGCACTCCTTTTAAAGGTACTACATCTAGGCAAGATGTTTCCAGTGACGAAAAGGTTAACAGAATACTATCGATTGAATGTGGGCGGGGTTTATCGTGACATCATCAACATGTGGATGGAGTGCATCAATGATGGGAACGGCGCATGCGGCAATTACTTGGTGACCAATCAGAGTTGCGGACTCATTTTGGTAATGTATGCATGGAGGGGTGTTTTTTCAATGGTTTCCGTTTTTTTTTCTCGAGAGGACTCGAGAAATATGCGATGATGTACAACGAGCATGACAATTCCATAGCTTAGACCCATACAAACGTGGTTATGTTCAGACGATTGTATGGTGTCCTCGAAAGCGTCTATCAACATTTTAATGTCTGTTTCAAAACACAGTAAATAGCTCTTCATTCAATATACTGATTGTTCTCATAGGTTCAGCGTATTAGCAGATAAATCATGTTTTGAAAGATGAATTCCAGAAGTTGTCTCATGACAAATGATGTAATTTGCCGTATGACAAAGTCGTCTTTTTACAAACGCACAACCCCCACAAAAAAAGAGAAGATTTTCTCTCTCCTTAGTTTCTAAGTAATGCACATGAATAGGCATAAACGTAAAATTCTAAATGTCCAAATCGAAGAAAATATTTGACATTCTGTAAGATAGAAATAATTTATATTTCTTTTGATCATGTAACTTTTTAACCATGTTATATATACATGTAATACATGTACTTTTTATCATTTCAATAGGCGTATGCAAATTTGTTTTTCTACTTCTATGTTGATTATTCGTAGACTGTTTGGTATCTCGCCAAGTGTAGTGAACGTCACATTAGATGTAATGTGTAAGACAGCGTCGTAAGAAAATGTGGTAGATTAAATTAACTTTTGCTGTGCCAAGGTGTTTTGCTTGTTCCAAGATTTTACCAAACAGTGCTTACTATTGGAAATGAATAGTTTTAACCATGTCTTACATGTTGTGTACAAAAGTGGCAAAAAATTCATCACCCTTTCTAATTATACCAAAAATGTCTGATATATTCAATTCATAAATTGGAAGGTATTCAAGTTAGCCCTTTAGTTTATTTATTTATTTATTTATTTATTTTATCATTTATTTATTCAACAGGGTAGTTTCATTCTTAATTAAATTGCATGATGAAGTTGATGAACTATTATATATATATTAAAAATTATTTTCTTAAAGCGATACTGAACTGATGATCTTTCTGCCCTAGCGTACTTTAAAGGGGAATTTTGCAGTAGTGCTTCTAGTACAGTATGGCTTTCACGAATAATTTGTATTGATTTCATATAGGTTTGGAAGTTTCAGAAGGGTTCCAGACCTCAGATCGACGGAAGTACTTTTGGCGTCTCCTTCAAAACCGATGGTAGCATCCGGGCTTTGGTTGGAAAGAAACAAAGGAATTCTCGAAAGTGTTCGGTGAGTTTCACATCGTCCTGTATTATGTGATATTTTATGTTAATATATTATGTATACGTATATATATATATATAGGGCCTATATACTTTATATTGCAGTCATGAGCAATACTTGTTAAAGATATGTTTTTTGAAAGAAAAAAAAATGATTTTCGTTTTTTTTAATACTGAGTGCACTGAAATTATTCATAATAATCGTTTTTCTTGATGATTGCAACCATAATATTGCCACCGATTTTGTTTTCTTCTAAATCGTTTAAGTTTTAAATAAGAATACTAGAGATCAGTACAAATTTAATCGATAACCTTTCTCAATGATCGAATAATTATAAAACGAATGAGGAACTATATGATTCCTTAACTATTTTTGTTTACGATCGGAATGGGAATCGGTGTAGAATGACATTTCCAGTGATATCGAATAAAATGATATATAGAGTGTAGCAAAATAAAACGAATTAATAAAGTTTGTTGATTACTTCAGATTTTAAGTGATTATATTGTGTTTATAAATTATATTAAGATGCTGCATTGCTGTGGACAAAATATCATTGCCAACAAAGCAAGGGCAATCTACAAAACTAGGGAGTTTGAGACAATTGACATGATCGAGATAAGCCAAGATCATCCCCATGATATCATATCATGTACTAGTAGTCAAGTCAAGGTAGGTTCTGTGATCAGTGATTATAAGCTTCGATATGAAAGTTGAAAGTGAAAGAATATTACTTTCTGAAAATTATATTTACTTTAAAGGTACTATGTCCCATTTGCAGACCAAAAAAATGAAAAGGTTAAATTCCAACGGCATTTGAAAGACAATACTAATTTAGAACTTCCCTAAAAAAAGGGGGGCTTGAAAATGTCTTTAAGTGGGAAAATAACGACTATTAGTTGTCGAATCGACTTAGGAGCTATAGAGCCAGTAAGTAATAGTCTGATTTTTCAGACCATTGTACCGAATGGTCGTACGTTTTATGCTGCGCAAAGATTCAATCAGTTTAATTTTGGCCATTACAAGAAGTGGGTTATTGATGTAGACAAATGCTCATGTACCCTTTACAGCTCATTTTATGTATGTTATTACCAAAGATGAAAAAGCCAGTCAGTCACTCAATAGTGTCTGACAGTGAAGTCTAGCAAGTAAACGGGTTTCCTTGCATAATTTGAATATTAGGACACTGCTAACGTTTAAATTTCGCAGATAGGACATACATGACATATTCATAATTCCTGCAAAGTTCTACAGAATTTGATGTTGGCTGCAAAAGGGACATAGTATCTTTAACACAAAAAGCGCTACTATGGGGACCACATGGACCAGATCCTCATCTTTTTATATATATTATTTTTTTAATAATTATTTGAAGTGAAAGGTCAGTATGAGTTATGAATTATTGTCTCCTTTTAAAAATCTATTTCTAACATTATCTATCTATCTATTTGTCTGTCGATTTATCAATCTATCTATCTATCTATCTATTACGTCTGTCTATTTATCTATCTTTCTATCTATCTATCTGTCTGTCTATTTATCTATCTTTCTTTCTCTCTCTCTCTCTCTATATATATATATATATATATATCTGTCTTTCTTCCTTTCTAACTCAGTTCTGCAGATATGAACTATACATAACATAATAGCTCCACTTGCGGTCAGGAATAGGTCCGTTAGCTCAACAGGCAGAGCGTCGTGCTAATAACGCGAAGGTCGTGGGTTCGATCCCCACATGGACCAGATCCTCATCTTTTTATATATATTAATTTTTTAATAATTATTTGAAGTGAAAGGTCAGTATGAGTTATGAATTATTGTCTCCTTTTAAAAATTTATTTATAACATTATCCATCTATCTATTTGTCTGCGATTTATCTATCTATCTATCTATCTATTATGTCTGTCTATTTATATATCTTTCTTTCTATCTATCTATCTATCTGTCTGTCTATTTGTCTATCTTTCTTTCTCTCTCTCTCTATATATATATATATCTGTCTTTCTTCCTTTCTAACTCAGTTCTGCAGATATGAACTATACATAACATAATAGCTCCACTTGCGGTCAGGAATAGGTCCGTTAGCTCAACAGGCAGAGCGTCGTGCTAATAACGCGAAGGTCGTGGGTTCGATCCCCACATGGACCAGATCCTCATCTTTTTATATTTATTATTTATTAAATAATTATTTGAAGTGAAAGGTAGTATGAATTATCAAATCAAAGCAGTCAAAAACTCTAATTTGACACTACTATGAATATCATCAACTTTTAGAGTTCTTGATTATGAAAAAAAATTCTGCAATAGGAAAATAGTATCTACATTACACTTTGAATTGGCCCATATAATATGATATTACAATATGAAATGTATGGCAGATTAACTGGATTATACATATACATGACTGATACATCCTTGTATATACATTATACATGATTATACAAGGAATTCAAAAAAGAATAAATAAGCGGAGAACCAACGCGGAGGACCAATATCATGCTTAGTTTGTCCGTTGCCTGCCACACAAACTGAGCACATCTTGTTATCATAAATACAAAATATTTCAGAGATTTTTTTTTTTTAATTTGTAGCAGTCACCCCTAAATCGGAGGGGGCGTCCAAATAAGCGGCCCTTTTGACGGAAAAAAGCATTTTGTGAATAATATTTCAAGGAAACATTGCACCACCATGAGATTGAATCATATGAAAGAAATTAAAATTACATATTGATACCACTTTTAACGGAATTGGGATTGATTACTGGTGTTCACTGGTGTTCTAGACAGGCACCAAACAGCACTAGGACTGTCCGATCGAGGCCGTCAAGCCCTTGGTTTAGTTTTAGTTTTATTTTCCTCAACTTCTAGTCTGTATTTTAATATAGACAACAAATATTTGCTTATTATTTTCGTTGCTACATTTATATTACATTTATTTACAACACTCGCTTTATAAATTGCAAATAAAGCATAATGAAGTAGTAAATTAATATCTGCAACATTTTCCTTTGCGTCATGAAAACCATATACAACACAAATGGGCGAGAATTCAAAATTTCTGTACAAGGAGTTACATAATAACGTTTCAATAAAGTTCCAAAATGGATAAATCTTTTCGCATTCAAAAAATACATGTATTATGGTACCAGGCCTGTTACAGTAATAACACAAATCGTTTTCTTTGAACTTCCATTTGAATAATCCGTTTAGCTAGACAGGCCTGTAGAAGATGTGAACGCCATTGGCGCAAAGCCAAGACCACTTGCAATAGGGACAGTTTTAATCTGCAAAAAGATGCTGTTTATAAATTGATCAACCATGCAATAACCGTACATTATTCAACAAAAATTGATGAAAGTCATGGTGATTAGAAGAAGTTATTCAGTATAGTGAAAGGGCTTCTCAACACTACAAGTAAACGTGTAATGCCTACAGCTGAATCAGATGAGGCCTTAGTCAACACTTTCTCTTAATATTTCTCAAACAAAATTGCTGATACTCGCTCTATGTTTACACTGCATGATGCTGAATCTAAGATGGATGATATACAGCTATCCTCAACAGCAGCTACAAAGATTCCGACTTTGGATACATTCTGCCCAGTAACAAAGAAGGAAAATGAAGCGGTCATTATGAAGGCTCCCATGCAGCAAGTCCTGTTAACTGGATCCAGTCCCGATGTCTCTGATCAAACGATGTGCCAATGTGTTTTCTCCTTTCATTACTTCTCTGGTGAACAAATCTTTTGCTGAAGCCATATTTCTAGATAGCCTGAAAATTGCCTACATTCGACCTCTGCTGAAAAAAGCAGGACTGGATGAGGAAGTTCTCCGAAATTACAGACCAATATCTAATCTGAAATTTCTTGGTAAAACACTTGAACGGGTTGTCTGTGCAAGGATTCAGAAACATGCCAGTGAACATGATCTCAGCGATGCATTCCAGTCTGCATACAAGCCAAACCATGGCGTAGAGACAGCACTTTTGCGTGTTCACAACGATATAATGTGTGTATTCGATAATGGTGAAGTATCAGCTCTAGTGCTCCAAGATCTCAGCGCGGCTTTCGACACGGTAGATCATAAACTCCTCCTTTCACGTCTCAAGAGTCATCTGGGAATAGATGGACAAGCTTTGAAATGGTTTAAATCATATTTATTATATCGCCCTCAGCATGTCCGTATTGGTAGCTCAATCTCTAAACCTGTGTATCAAGATTATTCTGTTCCCCAAAGATCTGTTTTGGGGTCATATTTACAGTGTATAATACGAGTCCTCTGCGTGATGTGATAATGGAGCACAATGTACAGTACCATTTTTACGCAGATGACACTCAATTGTACTTACGGTTAAAACCATCCCAATGTAATGTTGATATTGGTATAAAAACTCTTGAATCATGCCTTAGGTCGGTTAGTCAGTGGATGAATGATAACTATCTGAAGTTAATTGAAGATAAAACTGAGTACATGTTGATTGGATCTGCCAGGCAGTTGAGTAAATTTTCTGCACAAAAGATCATCATTGGCAACTCAGAAATAAAATGTGTTAATCAGGTTCGTAATCTTGGAG
This sequence comes from Mesocentrotus franciscanus, assembly GCA_037976565.1. Lineage (NCBI taxonomy): Eukaryota > Metazoa > Echinodermata > Echinoidea > Camarodonta > Strongylocentrotidae > Mesocentrotus > Mesocentrotus franciscanus. The sequence continues at coordinate 5,269,892 of CP137666.1, read as the reverse complement.
TTTTGTTTGATGCTGGAATGACCATGAAGTCTCAGATTTCAAATGTTGTTAGTTCAGCATCATTCCATATTCACAATATTTGGAGGATCAGAAAATATCTGAATCAGAAAGCCACTGAGCAGATTGTTCATTCGTTTATTACATGTCGTTTGGATATGTGTAATTTGTTGTATTGGCCTTCCTCAAAATCAAATAGCCCGTCTGCAACGAGTTCAGAACATGGCAGCTCGGCTCGTCACTCTCCGTAGTAGATCAGACAGTATTTCAGATATATCAAAATCTCTTCATTGGTTATCAGTCTCAAAAAGAATCATGTATATAAGCTGTTACTCATTACTTACAAAACACTTCTTCACCCCATTACTTGTATTAGATTTTGAAACCGTACACCCCACAACGGAAATTACGTTCATTTTCACAGCTCCAGTTATATACACCCAAAACCAATAACAAATGGGGGGACAGGGCTTTTGCTAACGTTGCACCCAAATTATGGAACACTTTACCATTAGAAATAAGACAATCATCATCAATTGAAATATTTAAGAAGAAACTTAAGCACCATTTGTTTATGTCGTAGTTTTAATATTGTATAATTATTTTGATGTTGTACAGAGCGCCTTGAGCAGTCTTTTAAAATGGATACGTGCGCTTTATAAGTTGACATTTATTATTATTATTATTATTTTTAACTAGCCGCTAAAAATGTCTAACCATGCATATTTCTGATTTAAATCTCCCTTTCAAGAAATAGAATGGCATTAAAAAAAGACTCTTGTTACTCTTAGGTGACCCCTTTACCCCGGTGCATTCCTCGGCAATCCAAAAGGAAGGATGATTCGACAACATTCAAGGAATTCAGCATAGTCCCATCTCAAGATAAGATCATCTTGGCAAAATTCATCGATTCTCACCATCTCCTCACGGTCTCCAGCGGGACCCAACTTGCAGTCGAAGTAAGAAATCGATATAGTCTAGCAGGAAATAATTATGAGTTGGTATGGAAAACAAAGTTCATTCAAAGACAGTGTTAAAGAGTAGTTTGAGTTCTGGTAAAGGTGGAAAAAATTATTTGCCATTTTCAATTTCTTACAATTTTGACGATTTACAAAACCTCGAAACACACATTCTTAAATACTGGACCTCTATAGGGAGAACAGAACCATTTACTACGAGCTCTGAATAGAGCACTCCGGTCGTATTTTTGTAATAATTATTATTCTATGTTCACATGCATGTATATATATTTTGTATACAGAAAATAAATCCAAATCAAACTAAACTAAACCAATGAATTACATATTCTACCTTTTTCAAGGGTATGTTTCACATTGCAGTCGCAGGATGAGAACTCAACGTTTTCCTTTTTTCCATTACACACCAGACTTCAAATTGCACGTACGGTTAGAATTTTCAGATGTATAACGTCTTCCTGCATGAGATTTCTAATAGTCAAAATGATATTAGATTGCGGGATATTGTAAGAATTTCAATCGTAGAAGAGGCACAGTCGCTCTGAAAAGATGTCAGACCAGTCGTACTGAATCCTCAAATTAGTAGATGTCGGAATGTAAGAAAATGGATAGCCTTTAAATCATGTCTTTGGTCTGCATTTTAATTTCCAATATGCATGGGTTGTATAGTTTATCTTACACTCTGCATCGATGATTCTGTAGAGCACTGTTTTTTTAAATAGGATCATTGACCTTTTTCGACAATTTTAAACCATGTAAAAGACTGTTTAGATTTTTTTTTCCACCAGTGCTGGTCGAGAAGTGGGTCTTCAACTGGAAGCCGCCATATTGCTTTCCAACAAGCATTGTCAGCTGACTTATCACATGATCATAGAAAGCTTGCTGTAGGGTGCTCCAATAGTACTGTGTTAGTCTTAAAAGTGAGTTCATTGATACCATATCATTCCCTTCTAACAGGACTAATTTTAATAAGTATTTATATTACTTTCAAACAGACACTTTGTGAGCTTTAATCATTAATACCCTTATCATGAATCTACCCTTCTATAAACGTAATGTGGTTACGAGCAATTCATTGACGGAAAACACAAATTATATAATGCGGTTTATTTGTAATGTATTAATAACCTTTGCACCGAACAATATCACCTGCCTATGAAGTAATTAAGTTATATCTGAATAATATACAGAACAGCTTAATCAATTCATTCTACTTGACTAAGTTTCATCACTTTGAGTAGCCAGTATCATAGTAATTGTAGGCAAAGAAATATATATAAGATATTTTTAATGGCTTATGAAAGAATCAAATTTAATCTACAAATGTTGTTCTTTTTTAATATTGATTCAGATTCACGTTTCAAGAGAATCTGGAATGTAACCTTCAACGAAATAATCCACATGTATACACAAAAAATCATACATGTTTCAGATATGTTTTATTCTCATACAGCTAAATGGTTGCAAAATTGATGACTGTGACCTTCCCATGCTTGAGGTCGATGGCTTCCGGGTCACAAGCTGTGTCTTTTCACCCAATGATAAACTGCTGGCAGTTTCAGGCGACAGAAAAGTCACGGTAATGGATACCATAGATTGTATCATTCTTTTCTTCTTTCTTTCGAACCCTAAACTCTTCTTTTGTTTATAATCTTTACTTCAATTTTTGCTGTTTTTGCTGCTGGGATTGCTTGTTTGTTTGTTTGTTACTTTTAAAGGTTTTGTTTTCGCTGGACCTCTGTCTCGATCCTCATACCTCTTTTAACCGTTTCATCAACCATGACTTACTATGGATCTGTATTCTTGCTCCTTCATCATATCATTGTAACATTAGCAATGATCTGTCAAATGACTGGTTTGGTGATTCAAGACATTTCTATAACAAAATATCTTTCCAAGTGCTGCGATCTTGAGCTAACAGCTTCATTTCATTCTTCCCTACTCCTCCTCATTCTGCAATGATATCATTATCAAGAGCCCTTTACGATGTCCTCCATTCCACTTCTGTCCATGTTTAAATCTTGTAAACATGAAAAGCTCCCGCTGGTTCCGTTTTATTTCTAAATGTGATGAAAGTAGTAAAATATAATACATTTTTCCTGGTCTATCATCTGTGTTTTTCATGCCAAACACGATATTCTCTAGATCTAATCTTCATCTGATGTTTCTTTCTTTCAGGTGTTTGATATAGAGTGCCGTACCCAGTTAGCCAAGTACATTCACAAGACGACGATTACTAGTATCAGGTTCACTCCAGATAGTGATATGTTGTTCCTTGTAGTAGGTGGATCCATAATGGTATGTTGACATCTGTTTTAACTCTTTATATGCCACACAAATAATCTTCCTTTGCCACATTGTTTTTATCATTCAGGAGTTATTTAACTGTTTCCAATACTCTTTACCGGTGTTAAAGGGGTTATCATTGAGCTAATTAATCAAGTTCCAAAAAATAGCTTTATTGAAATTTAGAAATAGCAAAAGATCTGCAATATTTGATTATGAAAAATTACGTCAAGCCATACCTAAAATTTGGCTTGCCCAAATATCCAATGATAAAAAGCAAGATGTATCCCCGCTAACTATTCCCAAATTAAAAGTAGTTAAAACTGTAAAGGGCTTAAGTGATATAACGTCAAGATATGTTTATAACCGTCTGATACAGCAGGAAGGGGTAAATACACGATGCTGTTTCTTCTGGGAAAATATTTTAAAGATGAACACAAAATGGAAGATATGTTTTGAACGGAATTTATTACAAGTAAAAAAACAAATTGAGAGAATTTAATTTTAAAGTGTTGTATAACTTACTGCCTGTGAAAAAAATTATGTAAATGGAGAATGAGTGAAGATGCGAAATGCAATACTTGTCAGGTAGATGAAGATATGATACATGCCTTGGTCATGTGTAAATTAAATAAAACCTTTTGGGCCTCTGTTACCTGATTGATTAAAACAGTTTTTCATCAACATTGATCTTTTGATAAAACAATAGCGAACATAACGAAATAGACGATGTTATTACCATAGCTTTTTGGACAGTATATAAATCGATTTTGTTACGAAATTATAAGGGTGTTGATAATAAAGAATCCAATTTAAGTTTTTTATTTACTTGCTTCTGAACTACGAAAGAGACTAGAAGTTAACAGGAAATGTACTGGTAAACCTTTGTTTAGACCTCCCAATGTATTATCTGATTTTGTTTGATATTTTGATATGAATGTGAAATGAAAATCTTCAGATTATTAATAAATGCTATTGAAAGAAAAAAAAGTTCCGAAATGGGTATAAATTTGGAAAGCTTTTGTGTTGTACAAAGCAGTCCTTCTGTCAATTGGTGCCTATTCTTTTGTGTAAAATTGCATGTGTGGCAAACGAGCGACTGTGCAGAGAGGCACAGAAAACAACCGACGTGTTACACATTTTTTCTCATCACTATTATTTCCTTCTTCCTGCCTCTTCTTCTCTTTGAGTTTTGAAGACATATATCAATTAGGATGACCGGTTGCATATGAATAATTTGTATTTCAGTTAACATATACAGAGTTACTTCAGTATTCATAATTTTTTATTTAATGTCTCATACCCTCCTCTCCTCCCTTCTCCACTATCGTTCTTATTCTTCCTCTTTAATGCAGGCGAGTGGAAATCTACTTTTTAGCAGTCATTTTAGGGATCACTACCTTTGGAATGGAATGCACTCCACATATGTGAGTGGAATCAACTCCAAAGTATATAGTGGGTAAATCACCCATTTGAGAGGGGATTCCACCATTTTAGCGTTGATTTCCTCTCCAAACGAAGTGATCCCAGTCGGAGGAATCCATGCTTAAAAACAGAGACATCCACTTTTAAAAGAGTGGATTTTATCCCTCTCTTTAATAGTGGATTCCGTTATTTTTTAGCGTGGATTTCGACTCCAAATGAAGTTATCAAAATTAGTAGAATTCCATGTCTCAGAGAGTACCATTATGATTTATCAATCACTTCTTCCTTCTATTTGAAAATCATTTTTCTTTCAGCTTTGTGAGTCTAATACCTTGTGTAAACGAAGCAAACACACAACCTATGCCGAGGTGTCAGACTATCACTTCTCAGCTGATGGTACTATGCTCGTCACAGCTGGAGCCGTTAAATACTTTGTGAGTAAATCCATTGTATTCACCAACAAGAAAAATCTACCAGGCCTTGTGTATATTTCTTATGTACACGAAGATTACATTAGCCACTTCATAATCGTGGGAGAGGTCAAGTCATAACAGTCATTACAGAGGAAAACACTCTGTTCCTCGGATATTACGTTAAGGGAGGCGCCGTGTGGAGGAGAGTCAAAATCTTTGCAGGATAAGAACTCATTACACTCTTCGTTAAAGAGTAGGGAAAACCATGGTGTAGCAGTACACATGCATATCCCAACCGATAATATTGGAATTAAGGAAAGACCCGAGGATCACAGTCATTAAGTTTGCTCTTCCCCTGCCATGCATAGGGTCAGTTTAATTTTCTGTTGAAGTTGACAACAAATCATGTATAACACTAATTTAAACAAATCAGGCCCATATTCATCTTGTTATACACATTTTGAAATGTATCCTCCAATCATCGGTTATGGCTTTCATTATTCTCTCCTCCTGTAGGATAAAGGCTACTTAGAATGGTGGCGAATCGACAAAACATCGGGGGCCATTTCGCAGCTTCAAAAGTTCATGATTAACAGCCGTATCAAACAAGTCGTGTGCAATCAGTACTTCACGTTGTTCGTGACTGTGGATGAAGTCGACGAAATCTACGTACTGCAAAGAATAGCGCCCTCTGAAGGTCATGACAATGGAAATTAGTTCAGCGCTAGCAGGTTCCGTTGCATAAAAACTTACCATTGATGGTAACTTTGCCATTAATGGCAACTACTATGGTAACAGGGCTCAATAGCCAATCAAAATCAAGGTTTCCATGGTAGTTACCATTGAGGCAAAGTTACCATCAATGGTAAGTTTTGCGCAACAGGGCCCAGGAGATCGTATGGGGGAAATTGAACGAAAAGCAAATGAGGTTGTCCTCCGGCGACAGTTGCTCTGCGGTCAATATCCTACACCAACCAACTTCAACCCTGGACCAAACACTATACCTACCATAAGCCTAACCATGAACTTGACAGAAAACCTAACTGTAACCCTGTCTATAGCCTTAACCCTATATCTTTGACGAAATAAAGCCCGAAGCAATTGTCTGAGCACCGATATCATCCTGAGGTCATTTCTCCGTATAAAATGGGACTGATATTTGTAATTTTTCAAGTCAAAATCAGTGATATATTTTCAATTAAATCATGCTTATAGAGAGTAAAGTATCTGTCTTCATTAATATGACAAACAGTGTTGTTATTGAGACATATGTGGTATTTTCTAGGAGCAAGGCCAGGATGAAAGGGTTGATAGCATTCGTTTAGCTTCCGGATCTCGGTATCGAGACTAGGACTTAGACCGAGACATCATAAACTCGAGAATGAGACTGGTATCACTACATCACTGCGGACATGGAGGTGTTATGATCTTGTAGTTCATTCACTTCACTCTCAATCCAAAGATTAGGGGTTCAAATCCCAGCTCGGCACTAACGTCCTTTGACAAGACTTTAATCATTTTTTCAGTGATTTGCAACTCTCCACCCAGGTTTAAATGCTTACCAGGCAATTGATTGGGTAATAGCCTCATGAAGAACAGCCTTGACACTGATGAGGATTTACTGGGTAAACAAAATTATTATTCTTATTACAAATTTTGTTATTTAGTAGAATTTTATCATTTTTGTCCAGAGAACAAGATCTGAAAGAGTTTTTAAAACTTGACCTAAGCCAATAGCTTGCACATGACCTTTTGACATGTGCTGACTCTACATTGTATTTTTTCTAAAGGAAATACAGTATCGTATTTGGAATTGCATTTGAGTTGATTTATTGTTAGCATTTGCGATGGTGTTAATATTAATTATTATTAACCGTATCAGACATCTGAGCAGGGCAATTTTTAAATTGTATTGCCCTCTAAGTTTAATTGATAGCCAACAAAACTACGCGCGAAAAAAATATATTGACCGCTCAGAAAAGTCAATGGGATTTTGTGTGTAATTTGCCGGTCAATATTATTACGCAGTAAACCAATGAACAAATATTATTGCCCATTCTGGAAAGTCAATGACAAAATGCGTGTTAAACTAGTGGGTAATAATGTTAAGCCAACATCTGGGTTTTTGTAATTTTTATTTGCGCATCTATTACGCGTATGAGAACCTGCGCACTTTGCGCGCACTCTATTGTGACGTAATAATCACACACAAGGCACACTGTTTGCAGTGTATCGAAAAGTTCGTCAAGCACTAGATGCACAGTGCTGGTTTGACGATGTTTTTGCAACTCTTCATGCTAGGAAACCCTGTGCAGTATAGGCTACTGTATTTTACATAATTCAAGAGTATAAGATTTTCTTGTTTGCTCTAGATGTCTGATGTGGTTAATAATAGTAATATTGACTGCCTAATTCAGGGCAATACGACTTGTCATATATCACCCTCACCTTCGGTTCGGGCGATATATGTCGTATTGCCCTGAAGGCAGTCAATATTACTTAAATATGTAAAATGACATAACTCATGTGCAATATGCGTTTTAGCATTTATTACTGTTCTCAGTTACTAGGAAGAATTTCCTGTCCTGTGTAATGAGAAAGATGACAGCATACATCTTGTCTCCACTGATCTCTACGGAATATTTTTCCGTAGAGATCAGTGCTTGTCTCTTAGTCACACCGCCAAATCGACTCCAAACCAACTCCGAAACCGACTCTAAACCAACTCCCAAACCTACTCCAAACCGACTCTAAACAAACTTCCATACCGACTCTTAATCGACTCTAAACCGACCCCAAACCGACTCTAAACCAATTCCCATACCTACCTCAAACCGACTCCAAACCAATTCACATACCGACCGCCAAACCGACTCCAAACCAATTCCCATACCGACCCCAAACCGACTCCAAACCAATTCCTATACCGACTCCAAACCAACTCCAAACCAATTCCCATTATATCGACTCCAAACCGACTCCAAACCGACTCCAAACCGACTCCAAACCGACTCCAAACCGACCGATTCCTAGCCATCGGGGTAATGTAATTTATTGTCTCGTCTGTGTGACTGGGGTATAAGAAATCTAATAGAACTTAAATTGATTGGTTTTTCTTCTTCTTTTTTCTTTATGCCATAACTATTGATAGATAAATGAAAGCTATTTTCCCTATGCAAAAGACACAAACATATTTAGAGTGTTTATTCATCTTTATTTTTAAATTATGAGGTTAAATCACATTCCAAGTCTTGCCACACTGTGAAAAAAAATTATAGTTGTAGGTCTTTGTCAAATCGCATTTGATGCCTAATGTATAAGCCTAATGTATAATATGAAATGCACTTATCAATTGATGTAGATAGAATTATATAGATGGAATTTAAACTAACAGTACAATAATTTTGTATGCAGGGACATCGTATTATTTATTCAAGTGGGAAATTACATTACACCAAGCATCGCTGTTTCTAACTACCTCTGTTTCTCTTTACCGTATGTCTCTGTCTGACCTTGACCAATCAAAATGTTGTAATTCTTTTCTGATTACTCATCTTTAAAAAATGTTGTTCTTTCCTCCTTCTCCTCCTTCTCCTCCTCCTTGTTCTTGTTCTTCTTCTTGTACTTCTTCTTCTGTCTCCTTGCTCTCTTTCTCTACTTTCTTTTCATTTTTCTAGCCTGATTTTGTATTGGTCGAGCACATTTTTTTCTTCGGTATTAAAGAGAAAACAATTATAATGAAGCTATAATGCAATACTAACAATAACACCAAAAAATTCATTCACAATTTTGCATTTAATTATATCATTCTGTTCGACTTATTTCTTGTTTGTAGTATTATTGACTGAAAATACAAATGTTGGTTCGTCTTGTGTAATTTCTTGATCCTATAATCTTTGTGTTTTCTTCTTGCCATCGAAGGCTGCCAAAGTACAGATAACTTTTTGTTATCTTGTAAACTAAACATGATTAAATATATAGCAAACCCTAGACATTTGCAATTTTTATAACAGCTGATATAAGGCCATCTTTATAAATAACTTAGCATGATCGATGGCTATAAGACCCAGTGCTTACAAGGCGTTATTTCCATTGCGTCATGGAAGGACATTCAGGCATCTAAATGCACAGAAGACAGAACAGTCGAGGGGCAATCTCTAGCCACAGACGCAACAGATGGCATAATTGGCGGTAGTAGAATATTGCCTGGTGTACATCAGGCATAGGTTTATTGTCTGCAACACTGAGACGGAACTTAGTTGCATGAATAAATATTCACAAAACTGCTTTTATTAAAATGAAGAAAAAACTACTAATACCGATACTCAATAATGCATCGTGAAATATGGTTTTACAAGATTACAATTTGAACGGGGTAGTTGTAGAAATAATTTTGTTTGGTGTATTGTATCAATTTCATGTCTCTAAATGAGTACCATAAATACGTGTATTGCTCTGCTTTTTGATTGATTCGCCATGCAAATCGTACTTTTGGGGAAACCATAGTGATTGTTTGATGATGTACTATTTGATGCATATTTTTTGTCTTGCCTAGATTTGTTAGCCGTTCTATTACCATACTATGGGAATTGTGACTGTTTTAGAAGAGTGTTTACTGTCGCAACTATTTCCGAAAAATTAAATCAAGGGCAACTGCAATACCTCATCGTATATCCCATAGAAATCATATCCGGATTACGTAATAAGTATCTGTAATGTTCGAACATTTCAAAATGCGTCGTACAAGGCTATTGGAATTGCATAAGGTTGATTTTTCGAAAATAGTTGATATCGTTTTGTTTAAATTTTGATGATTCGTAAGAATTGTGTTCTATTCCCATGATTATCTCTAAAAGCTAAATATGTAATTTAAAAAAAAATGTTAGGAGCTACGGTAAGTTTCTGTAAAGGTAGTCGGAATACTGGGAAACCTAGAGCCTAAGTCACACTAGTGTTACGACCTGTCAACCACTGGTCGGGAGTTATTTGTCAAAGGTCGCAACTTAATTATTTATTTTAAAAGTGAACAATATAAACGAAATCACACCACATCTCATACTTGCTATTAATGAGCAAAAAAGCATACACCTCCCCCAATTGAGAGCTTGCTGACGGCCTAAAAACATCTGCGATTGATCCTTGCCCAGTTGCTTGCTAACAACTGCCAATCATTCGCCAATATTTACTGATCACCCATTATGAATTCTTGCATATTGGTTGTCGATGGTCGCTTTTTTTTTTCAGAAGTTGGCAACCAGTCAAACTTCTAGTGTTAATATTTTATTAGCAGGTGGGCAAGTCCCCAATGCAAACTCAGTATCAGACTCAGTTTATTGTGATTCGACAAATAACCTTTGTATTTTGCATAATTTACCAATGTATTCGTAAATCGTTAAGTGTGATTTGTCTATTTTTTTTGTTGTATAAACCAGCCAACAGTAAATTATCTGAAAATTGTTCTTTCAGTCAGTGTATGTTCTAAAGAAAGAAATGTAATAAATGTGATATTTCATGTCGGTCATCAGGTCATAATTTTACATTTTGTTATCCTTATCATTTTTCTTTTGGTGGTATTATTTTAGTACAAGTATTTCAGAGCACAGTCAGCCATTATTGGGGTCCTCGTATACCATCAGAAGGGTGAGTGAGTGCGGATGAACAAAATATGTGGAAAGTACTGTTAATCTTAATTTCCAAATTTTACAGTCGAGATTTGTATTGCATAAGAAACCCTGTCATTTTAATGCCCGGTATCACTGTATCGTTAAGTGTAAGGAAATACGTGTAATTGGACTCCATGGAAACACAGAGCCATTGTGTTAATGGGTCTGAAATGGACTATCCAACCGTTTTATCATTCTATTATTATTATAAGTCTTTGATTTTGTTATATTGTGTTATCGTTTATATGATGATTTTCGGAAATAAAACCAAAAAAAATACAAACAAACTGTCCGAAAATTGCCTTTAATAATCACCACTATCCACCGAAAGAGCATCCGATTTTCGAAGGTTACAAATATTTGTGTATTTATGACACACAAGAAAAATGTTTGAACCTGCTTTACTTTTTGAGGGCTGACGTAAGTGCTATAGCAAACAGGTGAGAACTCTTTTATAATCATGAACTACTGATCAAACAACGAAACCTTTAAATTTACAAAACTTTTATTGCAAGGTATTGCTTGAGGAAATACGTGTACTCTCAAAGCTTATGCGAAACCTGAAGAACTGGGATATAAATTTGATAGTGTTCTATTTCGAAATATATTATATCAATAGCAGGAGGAAATATTGATCAGAAAAAAGAAGGAAAAAAAAACGAAACAAGAAATGACGTAATTGTAGAGAATAATGAACTCAAAGGTCAAAAGAAATGTGCTATTCCGTTTAATTATGATGTAACTGATAAAAAAGGAGGTATTTACGAAACCGTATAATACTGTGTTTGCATATAGTAAATATCATCGTATAATAAAATTCCAAGTCAAGTTCAATTTCGAAGCTCAAACTGGAGAGGAAAAGAACACAATCAGTGCTATCGTGTAAGACTTGCCATCATAATTATCTCAAAAAGTAAGTTTTCAACCAGTTTATTTCATATATTCCCATTACTACTACTTACTCCTTGCTTTCATTGACAAGACAGCAGTGCTTTTAATTCAAAACTGAACGCAGGGGACACGTACGTAGTAGAGTCGTACAGTCTCACAGAGTCGTATACATATACAGCGCGTACACAGCCGTACGCAGCCGTACACAGCCGTAACACATTACGCTGTAGTTGCACGGCACCTGCACGGTGTTGTACGTTCAACTCGGTTCTTTTGAATGGGGAGGCATGTTCGTATATTATGTTTTTTTGCGGGGCTAGAGAGCAGGGTGTAATATTGCTCCAAAGGGGGCAGATGACAACAATGTGAGATTAGGGTCACTATTCATAATTCAAATTGAGGGTCATTACTCATAAGTACCGGTATTCATAACACAAAATAAGGGTCACTATTCATGAACGTGAAGAATGGGAGCTATTCATAAGTCATTTTGGTCACTATAAGGGCTGCTATTAATAATACCAAATAAAGGTCGCTATTCATAATATGAGAATAAATTCAGTATTATGAATAGCCACCCTCTTTTCTTGTTATGAATAACGACCTTTTCTTGTGTTATGAATGGGGACCCTAATATGAGCAACGACCCCGATTTTGTATTATAAATAGGAACCCTCTTTTCATGTTTTGAATAGCGGCTATCATGAGTAAGATTCTTTTAAATAATGACCCTTTTCTCAAATTATGAATAGCGGTCCGAAGAGGGGCCCTAAAGAATAGTGGTCCTTATAAATAACGAGCAGATCCCAGGTATTCAGGGTATTGGGGTTATTAATGATCGCATCAAGTCATGAAATAAAAGGCTACTGTGGCTCTAATATCAGTTCAATAGATGATATTGCTATGTGGGACAAACTTTAAGTGAGGCAAAGCGGAGGCAAAGTAACAGTTTGAGCAGTCTTGCTGATAAGTGAAGTTGGCAGATTCAATCATTATTGCGAGGGAAGGAAATAGTATTTTGAGGGAACGAAATAATTATTGCGAGGGAACGAAATAATTATTGCGAGGGAACGAAATAATCATGGAAATTGTTTCCCCTCATGTCCCCTCCCGGACTCCTAATATAGTTCTGACCTTTGCAATTTAAAATAGCCGTGATTAAACAATTAATTACGTAACTGACTGGGCAATTAATTAACCCTTGATCTCACCCTTCGTCTTGACAAACATTAAAGGGGCGTAAACGACCATGAACATTTCCAGCATATCGCTCGTTTTCGTAGAGCACGATGACAACTTAAGTAAATGTATAAAATTGACCAGAATGAAAATTACTTAAATCATATTAGTAAATGGACAGATAAAGTTAAGAATCGTAAAGTTATATAAATGCAAATGAAATTCATTGTATTTTAATATAGATATGCAAATGTGCAAATACGCAGAAATAATGAAGAAATAGCAGTTAGATATTTCATCAACAAATGGATTTCTAAGGTAGATAGGTATGTTAACAGAAATGAATATAGATAGATGATTAGACAAAAAGATGGATAGATGGAAAGATAGATAAATGAACGTAGATAGGAGAGATCAGAAGATCGTAAGCTATATTTGTATAATTGTTTTTATTATTCTTTTTATTTTAAAAGTGATAAAATATTTAAGATTATTTCGATTCGCCAAATCAATTCTGATAAATAGGAAACACTGCAAATCAAACTGCCTATACTCCGGCCTTCTGGTAAATGTTTGACAAGACTCGTGTCACAAGACACTAAATAATCTGTTTGGTAATTTCTATAGCCTCCATCTTATTGTTTGCTTAGGTTGATTAAACACGCCTCGGACGATTGAAGTGAACTTTAGTCCAGACAAAAACAGATTTACCAATGATTAAATGCTCGAATTTAGAGGGCTTATAATAGTTTTGAACGGGTTTCAGTATATGTAAGAACTCTGCAGTGGTCACTCGAGGTCCGCGGTGGATAACGGCACATCAATTGGATTTAACACAAACAACAAAAAACCCAAAACGGATAAGCATTCAAAATAAACATCTGCAGAATCGGTAAGGATAAAAATCTTCTACATTTTTTTCATCAGGTGTTGAAATGCCATGCATGTGATTTGTCACATCCAGTCCTATGATCGAAAGATATAAATATATATATATATATATATATATATATATATATATATATATATATATATGTGTGTGTGTGTGTGTATTTATGTATGTTTGTATGTATGTATGATTGTATGTATGTATATATATTAGCTGCATTGTATTAATTGTCGTTTTCATGATAACAGTGTTATGGATAATACTGCTTTGAATATAAAAAAATCGTTGATAAAACCGAGAATTGCAGTCACAGCATCCAACAGCAGCAGCAATACTAACAGTGGCGATGACAAATAATGTAGTTATGTAGGTGAAGGAGAAGTAACAGAAGTAGGCCCTTTTTATTGCCATTCATGAAGATCGCTCCCGATTTTGATGATATCAAATATATTTCTCTTCCAGAAGACCTTGCCTCTAGTTCATTCCGAGATGGAATTACCTAGAGGACTTGTGATTGCATCTTTCCTCCTGTCGGTGTTCCTCTTCGTTGCTGGAGAACCAGACCCTAATGTCTGCATCCCAGCCCCACCCACGGGGGAGGGTCCACCCCTCCCTAAGTTACCCACTCAGTACCGTCTCAGGATAGAAGGTAAAGCATTTGACAAGGTATTAATCTACATTTGCCTCTCTCAACCCAGGGGTGCTTCATCGTTGCGTTAGTAGGAAATAATTCCTTGCATGCTCTCTGCGCTTTGAGGCAATCTATCTAAAGCCATGATGAAATAGTGATTTGTAGGTGCCTTGAACATCCCCTGGAATGGATTGGTACCTAATTAGTGTAGGTATTACCAATGAGATTGTATCTATCAACATAACTTATACATATATATCGATTCCCTTAGTCTAAATAATATTTAGAACCTGTTGATTAGGAATGTTCGTGTTCAGTAATGGATAATGGAAGCAAAATGATGTCAGGTATAGCATTGGCATATCGACAATGAATAGTTATGAGGGGCTTACGGGGAGGTAACTGGGGTGGTAGATACGTATGTGAAAAGAATGCTTAAACACTTCATCATTTATGTTGTGACCAGTTAAAGCACTGGATATTTAGATTTCACAAATCTGAATATCATTTTCGCCTTAGTCTTCTCCTCCTTGATCAGACTGGGGAATATAGAGCATCGGCCGTTTTATATGAAAATATGAATAGAAATTTGTATTTTCTTCTCTTTTCATTTTGTATTTCACAATTTCACTGATCTATGATTTCTAATGCAAGTACGTATGTTATCATAAATTGGAGTGGGTGTTGTTGATTTTTATTTCATTTTCCACAATACCGGGTGGTTTCCTTAAAAAAAGGGTCTGTCAGTATTGATATGATGAGGACAACACAGGCTTTTCTAATGTACACTTGGTCTCGTTTTTTTTCCAGCTAACATTAAGAATAAGGACTACTCACTTGAGATGCAGGAATATTTAGACGAACCAGGTAACAGAGGGGCAGCTGATACCCTGTCAAGGGGCTTTGAATCCCATACCTCTTACGACTACAAGACGGGACAGTCTATTACCACAGTCGGTAAGTCGGTGAATTGCCATTTGGTCTATGACCAGTTCGTCTACTACCAATTAGTCTATTCCCATATGGTCTACACTCAGCCAGTCTACCAACCACATGGTCTAATAATCATTTCGTCTACTTATCATTAGGTCTAATGACCATTTAGGCTAATAGCCACTTGGTCTACTACCCATTTGGTATATTGTTCCAATAATCAGTTAATCTAATTCCCAGTTTGTCTAAACCCCATTTCGTCTATTATCCATAAGGTCTATTAATGATTTTGATGATTATTTGATGACTATTATTATTTATGATAAAATGATTATTAGAACATATGAATAGGAGCCAACCTCAACAATAAAGCTATGCCAAAACCCATTTTTACAGCGTAATTCTAACTATACCAATCATAATTTCGAAAAAATAAAAAGGGTTCATAAATCTGAAAATTAAATTGAATCCTGTATCGTTTACGGAATTTTCGAAGTAATGAACCCTATTTCATTTTCGGAATTATGAATCCCCTTGTATGGGAAATGTGTGTTTCGAAAATTATGTAAGTTCGGAAGAATGCACCAACGGGAAGAATGAACCTTCGGAAAAACGAGTAACCCCCTTATTAATATTCGTCTAGTGTATTCTTGCTGATTTTCCCAATGATTAAGGTGATAGATGTTTCGTTGCCAATATGTCAACGACGCCATTCAACCTCTATGGATTTGAACTAGTAGATGGTTCCCCTCACATCGGCGGTGTCAATGATATCTTTACTTTTGGCGGAAAGGTGAGGTCATTAATTCTCTCTACTCTGGCGTAACCGACACAAGTTCCTGCTTCATGGGATTTTATCCCTTCTTTGTCTTCTCCTTTGTACGCCTCCTTTTCTTTTCCATTTTGTAATATTTAAACAAAGAATGTCAGAAAACAAAATTTACTTGTAATTATTAGTATTCATTCTTTAAAAGAGAAAATTCAAGAAAAAACAAACAAAGTATTCCAATCCGCATCCAGCAAAAATACATTTCATGTTTATTAGCTATTGCGTTTATTCTGTTTACGCGTGTACCCCGAACAAACATATAAAATAAAGAATACGACATACTAAAATTATGATATTTGTTTTGCCATATTTTGATTTGTTGTGTACTTCCATTGTTTGTTTTTCTTTTGCACGTTTAAAAGCATTCTAGTCCAGATTCATACACGTTTAAATACTTAATTCTAAGACATTTTATAATGGCCAATGCCATGGCGTATGCGTGCCAGCTTAAATAGTCACCCTTTCAACTTCAGTCTTTCCCTGCCAAGCGATGGGATAATAATAATAATGCATACATTTATAATGCGCAACAAATCCACCGGATGGTGCTCAAGCCGCTTACAGTTAACATATTTAATATAATAACAAAATATAATAAAACAGAACAGAAGATATTCAGGAGAAAACATTTGTCATTAAATTATATGTTCTTAGTTTTCTCTTAAAGCCCAAGTCCACTCCGATTTTCAAGAATTATAACATGTTGTAAATAAATCAAAGGTTAAAACTGCCAAATATTACGGGCGTACTTCAATCAGGTGATTTTTAATAGCGATTTTTGTTTCGGGTATTTCGAGCAAAACATTTATATTGCTGTACGGATGTGACGTATGCTCCTCACAACGAAAGTGCCAGCGGTATACATTCTGACAATAGGCTATTTTCGTAATGTAACCAAATTTAATGCATACGTCTTTGTGAGTGCCTCTATACAAACTATTTCATTCACCTGATAAGAATAATAGTGTTTCATTATTCTTATCAGGTGAATGAAATAGTTTGTATCGAGGCACTTCACAAAGACGTATGCATTAAATTTGGTTACATTACGAATCTGTGTTGTGAGGACCCTACGTCACAACCGACTCGATCATTAACTTGTTTTTTGCTCATTAAAAAAAATTATTAAAAATAAATCTGAGCACCATTTTCCAAAACCAAGTTATATTTGGGCTTTTTAGATTTTTGTCTATCTAATCAGCTCAACTTTTCAGTGGAGTGGACTTGTACTTTAAAGTGATCTACAGTTTTACAAAATATACCTTTCTAAATGGGATTTCCTAAAGGCATATGTAACAATAAAGATATAAACTGTTGTGTGAGCGTGCCTTATGTCGCTGCATCAACCGTAAAAATAATTGATAAAAAAGTCGTCCACGGTAAGGTGAAGCTCATTCTATTTCTTTAAAAGAAGAATATCTTCTTTAAAATGTAGGTGTGTCGAAGTCAAATGGTTTGATCATTTTGATTAAGACATGCAAAGGTCGTGGGTTCGAAGCCCGGCATGGCACATATATCTTTGAGCAAGGCATTTTATTTACATTATTATTTAAAAACCTTTGATTCATACAGTATAATGAGACGTACATCGGCCAGGAGTATGTGAGAGGTATCCTGACAAATCACTGGCAGAACTGTATGTACATTGAGAGCACCAACCAGACCTATCTCCTCGACTACTTCTTCTCCATTCCCAGTCACAAGACGGCAGGAGGTGGTGAGGAAATACCCGTCAGAGCTGTCATGAACGGAACAGGTTAGATCTACTCTTTAAGGGTTGCAATGTGATAGAACTGATTGGTAAAGGTAGATTGTGTAGTAGGCCTACGTGGCAATGATTATGAAATTTGAGCTTGTGAAATCCTCAAAATGGAAAGAAATTGAGTAATTCTAGCTAAACATCACGTCCAGTGAAGAATACTACCACCCATAAATGGGTATGTAGAACTACACAATTTAAGCTTATCTTGTCATATTTTTCTTGAGACATTTCTACTATGATAATCTTCCACACTGACATACAGCGAATGATCAAGGTCACAAGTTGTGTTTCGCCTTTACCAGAACTGTACTTGCTCTTTAAAACACAGCGAAAAAATGTCACGCTATATACATGAATGAGTATAATGTGGGAATATTATGGCTCAAAAAGATAGAATCATCTGAGATTTCATTTCACCCTTATTGAAACAGTGCTATTGGTTTTAGTTTTCTCATTAAAACAGCTGAGTGTATCGTAAGCCGTCGTCCGCAGATTCTGGTCATGCGTCATGCGATTGCATTGTGAAAGAAACGTTGTGGAATCGATCAGAAAAGGTTGATCATCTAGCATATAAGTATTGGTGTGTACTGCAAGGTTCTTGAATCATCAAAATGATAAGAAATTTGGCCCAGTCTTGGTAAAGTTACAAGCACTGTACACAGAAAGATGTATATGGGACTACGCGACCACGTGCGCGATATCTATTTGGTCCCAAGAGATATAATAATTTACCAAATAAAATTATATCAATTAGTAGGCGGTTTCCCGGCAAAATTTGTATCATCACGTATTAGTCAAAACATATTCTTTCACATGATTGGTAATGAGAGCTTCCATTTCACTTTTTGAGAGAGGGGCGTTTCCAAAACTGTTCTTACCTTTACATTACGACGGCTACGAGCATAGCAGACTTTGAAAACGATATTGCCTCTCAAAATAGCCGTAGAATCGCCTTTCCCAAAATTGATGATCTTGATGTCATTTTAATCGAGAAAGAACATTTTCTACATAAAAAAATGACATTGTCATGCTTGTAAGATATCAGCTTGTGTGTTCTTTTCAGTAGGCTACCCTGTATACGGTTTTACCAGAGAAGTCGTCTTTGGTACAGTATAACGGAAATATTCCGTGAAGATTGTGTTTTCAACGGAGTCCGTCCTTCGTCCTAAACTTATCAGTGTGGAATGTAACGTACATTAACTGACAATAGCGCCATAGGGTGATTTTAGATTATTATCATTGTCGATTTTACCTTCGTTAGCATATTGAATGTAAGCTTCAGTTTGCAAAAGTAATAACAAAAGTACGCGCTAGTAAAGTCACAAAAATCTAAATAACACAATACAAATGAGAGGCTTATAGAGTCCCCTGTCGAGCGCGCTCCACCATCGAAAAGCCAATCAAATAAACGTCACCATGATCTGCAAACTCCATCAAATTTCCGGGTGTAAGTTCAATAATTTTGTAAATTAATCGAGTTTACCAAAATATACTGAACCCAAATTTACAGTAGTTTTTTAATTGCTGAAAGCAGAAGTTTGTCGCTACGGTTACATCATTAACATTTTTTTACATTCTATTATATCAGATGTCTATATAAAATATTGCAAACGAGATCAATTTTGCCAGGGCAATTGTCGAAGGGATCTTTCTTTTCTCTACTGCAGGTCAGACGTACATACCCGGTCCTGGGGGCGAACCCATTCCACTCCCGACCAGGCACAGTTTTTATCACATCTATGATTTCTTTGAAGTCATACCAGGTCCCGTCACCGAGGAGAGAGCATTTGAGGTGAAATATAACAATAAATTCAGGCTAACAAATTGAAAATTTCTCCCAGGAAGCATTACATTTTTTTTTAAAATTCAGGCTAGATTTGGTAATTGAATATGCAAAGGTATTTAATATTGTACGAATAATAATAATGTATTTGGTTGTCATGGTATGTATTAAAGTCTGTGTACATGCAATATCTGACTGTAATGTACGCCTTAGTCCTGTGACTCGAGTCCAGTAATTGACGAAATTTATATCGAATGTTCATGACTACAAGTTATTTATATATATATATATATATATATATATATGTTCGTATTCCTTCCAGAACGTGAACTAAACTGCTATTAATGATTGAACCTTTCAGCCTCCTTTGGGATACGTATGTGAGAATCGAATCAGTGAACAACCATTCCCGGAGTTGTTTGACATGGATGTTTTCAATGTAGGGGTAGAGTTAGCAGTACCAGCACCTGCAAACCGTATCTATTCTGTATGGGTAGGTATTCTTTCACCCCCCCACCTAACACACACTCACACGCACACGCACACACACACACACACGCGCACACACACACACACCTTCGTCTCCATTCGCTACAGTCTTATGAATGCTCGTTTAAATGATGATCTAGTTTTTAATGAATTAATATTATGTACACTCTAATGATGTTGGGGAAGGATGGAACATGCATGTTTTGGGGGTAGATATTTGTTAATGGTATCCAAAATAGTGTAGGACTTTACACAACAAACATTTACATGTATGCTCCTTTCTACTGACACAATATTGGGTATAATTTTACCCAACTGTTTCTGTATTACTATCTCGACTCATTTCTACGTAATGAATTGAATTGAATTGAGACTTCACATACATTGTAGTACGTACTTTAACATACGCAATTTATACAATTATTCATGGATTAAAAAGATTCATACCTTAACGTCGACACGCTTATTTGTTCTCATTAAACAGGAATATTATAACTACAAAGCAAATATCGTAGCCTACCAGTACCAGCCATGGGGTGTAGGCGAACCCAAGGATCCATTAAAAGAGGTCCATGACTATAACCTTGGTAATTGACATTTCTTTGTCTTTCTAATCTACTTTTTGCACTTTGGATCAATGTTCAGTATCAATGTTGGTATAGGATGCATGTCGTAAAAATATGCTATCATAATGACGTCAAGTTTAATATATGAATAATTCCAATGATCTAATAGTACATCGACAACATGCCTTCGCAAAGTTGGTGAGATCTCTTTTTTAATCAAGATGGCATTTTCTCCGTGATGGCACTTACTTCAGGATGTATTAAGTACGCACAATTTACCAAATACAATATGTGTCTTGTTTTAATATATACATTCCATAATCCATATTCACTTCATTTGCTCCCCTTCTTTCATTACTCTATTTCTGGTTCATCTGGCTCTCCGGTTTATTTCCCTTCTTGTTTTCACCAGCACTCTGGTTTACTGGTGAAAGCTCTAGACTTACATACGTGCAGGTTCTGGGTTTGATCCTCTCTCGGCGCTTAAATCCTCACCCAAGGTGTTTTGTCCACATTTTCAAAACTCTACCTACATAGTAGGCGGGTACCTAGCAATTCTGGGGCAATGATAATTGCAGGGACCGTAAGATGATTAGTAATAATAATGAAGTGGCTACCCTGGGTGAATACAACCAAATCACTATCGGTCATTATTATTCATAATATCAATAAACACCATTCATATGTCAAAGAGGTGTCGTGGTATTCACTTGACTCTCAATCCAAGGGTTGAGGGTTCAAATTGCATTCAAATAATAATTGCAGGGCCCTGATGAAAAACAACATTGATGCTAATGAGGCTTCCCTGAGTAAACAAAAGTATTATTAAAATGTTGTATTATGTTAGGATTGATTCATGACTGAGTTTGCAGGTTGAACTTACCAAGGATTCCTGCAAGGTTGGTCCCATCTCTGTCTATACGGGTGACGCTGGGAGTGATGTCTACCCGGACCCCAATTTTCATAATTTCCATTTCAAATCATACTGTCTTATCACCTCAAATTCATTAAAATCGTCTATTAAGAGCCAGAAAGGAGTTAACGCTGTGTTAAAGTATACGAGTGAAAGCCCTTCTGGTTCCAAGCAGATGGTTCTAAGTTCACTTCATTTGCCCCCCTACCTTTTCACCATTCTATTTATGTTTCATCTGTCTCTCACATTTGTTATTCCCGTCTTCTTTTTATGACCTTTTCTGTTCAATATTAACCTCCATTGATCAGTTTTTATTTGTTTGGATTGATTCAGGACTGAGTTTTCAGATTGATGTTGCCAAGGCTTCCTGCAAAATTGGTCCCATCCCTGTCTATACCGGTGAGGCTGGGAGTGATGATGGAGAACATGTCTACCTCAGATCAATCTCAAGTTTCCTCCAACTCGGCAAAGTCAACTGGGTTTACGAAGGTCAGGTAAATACATGAACGTGGAAATTGAGACTTTTGTAGGTGTGTGCGTACGATTAATCCAGACCTCCAACGTCCGATTTTAAGAAAAGGAAAATGATGAGGGTTGTGAAAACCTAATTTTAAGGATAAGCTGTCTAGCTCAAGAGAAACCAGGAACATTGAGGGCAATTTTACCGAGTCACTTTAAGATCTGTATAATTTGGAGAAGAAACCAATTGGGAAGAAACAAATGAAGAAAATTCATACTGGACACAATACATGCAGGGAATCGCTGTTATAGGGTCTTTTGAGAGCCATAAGGGCGTTAATGAATTTATAATAATAGAAGGTTACGTCTTTTTGTTCTAAACAGATAAGCTCTATTTCAAAGGGAACTTGCTTTCGTGACCATAAACTGCTGAAATTGCTGATGCTGTATAAGTTTACTGGAAGTATAACGTTATCATACAAAGATTACAACTTTTGCAGCGATTTCTGTGCGTTTTAATCAAATATTCTTTTTCCAATTTCTAATTTCTATAAAGAAAACAATTAAATAGCAATTGCAATGTAATGTTTAGTTTAAATCATACATTTACCTGTTTGTTTGTTTGTTGTGTGGTGTTTTTTTTTTACACAAGGGCGCCTTCAGCATTTGATTTCAAGTGGAAGATGGCGCCTTAAAAATGTCGTATATTATTTATTATTATTATTGTTGTTGTTATTAGTATTATTAGTATTATTATTACTATCATTATTATTACTGTTCATTTTTGTAAGTATCATATTAATTATTTCATCCCCCCCCCCCCTAAATTTGTATGATATTTGATGTTTCAGTCCATTAGAAGAAAAATTCCTGTGGAATCTTGGATCGCCCAAATCAATGACTATGAAGCCGGACCCGGTATGACCTCCAATATGACCTTGGAATATTTCTTTGCAAATGTAAGTATTTATTCTTCTCTTTTAAATTGATTTTACCAAGAATTTAACAGATTAAAAAATATTATCATGAAGAAATGTGAATATTAAGCGCGTTTCAACATTCAAAGAATTGGATCTTAACATTGATAATAACGTTGTATAGAGCGCATTGAAGTAATAATGCGTTACATAATGTAAACTACTATAACTAATACGCATGAAGAGAAAGACAAACATATGAACGATTAGACAACCTTTTCGATAATGTTTGATTTATTGGTGAAAAGCAGCTGACAATATTTATTCAGATGAGTCAAGTCAAGTAAAATACGGCAATGCATCATACAAAGTAACATCAAGTGAAATATGATCTTAAATTATTTGAATGTCACACATTTTACTCAAAACAAAAGTAGATGCGATATAAAAGAAAATAATCTACAGTAAACATGATCCCAAGGCCCGTCCCAAGGACTTTCGAAGAAATTAACCTAAGGTAATTTCTATAGCAATGTCCATCTCTTTTTGCAATAACGTATTGCGTAATTAGCCAAACATGATTTCCAAATGATATAGAATACGGTATTGATTTGAATTGCCCTAGAGGTGATTTCTCGAAAGTCTTTAACGTCGTATTATTGATAATTGAGTTTTATGTCAACGAAAGTGCAAATTACTATTTTTTAATTAAAATCTGTTTCGAATTGATAAGGCTCGTTTAGATATTGCCCGGTAAACCGCCGCAAATTTTGTTTATTACGTATAAATGACTAGCAAGTGCGCGCAAAAAAAGTCCTGCGCGCCCGAAGCTTTGTGTTATATACGAAACAGAAATGTGATGCGTATATTACACTTATCGTCTTCATTTAATATTTTAAAAACGCCACGTTTCGCCGCGTCATATCTGAACGAGGCTTAAAGAATGAAAAAATAAGTATCGATCTTCTGAATTAATCTACCCGATTCATTTCTCAACAGGAAAGTTGGAGCTCAGCAGCTAAATTCCATCATGCCGTAAACCATATCCCCGTAGCGCTCGACGTCTCTTACACCGTAAAGGTAAAAACGCCCGGTGAAAACGGATGGGATCTTTCCTTGTGTATTGAATTGAATTGAATTGAATCGAGTTTATAGGGTTTATCGATAATAATTCAAAGTCACAGGTAACGGCTGATGAATTTACAAATATAACTGCAACATATAAAATGCATGTAAATAGTCCGATGTGAAATAGGAAAATAAAACATTAAGACATTCAATAGTGTAATTGATATGATAAAGAAAATTTTAAAAAGACAAAAAAGGAGGATAAAAAGGAAGGAGGAGAAATAGAAAAAGAAGAAGAAGAAGGAAACATAGTTGATAATAAAATAAGAGTTTACAACATTATTGATAGGTTTATAGACCAGTTATAAAATTCAGTATACAATTAATGAAACCCCTTCTGACCAGTGTAACAGATGTAGATATGTTTTTGATTAATTCATTATCCTTGTAAATAAAGCATTCAAATGATTTATATCTAGTAGATAGAGACAGGCTTCATTGTTCATTGTCCTATATGGAGATTCGTCTTGTTTACATGCATAACAAAAAGAGAACATATATATTACATATACATAAACAAAAGAAAAAAGAGATAATAATAATTGATAACATGTGATGGTATTGGCCAATATAGTAACAATTTATGTGGAAAAACAGAGAAGAGATAATTAAATTTAATAATTCTTATATTATTATTATTATTGTTGTTATTGTATATTTGATGTTGTCACACCATTATTATCATTATCACAATCATCATAGTTAGAGAGGTTTGTAAATATTATTATTGATGTTATTATCATTATTACTATTATTATGATTAGTAGTAGTATTATCAACATCATTATTGTTATTTCATTATCATTATCATCATTATCATTATTATATGTTATTATTATTAATATTATTATTATTACTATCATTATTATCATCATCATCATCATCATCATCATCATCTCTAAAATAGGACATAAATGAACGGTATTTTCCAATACTTTGCCAATAAACTATACAACTCGATACCAATGTTCGTCTTATCATCTGTAAATTAACAAAAACTTTGAAGAAAAGCCCTTGACGATTCAACATTATCAGTCTATCCTTTGATTTCGAATCACCTATATCCATAAGAATTTCTACATATGTATAATACTTTATGTTTTCCTTCCCTATTCCAATATTTGTTTTGATATCTCCCATGTAAAAGCGGTCCTATGTGGTATAAAATATCTGATGGAACCATCCTGATTTTACATTGATAATAATGATAAAACTAAAAATAATAACAATAATATTGATAAAACTGTAATAATAATTTAAAGATGATGATGATAATGATAATAATAATGATAGCGTGTTCCTGTGTAGCGCTAATGTCTGTCAGACTTTACACTCCTGTCGCTCCACATACCGAATTACAACATTATTATATACATTTACATGAAGATATCGAAATTCGGTATCATTAAAACTGGAAATCAATAAATGTTTCTCTTTAATGCATACATTGCTTCTTACTTTTTAAACGGATCATTTCTTATCGAACTATCAATTGTTTTCTTTCTCGTATCTTTCTTTCAAACAGGGGGATATACCTGTTCCAATCAAATCGAGCGTGTCGCAGCATTTCTTCGGACTCAATTACGACGCGTTTAACCCTTACATGACTGATGTCAGTGTGTGCTATGATTCAAAGGACAGCAAGGAGCTCGCCATAGATATGGAGGAAAAATGTAAGTCTTTGTATTACCAATTTCTTAAGTTGCCCTTATGAAGTTATGGGAATAGCTTTCTGAGAAGCTGTTTTAAAAATCTCGATGGTGTGATAGGTATTTCGTGTTTAGAACACATACCTTGACCCATTATTCATTATTTCATGAGCAAAATCTTAAATTAAGCGTTTGTTCCCCCCTCCCCCTTTCTTTCTCCCCCTCCCCCTTCTCTCTCTCTCTGGGCATATCCATTAAAATTTGTCTGCCTGCCCATTCCCCGCGTCTCTCACTTCACCTTCATACAGTCATGTCGGGATTAATTTGTTTTGTTTTTGTGTCCAACAGATATCTTTGATGAATACGTTCAAAATAGCACAAACTCTTTCTATTTTGGAGTGGTTAACAGCTTGGCTACAGCAGCTAACGTAACCGCATCTAGAATATCCAGTCCAGTGGTGAGTAATATAATAATAATAATAATAATAATAATAATAATCTTTTATAGTCCACTCCAAATTTTATTAAACCGAAAATGGAAATTCTTTGTGCCCAATTGATCGTGAGCCCGGCAGCCACTGAGCAGCGCCAGATCGACATTGCTCTATCCCCTTATTGTTGAACGCCAAACAAGGTAGCAGCGACTCCAATCTTTTAACGTCTTTTGGTATGACGCGGCCGGGGTTCGAACCCACAACCTCCCGGTTGTGAGGCGGACGCTCTACTGACTGAGCCAACACACCGGTACTTTTTTTTTTTTTTGTAGTTCTTGAGTCAGCCGTTTTTTGAGGACATTCATAATCCCCCCTCCCTCACCTCCCCATACCCCTGCCCCCCTGCCCCCCTGTCCCCTTCCCCCGTTAACAAGACAAGTTTCGCACCAGTGAACACGCCTGACCCTGGACTTGTGCTACGCTGCTCGCTCCGCCGGTTTGACCATTTCATTTTTGAGAATCGTATTTTTTTTAATCCACATTTTGTGTTCCCCCTTAAAATGCATGACCATAATCTGCGAAACATGTAGTTTTCGAAGACAAAATAATTGCAGTTAACATGCTTTGGGGGATGTATTATGACTTTTTAAAACGAAATATAAGTCCAGTCAGACTAGCTATCGCTGCATGCCATACGCATGTGAACATGTCCAACAGATATCTTTGATGAATACGTTCAAAATAGCACAAACTCTTTCTATTTTGGAGTGGTTAACAGCTTGGCTACAGCAGCTAACGTAACCGCATCTAGAATATCCAGTCCAGTGGTGAGTAATATAATAATAATAATAATAATAATAATAATCTTTTATAGTCCAATTGATCATGAGCCCGGCAGCCACTGAGCAGCCCCAGATCGACATTGCTCTATCCCCTTATTGTTGAACGCCAAACAAGGTAGCAGCGACTCCAATCTTTTAACGTCTTTTGGTATGACGCGGCCGGGGTTCGAACCCACGACCTCCCGGTTGTGAGGCGGACGCTCTACTGACTGAGCCAACACACCGGTACTTTTTTTTTGTAGTTCTTGAGTCAGCCGTTTTTTGAGGACATTCATAATCCCCCTTCCCTCACCTCCCCATACCCCTGCCCCCTGCCCCCCTGCCCCCCCCCCCGTTAACAAGACAAGTTCCGCACCAGTGAACATGCCTGACACTGGACTTGTGCTACGCTGCTCGCTCCGCCGGTTTGACCATTTCATTTTTGAGAATCGTATTTTTTTTAATCCACATTTTGTGTTCCCCCTTAAAATGCATGACCATAATCTGCGAAACATGTAGTTTTCGAAGACAAAATCATTGGAGTTAACATGCTTTGGGGGATGTATTATGACTTTTTAAAAAGAAATATAAGTCCAGTCAGACTAGCTATCGCTGCATGCCATACGCATGTGAACATTGCAAAATGTAGGAATATTCTATAACTACAGTCAAACCTGTCTATAGCGACCGCCCAAGGGAAACACAAAAAGTGGTCTTTGTAGACAGGTGTTCTTTGTAGACAGGTTCCTTTAGTACATGTTTCAATGAGAAACCATTTTCAAGGGAAACACAAAATGTGGTCTTTGTAGTCAGGTGGTCACTAAAGAGTAGAGATTGTGCACACTTCTATGTGTGCTTAAAATCCTAAAAATGAATCACCTCGTGTCCGAAAACAAAAACAATTCATTAAATTTTTGTTAAATACAAAGCCGAAAACGGCTACCAAGGAATCAGATCAAATGAAACTATTAATTTCAAAAACTATATTCTTTTTTTATGCTATTAACCCTTCTTTACTTGACACTTACATGTACTATACTTAACTACGTCATCAACAGTTTATTTATGAATAACAATAAAAGAGGCACTATTGTACATTGTATTGTGCGCGAAAGAAATTATCTGATCTCCGTCATAGTGGATCTTACAATAAGCATGATAGAAATAAGAATGGTCCACTATCATTCATAATAGATCAATGATAATAAAAGAAATAGGGATTGGACCAGGGGAGCAACACACCATAATTATAGGAAATTAGGAATAATCTATTCCTCCTCTGTCTCTGTCTTTCTCTCTCTCTCTCTCTCAGGCTATCGAAGGCAGTAGAGGATTAATGACGATTTACTTCAAACTCCTCGGGATACCACCCGTACAGGGAGACGTCGTCAACATGACACAACAAATCACTCTCGACGAGTCTCATGAGAAACTCGACAAATCCATAAATGAGGGATTGATGATCACATTCAGGAGCGAGGGACAGGTATGTCTACCCCCAAAAGACACACACAAACACACACATACATACGAAAACATATGCCCGCACCCCCTGTGCTAATTATGTTAAATATATAAATATGCTAAGTGTGATGGCATGGCAATTTTTCGCGTTTCATAGAATGCTTTAAATTTGTACAACAAATGGTTGAACGTACTAGGTAAATAACTATCACTCAAAGAACCATTAATGAACACGAAATGTGCATACATGATAATATACCAAGGCTAAAACAGATGAATTGTGCAAACATTTTTTGGATTGTGGTCTCAAAGATAAACATTCTTTTTCTTGTTTTGTGTGTTTACAATTCGTTCATGTGCTAATGCATTTCTAATGATATTTTGGCTTGCTGTGCAAATGAATTGTCAAATGTAAGGAGTAGAACCGTCTCGGCGTTGTACACATTATAATGACTACTTATCAAAGCAGCCTATTTAATTTTGTTTTAGAGAGTTGATCTACCAGTTGCAAGAAAGAGTCTCCGAGCTGATTTCGTTGCACCTGAAACGTCGGGAGGATTCTCTGTGGGTAAGGGGAAAAAAGATTAACGTAAATTTAAAATGTTATTGTAATATTGCACAAAAAAATGAAACTGAAATCACAAATGAAGTGATTGTTGGTCGCTACAGAATGTAACATTTGTTGATCTCGATTACTGTACAAATAACCTAAGGAATTAAACATTATATATATATATGAGGTGGTAAACCGCGGCAATTTTTTTTAATAATAATGACGTAAGTGTAATACGCTTCACATTTATGTATCATATAACACAGAGCTCAGTGAATACGCGTAGGACCTTTGTTAACAGTTGCCAAAATACCGCCGCGGTTTACCGCTTCATATAATATGAACAAGCAGGTGTGGTATCCACGCCAAGAGGGTTACCATCGTGCCTAAATACTGTAAAAGACATCCAGCTCGCCCGTCGAATTGCAAAGATTTTCCCAAAGCAATGTGTTTGAATACAAATATTGATAAAAGAATACATAATTAGAGTTTTGTGTTGTACGCAGAAAACCTGAATTTTGTATTCTTTCATTAATATTCGACTTCAAACACATTTGTTTTGAAAATCCTTGCAGAAATGTGTCTTAAGTGACATCCTCTTTCACATTATGATACAATTTGAGTGAAATTTTGCCATGAAATCTTTGGCGAATTTAGGGCTCCCAACACTTTCAAAACTTTCAAAAGCACAAAGCACAACTACAGAAATAAGGATATTAAGGTAAATAAGTTAAGAATCGTATCCGGACACCTACCCCCTGGACATCCACCCCCGGATTACCACCCCCAGTCAACTACCCCCTAGGACAACTACCCCCAGGACAACTACCCCCTAGGGCAACCACCCTCTAGAACGACTACCCCCCGGGACAACTACCCACAGACAACTACCCCCTAGGATAGTCCAGGGGGTAGTTGTCCTAGAGGATGGTTGTCGTAGGGGGTAGTTGTCTGGGGTAGTTGTCCGGGGGTAGTTGTCCTAGGGGTTAGTTGTCCTAGGGGTAGTTGTCCTAGGGGGTAGTTGACTGGGGGTGGTTATCCGGGGGTGGATGTCCAGGGGGTAGGTGTCCTAGAACCGTTAAGAAAAACTGAGAGGATTAAAAAAAAAAAATTCAAAAATGTCCATGCTTGCATCGTAATTTGATAAACAATGATTTCAAAATTGAATCGTAGAAAGAATGAATTCTAGTTTAATGCATTTTATGCAAACGAATAAAACAAATGGTGTTTTTTCTTTCTTTATTTATTTCTTTTATTTCTAGGTGCTCTAGTTGGCATGGGCATCGGTATGTTCATATTGGGTGGACTCATTGCTGCGGGCGTGGTCTTCGGAATGTCCCGAATGTCTAAGGGTCCGTTCTCGTACAAGACCCAAGAATAAGATATCCTGTTAAGGCTCGTTCAGATATGAAGTGGTAAACCGCGGCGGTTTTTTGTTCGTTTGTTTTGTTGTTTTTTATAATGACGTAACTGTAATATACGCTTCTATTTCTTTTTCTTATAACACAGAACTGAGTCAGTGAATTACATACGCGTGAATACATTACTTGTTGTGCGCAAGCGCCTTCATTTACACGTTTAAAAAAAGCGGAGGCTTTTTTGCAGCGGTTTACCGCGTCATATCTGAACGAGCCTGGTCCAGCGAAGAGCTTTTACTTACAAAATTAATGAAGGTGTGACGATATTATCTATGTTTTTAAACCTTAAAGAGAAAGACCAGTTCTGGTCATGCGATTGCATTGTGAAAGAAACGTTGTGGAATCGATCAGAAAAGGTTGATCATCTAGCATATAAGTATTGGTGTGTACTGCAAGGTTCTGGAATCATCAAAATGATAAGAAATTTGGCCCAGTCTTGGTAAAGTTACAAGCACTGTACACAGAAAGATGTATATGGGACTACGCGACCACGTGCGCGATATCTATTTGGTCCCAATAGATATAATAATTTCCCAAATATATCAATTCGTAGGCGGTTTCCCGACTTTCCCGGCAAAATTTGTATCATCACGTATTAGTCAAAACATATTCTTTCACATGATTGGTAATGAGAGCTTCCATTTCATTTTTTTGAGAGAGGGGCGTTTCTAAAACTGGTCTTTACCTTTAATAGCAGATACATTTAAAAAATATCAGTTTTTAATAAACATGCATGCATCAGTAAATGAATTATTAAAGATCAAAATGTAATCATCAGTTGTCATAAATCAGTCGTATTCTCATATCCTCATTTCCATTTTACTTTAATTTGTCTTTAATTTACAAGTAGGCCTACTACTACAAGCAACCCAAAGTGATTAAATAGATTTTATATACATTTATGTTTATTCAAATACCTTTGTATTATTATTATCATTATATTTCTTGTAAACAAAACTGACATTGAGTACTGTGAAATGTGATATATGAAAATAAATCGTACTGAACCGAACTATCTGTGTGTGCGTGTGTCTGGTGTGTGTTTGCGTGTGTGGAGTTTGTGTGCGCGTGTTCGGGCGGGGGACCCCAAAAGGTGTGCATATCCTCATTTCCAAGTTTACTTTAATTTGTCTTTAATTTACAAGTAGGCCTACTACTCCAAGTAACCCAAAGTGATTAAATTGGTTTATATATACATTTATGTTTATTCAAATCCCTTTGTATTATTATTATCATTATATTTCTTGTAAACAAAACTGACATTGAGTACTGTGAAATGTGATATATGAAAATAAATCGTACTAAACCGAATTATATACCCGCACTTAAGAAATCCAGCCATCTGATTGGTCGAATTTGCTGTCGTGGTTTTAACCATACCCGTAAATAAACGAAAAATGCCAAACCCATGTAATAGTTCTAGGGTAAAATCCCGGCAAAATTCCAGTTGCTGGGAAAATAGTTCAGTCTTACTGCGATCCCCATTGGTTTACGTGTTAAAAACTGGTTTGTGCGAGCGCGGACACCTTACATTAATTTTGTGCGATAATTTAGTCGCTACATTTTAGGTTTTTTAATTGCTTGAAAATTTCAGTCATTTTGCTAGCAAAGATTAACAGACAGTGTCTCAGATTTTCTGTGATGTTTTAACCAATCTTTACTCAATAAAAGGATGAGGTAAGAATTCTTGGTAGTTTATTGTGATAATTCGTACGATAGCGACTGCTTTAATACTCGAGGACTGGCTGTTTTATATACGCTCGCGAGAAAGTTGAATCCCCTGCCATCACCCCGAGGCGCGCCTGGGTGGGCGGCGCGCCGAGCCGATTTGTGTTAGCCATGCCCATGTTTCAAGTCAGCAGGTGCAAGCCCCTACATTTAACTTTAACAACTGCACAGTAAACATCTTTAACAAATAGGCTTGCAGTCAGAGTTACAGAGTTTTATGGAGTTATTTTTTACGGAGTTACGGAGTTTTTACGGAGTTCTACTGTTACTGTTATTCAACGAGTTATTCAACTATTTATTTCTGCTCTTCCTGTTCTACCAGTTGATTGGTAAGTTGACTCTTTTTCGGCATATAAAAGTATTAATGACTGCTTTAATATTCGAGAAATAGTTGTTTTTATACGCTCTCGGGAAGGTTACAATTGGGCTATTGCCCTCGGCTTCCCTTGAGCGTATAAAAACAACTATTTCTCTCAAAGCAGTCATTAATACTATACCATCTGTGTGTGCGTGTGTCTGGTGTGTTTGCGCGTGTGTAGTTTGTGTGCGCGTGTTCGGGCGGGGGACCCCAAAAGGTGTACATGTGTATACAAGTTGAAACAAATTTCATTAATAAATAATCGTTAATTCAATAATGGTTTGTTCATATACAATGAACAAGGATCCTATACATAACATTTCACTTGAATGGCAGCATAGGCTGCATATGTCCTTTTTTCGTAGTGTTTATCCTCTGATATACCCCCCCCAAAAAAAAAAAAAACAAACAAACAAAAACAAAAAACACCAACAACAACAAAAACAACAACAACAAATGTTTGGAAATTGAAGTATGACCGATTATACATGTATCCCTCCTTTCATGGCATAATCATCGCCATGTATCATTAGAAACTGGGTTTATTCCTTTTTAAAACGGTATGCCCCATTTTGTTATGATCTTTCAGTCATGGAATGTGCAGTAGATTAAAATAAGGGACAATGCCAATAGTGACAAGTTGCAAAAAAGTAGCGATTATTGCCTGTCTCGTCACCATATTGCATGAATGTCAATTTCAAATTCTTTAGAATTTCTTGTGTTGCTAATAAAGTCCCCATGAAATCGTGAACCAACTCCTTTTCTCTCATGAAATTCTAATAAACTATTGGCAAGTGAAATTTTAAATGCAAGCTGCTGCGCTATGACCGTAGTTGATAGAGACATTTAGCGACAGTAGAAAATGTTTGCCGATTGGTTAGTCATTTCATGGAGATCTAAATAGTTCCCTCCCGCAGATGATGTACGTGAGAAGGAACTATTTTATTTAGCCTATGACCGCGCTCATGTCACAACTATCTCTCTCAATTCGCTATGGTAACGACTTCATTAGTATACACCCACCTTTTGATCTCTGGCCATGTTACTAGGTACATGGAAGGCCAATCATCCAATCAGCACCAGAACAGCCTCGTACTCTCAGGAAAACCCTAGTGATCTTCACTTTCTCTGTTGGCTGATGCTGAAGTAAAGGAGTCGAATTCCCCTCAAGGCCTATTTTAAAGATTCCATCCGAGTGGTCGACCCAAAGCGAATCAAACCCAGACGGCCCGCAATGAAGTTCACTCAATACCAGAGATTGCCTTTTCGCAACTACGCCGCCATGACGTTCTTCTTTCACGATTATCCGAGAGTAGGAATTACAGTAATCTGATAGTGCAAGAAAATGTTCATTTAATTGGTCAGTGTTTCTATGTCATTAACAATTATATACCGAGTGGCTACTCCTATGAATTTAGGGGCATAATTAAGGGGTTTTTTTTTTCTCTCTCTCTCTCTAATTTTCTGCACGGACAACTGAAAAACGCTCACGCTCTTTATGAATGAATTATACTTCTATGACGAACAAATCTACATCACCTATAGTTCGTCCTATATATAGTTCGTCTTACAATATTGAAAATAAATATTCTTCATCAATCAAAGCATAAACAAAATAAACAATGGTTGCATATTGAACTTCAACAATCATGGTTGGAGAAATATATATGATAATAAAATCGTGGATGATTCAAGGGAATAGGGGGTCACGTCCCATCCGCCCCCTCCTCCAATCACCCGGTGCCATAGTTTTCGTCCATGGTTATGCATGGCGAAGAATTCATCCACATCTTCTTTTGTTACCTTTTTGTTTCCCAATTATAGGCCTAGTTGCACCGTCTTGCACATCCATCCTAGAATACCCCCACCGTGCATTAATTTCATGTGGTACGGGGGCTCACGAAACTTACAGTACTCTAATTGTTTTAGCGCTAATATCTCTAATATCTCTAAATCGGTATTCTGAAAGCTCACTTTGCGCTCAATGATTCAAACTATGTGCCTCTCTTCATTTTAGTTGATTTCCACCAACGAACAAAGAAAAAAGGTCGTATAAGTATACGCGCTCCAAATTCAACAGCGAACTGAGTATAGCGAGCGCAGCATGCGCGAGCCGCTATAAAATAATTTCGGCAGGCCTTGCGATAATCTTATTTTCTTGATTTTAAACATTCACCAAATGTTTAAACTAACATTGAGACTGCTCTGTAGCATTAAATTGGATAAGGTAATTCTCAATTAATCAAACATGTCATCGTCTGAATTGAACGGCGTTATATAACTTGGAAAAGCAACAAAAAAAGTTGTGTCATTTAAAATTGGAGGACATATATAGGAGATATATTAGGTTTTTGTATCTTTTTGAAATTCATTTATTGCTAACAGAATTTTCAGAATTCTTTTTAATTCCTCCTTTAACAACTGGGTTACAAGACGCACATCAAAGCATATGCGCAACACATCTTCTGCCAACTAGAAATGGGCACTAAAGCGAGCTTTTAGAATACTGTTTTGGTATTTAAGCGCTATTAGGAGCGCTAAGTGAGCTTTCAGAATACCGATTTGGTAATTAAGCGCTAAGGAGCGCTATTAAAGTAAGCTTTCAGAATACCGATTTGGTAATTAAGCGCTAAGGAGCGCTAAGTGAGCTTTCAGAATACCGCCCTGTATCTATCTTCACTACTAACTGTAGATGATTGAGACATCTGTGCCAATCAGGGCGATGATTATTCCACCACCACGAGTTTTCAACTTGAAACCAGTCCGGTCCGTCGAATATTTAACAATGGCTGCCTTCAATTTAGACCGGTGCTCTAAATTGGATCTACAATCTGAGGAGATAGCGATGAAAGTGAATAAAAATGGAGAAGTTTCAGTTGAGTGCCAGGCATATGCCTATGCGGTTATTCAAACATACACGCAAACACGCACGCAAAATTTGATCCATGATTACTCATATTCTACAAAAATATTTTCAAATGAATACGACCAAATGGACAGCAAATTATTTATGACAAATGGGCGCAACTTAAAAAAATATATCAACAAAAATTTCCGGAGATATAGCGAACTCAGACTTCAATATCAGAACGCCCTATATGCAAAGTGGTACAAAGTTTATAAAAACAACGAGTCCACACTTCGGGGCGTTCGGGGCGGGGCGTTGTGGCGTGCGCCTGTAATCCAGCTAATTCAGCCGAGGACGCAGGTTCAAAACTGAGTCACGTCTTTCGGATGGTGACGTTAAAAGGTCGGCCCCCAGACGTAACCTGATTGATACACGTCTGTAAAAACCCAATTACACACACACACACACTTCGCCCACGTGAATTTTCAGCTCAGTTATCCCGATCCATCGACATAATCAGAGCGAGACAAAATGTCATAGAATGAGTTTTTATCAAGCTTTATGTACAATCATTTTGATGACATCTTCTCTCGAGATGTAGATTTCCGGTAAATTCATATATTTTCTTTCGGAACAAACTGCAAAATGTGCCAATTTTTGTAATTATTTTCATAAGTTCTCAACCGATATCAAATAAAATTTCGTGACTGGGGAATTGAAGGTTCAGATTTTATTTTAAAGAGTAATAGTTCGTGCGCGAAGTTTGGTCATGCGCGATGGTCACATTATCATACATTTAACATTCTGAAAGATATTGCCAAAGTTAACGGTATTATTACATAAGGCTTGAATCAGACTTACATTGACAATATTCCCCGGTATATGGTTTTGGACACTGACATCTGTAGACACCTTCAGATGTCTCGCGGATTCCACCATTTAGACATGGATCTGGATTCGTATTGAATGCAAGAAATGTTGAAAACGTGCAGTTCAATTCAAACTTTATTTTAATTCAATTAATTTTTTTATAAATAAAAATCACTTGATTAATCACATACATTGAGATGTAACATCCTGAAAATCCAGTGACTTCAGATATTGACTTTAGATAGGAAGGTGACAGATTTTGGAAGGTGACACATCATAATTATGACATAAATGAAGAAGGAGGCGAAGATAGAGATGGATGGATAAAGAACTAAAGAAGGCTCTGGTATGTGGACCTACTTTTGGCACATCACCTGAGAGAGGAGGCCGGGTGGATCCGTAACATAATGGCAACATAGTGATGAGGCATAAAGAACAGTTATGACACAACAAAAACATGATATTAAAAGAAATACTAGAAAACAAATGCAATACCCAAGAAGGTATTCACAATCTTGTGTCTGAAGAATGTCATGGAGGTGCAGCAGCATTTTCGACTGATGCACCCCAATTTTGGAACTCCCTTCCCGAACCTCACCCACTCAAAAGTCGTTCCAAAGAAACTTGAAACAAAAATTCAGTTAATTTCCATATTATTTTTCTTGTTATCTTATGTTATTCATAGTTTTCTTATTGTCATCCATATTATGTATTATGCGCTACAACTGAAGAAAAAATCATGGAAACAACGAGTCCTTAATTTGCGCACAAGAGTTTACAGCTGATTTATCCGAAAGAGCGATCCATCAAAGGTAAGTTAATTGCATCAATCGGAAGGCAAAATATCATACAATCAGTTGGTATAACTTTCTCCTGACAATTTTGATGACATCAAGTTCATATTTTTTTGGAACGGACGCAAAACGCTGCTAAAACTACTGACCTGTTCATATTATTTTCATAATTTCTCTCCCAATTTCAAAGAAAATTTCGTTTTTATGTAATTTAAGATTCCTCTTTCCATTGGGGGTATCAGATTTTCGGAATTTTAGCAATTTTGTTGAGGTATGGAACTATCCATGAACTTAATTCACGCGCGAACTATGGTCACACTACCATGCATTATATGCTTGGTGAGTTAACTTGTTTGTCTATAACATGCACATATTGGATGGGTGATACTGTGAATCAAACCATGGAAAGAATTAGTCCCTCCAAATTCCAACAGTCCAGTCCAGCGGCCGTATTTTGAAAACTATCTTATCTTTTATGTTAATTGTCATTAAAAAATGAGAATCAGGACTGACAGGACAAGCCTTTGGTTAATTAATGTTGTACAAGGCTGGCCGCTTATGCGTATTAAGGCATGGTTAAATTAGACTTCTGCGCAAGCACCGACAAGAAGTGTTTATTCGGTGCAATTTCTGTGTGTTTGTTTATTATTTTTTTATGCCAATTAAATAGTTTTCCTTAATACAGAATATAACACCTTGACGAAACTGATCGCCCACAGTTCTTTCCGATGTCTCTTCCCTTCTATTTCAAAGATGGACAAAGTGTCATTTAACTTTAATTTAATTTGCTCCTTTTTTAATTTCATCTCTACTTGCCATAATTATATTTATTACACAAAAACCGCGGTGGTTTACCACGCCATACGAAAACGAACCGTTATGGGTACAAAATCAGTTGTGTGATTGGGGATCGATAAGCTACGCTCTTTGTTTTCAGCAGCTACAAAATTATTTTATTCAGTGGTCTATGCGAATTTCTTCTTCCTATCCTCGTTCTACATATTCCAAAGCTAAATCGTCGAGAACATTACGACGAACAAAGGTCTATAATACACATTTTCAACTCAATATCAATGTCGGTGTCAATTTTGGTGGACAAGCTACGCACAATTATTGTAATGCAGATCTTGATTTTTAAGATGACGGATGGGAATTTCACCCCGATTTCTCACTAACAGTAACTTGACCCCCAAAATTTAGGAAAATTACTAATTCTTTCATGCTTGTTCTTGGTCTCATCAAAAGTGTGGGGTATTGAACGCGTTGCGTATTTGCAGGTTTTGAATAGCCTGGCCTAGCCCTCTACCGGCCCTCTACCATACATAAAGATCAAAGAATACCTGGTGTAAGGCAAGCTACAAATTTACTTCCAGAAGAAACATACTCTGATGCCCAATTCAAGAAGAAAGGTTTGACTTCTTTTAAGTCAAATTTCTGACGTGGATGCCATTCATCGCTTGTCCTTTCATCTCCACAAGAAATCCGTGGTGTCGTTAACAGGCCGTGTGTCCCTGTTCGGAGTAAAAGGGAAGGCAGTAATATTGTTAAAGCTTTAAGATTTGATTTAATGTAAATTCGGACATCACAACTTTATATCTAAGTGTGCCTACAGTGTCTGCGCATAGGCGTAACTGCGCTATTCTAACATAACAAAATCTATTTCAGTGATACGTATTCGTGTAAAAACTAACGACAGAGGTGGCGCTCCCGGGGGCAGGGGGCACAGTGCTCCCCCACTTTTTCAAGTACCCCAAAAGTGCCCCCTTTTACATAGGAAAAGTGCCCCTTTTACTTTGACATGTGCCCCTTCCCCTTTTCATCCCTGAATAGTGCCCTTTTTTTACACGTGCCCCTTTTCCTTCGACAAGTTCCCATTTTCCTTGGCAATAAGTGTCCATTTTACATTATCATAAGTGCCCTTTTTAATCTCTAGTAAGTGCCCCTTTTCAGGTACGAGAAGTGCCCCTTTTCACTTTTGATAAGTGCCCCCATTCACCTCTGATAATTGCCCTATTCAAATATGAAAGGTGCTCCTTTTCCATTGCAAGAAGTGCCCCTTCACCTTTCAATAACTGCCCATGTTTAACTCGGAAAAACGCATCTTTTATTTTCACATATGCCCCTTTTCCTTTCTTATAAGTGCCCCTTTTCCTTATGATAAGATATCCCATTTTTAAAAAAGAGCCCCACTCCCTTCTCCGAATTGCCCCTTTTCACCTTTGAAAGGTGTCCCTTTTCATTCTCATAAGTGCCTCTCGTAAATGTCCCTTTTCAGATATAAGAAGTAACTCCTTTTTACTTCAGATAAGTGCCCCCTTCATCTCCGATAATTGCCCCTATTGAAATTAGAGAGATGCTCGTTTCACTTTGACAAATGCCCCTTCCCTCCTGATAAGTGCTCTTTTCATCTCTGGTGAGTGCCCCTTTTCACCTCTTATAACTGCCCCTTTTCCTTTCTAATACATGCTCTATTTTCTATTTAATAAGAGCCACTTCCCCCTCATTTCACCTCTGATTAATGCCCTATTAAAATCTGATCGGTGCCCGTTTTCTTTCAACAAATGCACATTTTCCTTTATTAAAAGTACCCCCTTTTCAATCTCATAAGTGCCCTTTTTCATATCTGGTCATTGCCCCTTTTCAGGTGCGATAAGTGCCCCTTTTCACCCATTGACCTACTAAATCACGAACTCTTTTCATTTTCGAAATGATAAACCCTATTTCATTTTAGAAATAATAAACCCATTTGCAATTTTCACCTCTGATAATTTCCCTTTTAACAATGATACGTGCCCCTTTTCCTTTCTAATAAGGGACCTATCCCCTTTTCATAAGTGATAAGTTCCCCTATCAAAATCTGATGGTGCCCTTTTCTGTCGACAAATTCCCATTTCTAATTCTCATAAGGGCCTGTTTTCATCTCTGGCGAGTGCCCCTTTTCAGGTGTAAGAAGTGCCCCATTTTCACCTCTGATAATTACCCTTTGTACTTTGACACGTGCTTTATCCGTTTCGATAAGCGTACCCTTTTCCTCTCATCATTAAACGTGCCCCTAATTTAAAGCGACTAAGAGCAATTTCCCTCGTTATGCTCGCTCGTATTTATAGATGATATAATTATGTTACTTATCAAAGGCCTTTTCAGTCTTCCGTTATGAGAATGTGCTTATAACCATTGAAATAAAATATTGAAATCATCCCTAATAATGTAGGGTAGGGGTATATACCAATGTCTAGAAAATTGTATGTTTTCGCTTTGAGATTTCCCTTTGTAGGTGCCTTTTTTGTTGGTGCCCCCCACTTTGGAAGTCGCTCCGCCGCCTCTGCTAACGAGATAAGTCTAAATGACGTTATTTCATTCACACGCCTCGAAATGCCATGTTTCAGGTCAAAATCTTGAAATGCGTGTAAAGTGAATGGGTTCACAGACAAAAATTGTCGATTATCGTGACACGGCTGACAAAAGCACCATTTTTGTTGTGAAGCTTCTAAGGATATATATATATATATAAAGATTTTAGTCGAGGAGCCTTTGCGAAATGTGTACGTTGACATGGTTATAAACAAAATAAGACCTAAAACCCTGTATCTTTTTTCGGAATTATGGACCTACTAAATCACGAACGCTTTTTATTTTCGAAATGATGAACACTATTTCATTTTAGAAATAATAAACCCCTTTGCACTTTGTTAACCCTCATATAAACGAACCTTCCGAATAATACGGTAAATGTTCGGAATTATGAACCCTGTTTTATTTTCGGAATTATGAACTCCCTGTACGGAACTTTGTGTTTTGGAATTATGAGCCTTCGGAAAAATGAGCGCGTCCCGCGCTTGAAGGAGGGGGAGGGGGGGTCTAAGTGCATTGTGTAAGTGAATAAAGGTGTTGTGAAGCTACGATGGGCGAGATAAGATACCTAAGTCTATTTAATGTTACATCACTTTCATTCAGTCAAAGATATGCCTCTTATTTGAATATAACAATAATCCACTACTTAATCATTCTATGTACATCTTTTTTAGTACCCGATGAAGATCGTAATATGTAATTTTGTGTGGAATAACCATAATTTTCATCATGATTAAGATCAGCGATATCTTTATTTTTTCATACTCATGAAAATAAGAGTGATCATTAAATATATCAGAAGACAAAGAAAGAATGATTTGTCATATGTCATAAATATAATTTTAGTTACTTCGATTAGCAAGAAATTATGACGGAATCCGATCGCTCACATTGTTTTTATTTGTGGGGGAGGGAGACGTGGCAAGAATAAAATTACACGTTCAGACGTGCATTGATTTAAAATGTATTAAATTAGGTCCTTCTACTTTCTTTTAGTATGAAAATAGCTTTTGCCCCTTCCATCTGCTGTCTGCTAAGCATTACAAATCTTATACTCGACTTGAATATTCCAGTAGTCAGTCAGGAGTAGTCAACCTTTTAAAGCTCGCGGGCCAAAGCTAACGATTGGCATGGCAGTAAGTAGTCTCCCCCCCCAAAAAAAAAAAAAAAAAACTCATGCAATACGTGTACACACCTGCAATTTTGCAAACATATTTCTTGATTCACAGCATTTGTATATTTACAAACGTTACTGCGTGCGGAAATTACAAACTGCAATTAACACGGCGAGTAATGTTAATGTCGTTACCCTGATGTACTTTAAATGAGAGGGAATTTGAGGAGTTTTGTATCAACCACGTAACGAGTCAATATGTTGTGAATGATGAAAACAAATTATGGAAATAGAGATAGCTGTGTGTAAATGTTTTACCCTATTTCATCGCTGCTATGCGGGCCGCATTTCATTTATGAGCTACTTTTATAATTATGTTTTCAATGCTCCGCGGGCCGCACCAGAAGAGCTCGCGGGGCCGCAGGTTGGCCACCCATGAGTGATGAAATTTATAAAATATTCTAGCAAGGTTTTCTGTGTATTGTCTCAAGAGCCTATCATTTTTTTATCACATCTGAAATCGGATTAGGCTACATGTTTTTATAATCTTGGATATACTTATAAAAAAATTATAATACCAAGAATATAAATTCAATCAGTATCATTCATATTCCCCCATGCTATCACGCAGTGAATTTGTGATCCTTCATTCCACGAAGTCAAAGTTATTTGGTTCACAGTGGTATTTCCATTTCCAATGTCAGAGATGGCTAAGTGATGGCTAAGTTGACCAAATTTGTTATCGCCACACGATAATTACAAGAAATAACCTTACATATTATCTTCTATGCTCTTTGCTCACTAAAAAAGCTCACCATTTTTTCTTTTCTCTTCACGGCGGAAAATGAAAATTGGATATTATCAAAAATATTACACGCACCAAGTCTGAAATGGTTTTAAAATGACGGAGAAAATACACCTAGATATGGGTAGGACCCTTTTCCATCGATTATATATTTTTTTTTTTTTCTTTTTTTTTCCGGTTGATATGCAGCTTGATTGAGAGGAAGCTTTTAGGATAAAAATATTGTATTTAAAAAAAATCATTTAATATCCTTTTAAACCGACTTTTCATTTTGAAGTATTAGAAGTATGTGCTCTCGAAAATTTCATTTCAGAACAGAATTATGATTCTTTTGTATTGATTAACCCTGTAAATATTGTTTTTTATGATACTAGATGGCGGCCATTTTTTATTTTTGCGACGTACACGAGTAGTTTTGAAAAATCACGAAAGCTCCTCGGCTAATATTGATTAGTGGGTCACCAAAATTTGTGCTTTTGTCTGTTCTGTCACGATAATTTCGCTAAGCTACCCCATTTGAATGGGAACCTTTGTTTTTGCAATGTTAAATTGACGCAACCTCCTTTTCTTGTGAAAATGGCATTGTTCTTATCCCAGTTTTTATGAGATTTTGGGCACACTTACCCTCTAGAATATAAGAATTAAGATGAGATCAGACATTAGGGGAATACGATATAAAAATTCTTGAGAATATTGAGTGAAATGTGAGGGTCGCAGACATAGACCCCCCCCCCCATCATACAAATAGTTTGAGAGAAATATGAAGAAATAATGGAGTGATTGTGAATAATTCGAAATTTATGTTGCAAGTACATTTTCCGATGTTACTATGGAGGGGACCCGGCCTATACGCGAAAAACAATGTAATGATGATTAGGCCTCCTTTAAAAAATAATACCAACTCAACTAATTAAACCGTCACACATTCAATATTTCTCTCAAAGTGTCCCTACAGTAAAGAAATTTTTTAAATATCTTTTCAGTTCCT
The DNA here is from genome assembly GCA_037976565.1 of Mesocentrotus franciscanus. Lineage (NCBI taxonomy): Eukaryota > Metazoa > Echinodermata > Echinoidea > Camarodonta > Strongylocentrotidae > Mesocentrotus > Mesocentrotus franciscanus. The sequence goes on along the minus strand of CP137666.1, from coordinate 5,226,567 downwards.
CTTGACATTTTGTTTTTAAACTTCTGATCATATCTCCTTCCCTCTTTACTATCAAATCAACATTCCTCTTTTAATACGGCAAATAGAAAATATCTGGAAAGGTACATAGAAAATTCATTCGCAAAAGAGCCCCAAAATCTTACCAAGCCAGAAGAATATAACGAACAATCCAGCACAAATCATAATGATGTATACAAAGAAGGTCTCGTTGAATGCACAACTGAACTGAACGATGGAAATTTAAGTTTCACACTGAAAAAAGGAACACGTCCGTGCGGTCTTAATATAGACATTAAAACGTCTATGCATGGTTTGTAGCCAAAAATATGATAGATAAATAAAATAAATAATTTCGAGCTTACTTTTGTTTTATGTGTTTGTGTTATTTCAATACGGTGTTTTAAAAAAATATGCCTTCGGGATGAAAGTGAGGTTAACTATCTTCTTATATGGGATTCGGTATCTCTGTACGTGACATCAATCGATAATAAACTCATATGTATTTGTGGGGTATGCAGGATTGTAAGACGGGAGAGGGAGAATTATCTTTTAAAGCTTTGAGTCAACCATTCCTTGGCTGCGTATACAAGTACATATGTATGTATAATTATGTAAACAGCTTTGGCGATTCTTTTGGAAATAACATACGATTGTGAGAAATGAAAATGAAAGAATAACGGTTGAATATTTGTCAAATTATTGTCGAAACTCTATCTATTGACCGGTGTTTCGATTAAAGACAATGTGTACTCGTTTCTGATTCAGTTTGAAGGTAAATACATCTTGATTCCTTCTTGAAGTGGATCTAGACTATGCAATTAAAGTCCTACAACAGTTTACTGGTCCTCATCAATTCAAAGACTAAAGACCAAGAGACCAACGATGTTGGTCTCGAGGGGATTCTAACCACTTTTCCTAGCCGGCTGTTGGTCAACAGGGATAACCCCATATCAAATCTTGTTTTTTGGGGGGTTTTTTTAGACAGAAAATTCTTTATTTCCTGGTGATTGAAACATACATTTTATGAATACTGATGTCTCCAAAAAACATTCATCGTGAAAAACCCATTTCAATATTCTGTGTAAGGAGATCTCAAAACAACATAGTTCTCATTAGTAAATGAAAAACATATTGCTTTTGGTTCTTCATTTGACTCTCTTCCTTCTTTAATTAAACCAACTGAATCCTCTCTGCGGGAAACTCAACTCAATGAAACAGAATATCACTGATGCAAAATTTGGTTCTCAAAATGACAGAAAATTTCCACTCCTGATCTCATACAAACTGTCTGTTTCTTAAAAACATAATATAAAACTTACGTTCCAACTACCAAACAACAAACTTCCATTATCTCCTTCTTCACCCAGATATACTTATCATACCAGATACGCTCTAAAATATAAGCATAATATTCCCCTAAGGCCCTGACCAGAGCACAATTTTTTTCCAAAAACTATAACCAGTCTTAGAAGGTGCATTATTATTGGAAGGGTGTTATAAACAAAACTTCAAACTTAATAACATTCTAACCTTCAAAAACACCTTAACTATCTAATGCCTGTTACGTTTGAATACAATACATAGGCCTACATCAGCTTTTCAATAAAACAAAAATACATGTAAGTTGTGACATAATAATCTTTCTCCAAAATATCGAACTGGAGTATTCTGTTGTATTGCTTGTTTATGTACATACAAAGAGCTTATTTTCAAGAGGCACTAGATCCATGTGTGTAACTTAAGAAAGAACTCTTTGTTTACCAGATTTTGTTCAGGTGTCTATGGAAAATTGTTAGTAAAAGATGCATGTGTTCATAATTTCTCTCGTAATTTAGGTTAATAATTTTGTTCAAGGTAAATAGAGGAAAATGTATATCATTATCTCCATTTGCTACCAAAAGATTTTGCTCCTTTCGGAAAAAAGCTCTTCAAATGTTTTACATGTAGAGATATAAATAAACAAAGAAATGGATGAAATCAATAAAACAAAATAGATACTGAGTATGAATCAGGGAACAAACTGAAAGTTTCGTCTCCTACATGCTGCCATTTGGACAAAACCATCTTTCTCTTCAGCTTGTTTCTCACTTCTTTTCCATCCACTCAACTACTATAATTCCTGATCATGCATTAACCTCATACCTACCATCACCCACGCCTAAGCTTTTTAGGGAGGGGGATCCCGTAAAGTAATTTTGACATTGTAAGAAATAAACATGAGCAATATTTCATTGTAGGTTACTTTAAAGTCAACTTCTTTTTTCATCGCCCAATCACATCAGTTCCCTGAAGGAAATGCTGGAATATATATGCCCCTCTTTCTCTTGTCTTTCTTCCTTTTCTCTTCCCCCTTGATGGTGAATTATTGGGGGGGGGATGATTGTACAGGCCATCCCCCCCACTTAACTACTCTCATCGGGCTCTCATCATTAATTTTTCTCTTCATTTTTTTTTTGGATGGCGAATTATTTTTTTGGGGGGTGATTGTACAGGCCATCCCCCACCTGAAATATTGGGGATATATCCCCCATCCCCCTATCCCCGTGATCGACACCCATGCATCGGATACCAAATTAATTCTAGTTCTCAATAGGGATCAATAATCTCAAAGCCCTCTAAATATTATTGTGCACCTTATGAAGGAAGACACGTGACTTTACGATTGTGACGTCACAAACAAGCAGATTTTGGCATTCCATTCTCCCTTCTCTGGTCAACTCCGCCGCTCTTGTTCACAAGACTTATAACCTTTAATTTTGTGGTCAAGCTTTCGTCCACTCCTGTGGAATTTCTAAAGCCAAGTGACCAGTCACACGTTTTCTCAGTGCTGCCTGTTGTCTTGCGATCACTGGACCAAAGATAGGTGACAATAGGTATCCAGAGTCCCTGTTTAGTGTAGGATGAATCCTCCTTATCCATATTGACTCTTTCACCTTTCTTGACCAGAAGTTGGTTTTCAAAGTCAATAATGAGGGCATCATCCCATCCAATTAAATGTTATGTCCTGTGTTGAGGGCGTGTTCAGCTAAAGCTCTATCAAATCTTGTTATTTTGATGTAACTGCTATAATTTTACAGCTTTAACAAAAAATGTTAATTCCTTTGACACACAATCCCAATTGATCTGTTACGAATAACATGGACATTTCAGAGAAGAGGCGGCAAGTGGAGCGAAAACAACTTTTAAAAAATTATTATTTTCACAGCCAAATAATACCTTGTTCACAGGGATTTCCATTTCAATAGAATTATGATTGATCAACGAGAAATTCTCTTGACCAATTGATGAATAAAAAATGTCTTTGTGAGGGGGGTGATATCAAATCGTCTGTTTGGAGACAGAAGGTCATTAACTCATATCACTTTGCATATATTTAATGCCCTTCTAGCTCGAGAAAAATATTATATTATTTGCATAAATCGTCCTGACGTATGTCAAAAACAAGTTATGTACCATGTTTTCTTCATAGGTTCACACACGAATGAAAGAAATCCAAATAATTAAAATGCCAGAGCGGCTATTCAAATTTTAATACCAACTCATATCTCAATACTTAAAGGTGTTTTTTTTCTCTTACTCTCTCTCTCTCTCTCTCTCCCTCTCCCTCTCTCTCTCTTTCTCTCTCTTTTATTGATGCTAAAAAAAGGCTTGTATATAACCTATATGTTTCGTCGCATGATAGTCAGTAAGTAAGAGAGATGTGTTTCAAGCAACCTTGCGAGATACATAACGTTTCTGTACACGACTTACGCCGTAACTAAGCAACGGACGCACTTCTATCTGTGATTATATTTGTACAGTGGAGATTAAAGCTATACACACAACAACAACAAAAATCCAATAGGCGTGTCTTTTAAGATGGTGTTATTCACTAGTACTGGTCATGTAACAGTGAAATAAATTGTTTATTCTGAATGGTAGATTTTGTAGATAATGGGAATTAAATCTTAAGAGGTTTGGCGGTGTGACTGACTATGTGTGGCCCTTTGTTTTCCTGTCTGTATGTCAGAGCATTTTATCAATTATTAATGAAAACTAAACTAATAAACACGACACCAGACTGATAATATTCCAAACCAAAAGTCACATTACCCTCAAAGGAAAATTTAAAACAATCGGTCAATTTGAAGTCGGTGTGGAATCGGTTTGGCAGTGTGACTGATATAACCTTTATATGGCCTTTTGTTTCACTGTCTGCATGTCAGTACATTTCTTTTATCAGTTATTAAAGCCCCACTGCACTACTTGTAGCTACTTGCTCCCTCTATATAGAAAACAATGCCTAAGCGGTGCCCGTTTGTCCCCCATGATCCTCTTTTTCTTATGTTAATTGAGAGCTGAGTTGATGAGATAACCACCTGTCAGTGACCACCAGGGGCGGATCCAGCCGGCGGCAAGGGAGGGGGCCTAAAAAGGGGCCCACTTCGTGCGAAAATTTGAAAATCGTGCCGGTCGATTTTTCGCTCAGTGGGGGGTAGTGAGCAAAAAATCTTCTTTTTTTCAAAAAAAAAGGTGTTTTTACCTGTTTTTCTGCTAGGGAGGCCCGACCCCGGCCCCTGGATCCGCCACTGGTGACCACGCTGGATGGTCTAATCCCTCCTGGCCAAACTAGTGCAGACGGGCTTAAATCAAACCTAAACTGATAGATTTTAACAAGCATCTAGATTGATGTTCCTTCATACAGTATGTCCTCGATATTGTTTTGTAGTAGATTAAAGCTAAAAACCTCTTTCAGTTGAAAATGTATTATATCTGTATATAGGCTACTCTCTCTTAGAACTCCTGACTAAAGGATATAACGCATTGTGTTGCTTTTAAGATGGATCGTACATCATTGTTAAAGAGCAGTACTGTTTTAAACAGCAGGAATTGATGAATATGACTGAAGGGATTATTTATTTCGTCAATACCTCAAAAGTCTCTATATCTTTCTTTTTGTCTAAATTTCTTCCGCACCTCAATACCCTTGTATGTACTTACATTAGATTCATTTTGGTTTAATTTACACAACTACAAATAATATATTTAACCTACTTCAAACAAAACTATCGCACTTGAATCTGTTTGCTTTTTGGGTCTGAGCATGAAAGTCAAGATGGGACAAGTTGGGCTGCTAATTAACGATCCCATCCTGACCTATCCACTCTGGAAAACATAATGAATGGATTTATCATCAATAAACCATTTTAATACACCAACAGATGATTTACATTTGTCACTGACAATACTAAATAGTTGTGACTTTTTCTCTAATGTGGTCCACTTGCAATCAACATCGAGTACTGGATGTGATAACATTCCTTAAAGATAAAGACCAGTTCTGGTCATGCGATTGCATTGTGAAAGAAACGTTGTGGAATCGATCAGAAAAGGTTGATCATCTAGCATATAAGTATTGGTGTGTACTGCAAGGTTCTGGAATCATCAAAATGATAAGAAACTTTGGCCCAGTTTTGGTAAAGTTACAAGCACTGTACACAGAAAGATGTATATGGGACTACGCGACTACATGCGCGATATCTATTTGGTCCCAATAGATATAATAATTTACCAAATATATCAATTAGTAGGCGGTTTCCCGGCAAAATTTGTATCATCACGTATTAGTCAAAACATATTCTTTCACATGATTGGTAATGTGAGCTTCCATTTCATTTTTTTGAGAGAGGGGCGTTTCCAAAACTGGTCTTTACCTTTAATTCCGTGTTTCTAAAGTCACCTTCAGACTGTTACGAAAGCAAAGTCACCCCGTTCAAAGTTCGTGTGTTCTTTACATTACCCATTCATCATGGTCATAGTGCCTGTCCTACTTAGATCTTCATTAACTTTGATACAAAATCGTGTTTGTGGAATCTCATCGGTAGTTATGATTCGAGCATGATGCATGGTTGCAACCGTGATTTAGCTTCCATCTTCAGTTCTCTTTATTTGAGTTCTACAAACGCGTTGTCTCGGAGAAGAGAGTAGACAAACCGGTGGTAGTCAACAACGTCAGAAGTTATCCAGAAAGAGTTTATATTGAGAGGGAACCGAGGATAAGGATCGCCCAGGTAGGCTCCGTCGAGAGAACTACAACGCGAGGGCGAGGCTAGGAAAGTAGTGATTGCAAGAACAAAGTATACGACTTAGAGATTGGGATAAGGACTAAATTCACTGCAAAATGGCTACAAAATCTCTTGAAATGACGTCAACCGACCAGCTTGCCAATGGTCATGCCGAGAGCCAAGAAGATATCAAGAAACATCAGAGCAGCAATGGCATCTATTTGTTCACGTTCGGGGTCATCTTCCTGCTCGTTGCCGCCTGCGTCATCAGTGTGTCTGTCATCTTCGCAGGGGGTGATTGTAATTGTGAAGGTGAAATTGAGCCGATAGTAGGTGAACCAACCGAACCACCTGCGTCGACACCAATGATCACCACTCCTCAGCCGGAGGAAGGCAAGTCTTGTCACTTCGTTTCCATACTAGTCAGATACAGTGGTGTAGCTTACTTAAGCCATTGAGTGAGCACTATAATCTTGGGGGAGGGAGCATCAATCTTGCTAGGTGGATGAAATGCGAAATAGAAAATCATCCACTTCTGTGGGGGCAGGGGATACGAAGGGTCCTACTATCTTACTTTTACCATGGACCAATGCTTTTACGTTCTCTGTGCGTCGTTGTGGACGAGTAGAACAGCATGAATCAGAGATTGGTTAACTCCACTCCAAATACAGTTTATATACATAATGCTTAGAAATTGTTGAGATTGATTTGAATGTGATATTGTACAGGCCGGGGTGAATTCAGTTTTGTTCCCACACTTTTTCACAAATACTCTTATCTTGTAAGAATGAAAGGTTTGGGGATAATGGGTTTCATAATCTCTCTCATCAATATGATTGCATGAGATACTTTGCAACCCTTTAGCAAACAAAGAACGTTAATTCATCTAAATATTTTATGAAAAATAATCTTGTTTACAAGAATCATAAACAAAGGGCTCAAAAATCTATAAGACAAGGGTTGGAACCTGGCTTAGGTTAAAATCAACTTTATGTTGAGTTTTAACCCAGCGCTAGTCAGCATTATGTTATAGTGTTGTTGCTAGAGCGTTCTTCTTCACCGTCCTCCTACCACTTGCCTCCTCCCCCTTTCCCTCTCACTGTCTCTGTCTCTCTCTGTCAAAGTGACGAATTCAAGTCTAGTTATTATTGTTGTTATAATTATTATTCTAATTATTATTAGCATTATTATAAGCATTATCATCGTAATAATTATCATCATCGTCATCATTATTATTATATAATTAATTAATTGTTTATTCGTTTATTTTTTATTATTTATTCATTCAATATTTATTTTTCATTCGCTCATATATTTCGTTGTCATCAAGAGTGCTTACGCTTTATTCAAATACGTGAGTAATTCGGTCCTTTGCATGTATTTTTTTTTATTATCTTATCTTTCCGTGTGTGTCCATCTCCTACGAAATTATTCAATCAACTAAAACTCTGTTTATTTAGTGCGACAGCTGTTATGGAACTACAAACGACCCATGTATACCAGTCCAAGAGTCAAACACGAGACCTTTGGAGCACTGGTGTATTTGGAGGGAGTTAGGATCAATGATTTTAGAAAACACTATAGACCAAAATAATGATTATTGCCATTGCGCATGTGTAGTGAAGATTATATAATCACACGATTATCAACGTCATATTAATATTCTAACCTTTTCCTCGCATTAGTAAAAACCTTACTGATTTATAATTCTGTACACTTCGTTTAATATTAATTAACCATTTATATTCCGTGCACACATTTATGATACTTCTTTTGTAACTACCAGAGTGATATAAAAATGACTATAAGTTTACATATTGCTGAATAAAAACACCGAACGGTTTGTCACTTGCATTATTCAAAAATGCTTCCGCATAGATATTCTGAAGAATCCAGCACTCTCTCAGAAACAGAAGCGATTTCCATTCGGCATGAAAGTTTGGTCAAAAGTTTTCAGTTAATTCTCGTCATATTTCGAAAATGACGGCATTTGAAGAGCAGTCCTTTTTAGGGGACATTTCCACTATGACATCATTTTTCCAAACTAACTTTAGAAGAATGAGGAAGTTCACAATTTGTTTTTCTTTACCATAAATGGCATAACTCAAACCTTCTCTTTAATACGGTTACTCGTTCATTTTCTACCAGATATTTGTACTCTACCTCTCAATCCTGGTTCATGCGGGGAATCTTTGGTTCGATGGGGTTATGATGGAGAAACGTCTTCCTGCCTCCAGTTCACCTACACTGGTTGTCTTGGCAACAAGAATAACTTCATGTCCGAGGATGATTGCCAATCTATTTGTGGAGGTAAGACGTTCAGCTAATGAAATTATGATTTAGATTTGTGGGATTTATACAACCCTCACAGACACAGTTGGGAATATTTATGTCATAGTTATGGTGATGATAATGATGTAGTTGATAATGATGACGATGATGATTATGATGATGATGATGATGATGGTGATTATTGTTATCATCATTATTATCATTATTGTCATTATTATAATCATTATTATTATCATCGTTTTTATAATCATAATCATTATAATTATTATTATCATTATTATTATTATTATTATTACTATTATTATTCTAATTATCATTGTTATTGTTTACGGATACATATATTCATATATCGGCATCAATTTCCATTTCTCTTTACTTTATACCTATCCAAATTTACTTTTAATTCACGTTTTCTTAATGTGTACATAAACTCTCTTAAATTGACGCCACCTTTCTGACCAAACCAAAAGAACTTTTTTGGTGGATCTTTGTATATAGGCTAGCATAAACACGATTGCAGAGAATTTCGAAAATATCATCCTGGAGCAATTTCAACAGTCTTGTTCATCTCCTACTGAAATGTCCGAACATTCAGTGATGTATTATGTAATCCGAACATAATTTTATGGGATATACTTTACCTTATTTAAATAGTCCTTAATTTGATTTCTCAAAAGTCTTTGCGATCGTGTTAATATCACATAATTCATGCCGGACATCCCAGGAGACTGAAAATCCATGAAACCTACTGTACAGCCTACGAGGCTTAGCATCAAGGATACCAATGTTTCTGCGCTGAATCCTTCACATACATTTTTTATTTACTTTATTTATTCATGCATATGTTGTTTAATATGTCTACATTCATCAGATGCCGGTGGTCTTCCACGTACCTGTGCCCAGATACAAGATACACCTCTAGCTACCTTGGATGTTTCCGATATCTTTGGCACCTCGACAACTCTACAAGAGTTGGCCGCACCCAGTGATAGGGTCGGGGAGCTACGAACAGAAGGGGCTTTACCTACAGGTCACTTCGCTTGCAACCAAATCAACCACGGACCTCTCAGTCCCATCCGACAGTTTCCTCACTCAGGTACCATATAAATTTGAAATTAAAGATGTATATTTAAGATACACACCCTCTCTCTCTCTCTCTCTCTCCCTCCCTTTCTATCTCTGTCTCTCTCCCTCTCTCCCACCTATGTTATGGGATTTTCGCAAGAAATTTAGCATGGATACCAGATTTCATTTAAGCGCCATCATGTTGTCCCCATGTTTAATACTGATTAACACAATAGTATAATCCTTGAAGAGAATTTTCGAGGAATCAATCTCCTTATATTATCTCACGTTATTTTTCCTTTATTCGACTGAGGGCACGCCCCCCGTAGCAACGCCACTGGTAACAAAAATAAGCTTTTCGTGTTTTCTTTCGCGTCATGGCTATTGTTGAATCTTGAATCAGTCGATTTTAAATACCCGCTAAACGTTTTTTTATTTTATTTTTTTATTATGTCTTTTAACACTGCTATAAAGATCATAAGATCTAGAAGCCATGATTGCGACCTTTAAAGTGAGTACACAGTGCTGTTGGTTTTTTTTCCTGGTGCATCTAGTTTGTCTTAGACTAAATTGATAATAGATGTGTCTACAAATGTAGGGGTTATCTATTCGACAGGAGAGATCGGTTTTATACCTTGAAAATGCAATTTTTTCGTCATAATTTGATATATGATAATATCTGCAAATAGAAAGTCAAATGTAACTTGTGAGCTAGAAACAGTGTCTTTCATGAGATATACAGCGGTGGATCAAGGCTTTTTCCAAGTAGAGGGGAACCAACGTCTATGTGAGGTCCAGGGCAGAGTTTTAACAATTCAAACAAAGGGTTGCCTTGGGAACCACCTCTATCTTTATGGATGGGTCCATGGGTCCGCCTTAAGGCGCTTTTTAAATTGTAGGAGCAGAGCCCCTGCTTGGGGATCCAGGGGCGAAGCCCCCGGACGCTCTCGAGTTTTAGCAAATCAGAACCTTAAGATAGCCGTCTTGAGCGTAAGCAAATATTAAACGACTACGAGGGTAATGGTACAAACTATCATCGCCGAGCCGCAGGCAAGGGATGAAATTAGCCCCGAAATCACCGAGGCGACGATAGTTTGTATCCATTGCCCGAGTAAAGGAGGTTAATGTTTGTTTTATATCCCACATCGGCAATAAGGTCTATTTAAAGTGAATTTTACACAATTAAAAGAACTTGGTTTTCGCTCGCGGCGTTCTGATTCTGCAGACAGTTTAGCTTCAGCAGATATCGGTAGTGTTGAACTGACATTTCGCGTAACCTACTTTGCTATGCTTATTCAATGGTCAAGTGGGGCAGCAGCAAAAAAATAATATCAATCGTGACAAAAGTACTGTACAAAAGTACTATCACACCCCTAGCTCACGGCCATGAAGTGATGGTAAATCTATCATTGATCATGTGACTTCGTTTAGACCAATCAGATTGCAGGATTCTTAGTATGCGGGATATAATAACTCTTATCCATCCCTTGAAATTTGCACTGCTCCTATATTGGTGTATTTCGTTGGAATCAATCCTCTCTCTCTCCCTCCCCTCCCCTCCCCACCCTCTCTCTCTCTCTCTCTCTCACACACACACTCTCTCTCTCTCTCTTTCACACACACGCACACACGCACGCACCACACACACACACTCAGTCACACACTCTCCCTCTCTCTATCTCCTTAGGACAATTTAAAGGCATCGTTTAACAATGTTAAATCTGAGATGCATGGCCCTACGTGTTATCAGTGTCTGTGATGTGCTGTAATATTGAAGCCCTACAAAAGTTGCGCTTCAAAATGATCATGAAGTGCCTCAAAAAAGTAAAATCTTTGAGTGACCGGTTTTACCATACTCAATTTCCCCAATAGACTTTAGTGTTATAAAAACCATTAGGAAAACGAAAAGTGAAATTTCGATTTCCAATCATAAATATCTTGATAATCAGACAGGCGATCGGCTTGCAAAAGTCATGGGATTCCTGACTGACCTAAAAGTTTATAATTATGATGGCAGCATGAGCTAAATCCAGGATTTTGTTTCAGAACCTGAGGCATGTTACCGAGTCACTTTAATAGAACAAAGGGTTGTCTTGGAAAGCACTTATATCTTTACAGATGGGGTCTAGGGGCCTACATTATTTGTTGCACTATTGAAAGTACAATGACAAGGAAAAGAGGAATAATTTTTTTGTTAATCGTCACATAAATTATAATATCCCGAAAATGCAGGTGTTCCAGAGGCAAATTTTAATGGGTTAATTTCTTTCTCCGTAGAAGATAGAGAAAACCTATTTTATGACCCTTCTGACTTTTACCAACAGCACCACCCATAGAACACCTTGTTAATATATATCAATTACATCTTGAAATTGTTTTTAATTTTCAGCAACAATGGACGAGATGGGGATTACATACGAAGCTTACACCTTACAAAGATGGACTGACCCCGCTCGCCAGGATCCCTTTTATGAGTTGACTCCGGGAAAGGACGGAGAACCTTGGGAGAAAATGGAAGAGCTTGGAGTCGGCATGAAGCAGATGGTTTCAGCCCCAGATAGTCTGCCCTTTTCTATCTTCTCTGGTACGTCATATAAAATAAAGAAAGAAAAACCTCGCCACATTTTCAAAACATAATCTTCTTCAAATGGGAAGCCGAAATGCCTGAGCGCTACCTAATATTATGGCTATATCGGAGCGCCAAGAGCGTTACGGCGTGATGGACATGGGCGCTATGGTTCTAGGACACCTACCCCCTGGACATCCACCCCCCGGATAACCACCCCCAGTCAACTACCCCCTAGGACAACTACCCCCTAGGACAACTACCCCTAGGGCAACCACCCTCTAGGACGACTACCCCCGGGACAACTCCCCCCGGACAACTACATCTCGTACAACTACCCCCTAGGACAACTACCCCCCGGACAACTACCCCAAGACAACTACCCCCTAGGATGGTTGTCCGGGGGTAGTTATCCTAGAGGATGGTCGTCGTAGGGGTAGATGTCTGGGGGTAGTTGTCCGGTGGGTAGTTGTCCTAGGGGGTAGTTGTCCTGGGGTAGTTGCCCGTGGGTAGTTGTCCTAGGGGGTAGTTGACCTAGGGGGTAGTTGACTGGGGGTGGTTATCCGGTTGGGTGGATGTCCAGGGGGCGGGCGCTATATAAGAAGCCACCAGTATTTGTTTTTTCTTCAGAGGAGTGGAAATCTAATGTACGGGAGGTGTTAGGGATCACTTCCATTGGAGTTGAATCAACCCAAGATTATATTGGAATCCACCTCAGAGTATTAGTTGAATAAATCTTTTGAGAACGTGGGTTTCTATCAGTACGACATGATCTCTAAGTTTGCAACTCCGGTACATCTAGAGAGTACGTTAATGTTTTTGTTCCTTTGTGCATGTTACAGTCAATGCATTTCTTTCTTCACAATGGCATAACTGCGGGTGCACGAGGGCTCGTGCCCCTCCCATCACATGGTGAAACAAAGAAGGAAAATCTTAAGAAGAAAAAAATGGGGAAGAGAAAAAGATATGTGATAAGAAAACGATAATCAATTTGCTTGTTAGTTTGCATTTCATCCACCGAGCAGGACCGGCGCACCGATCCGCAATAATCCCGGTAACCGCCCCCGCCCCCAACCCCCATATATTATGTCTTAACCCCCGCTTAACCCCGCTATGCCATAATTGCAATTGATACACCGGACACCGAACCAACAGACCAAATGAAGAACTTTTTTCTTTCTTTGCTCCTTTGTAAAATTGACAGGACTCACCGGCGTTAGGGTTGGTCTGGAAAACAACGAGAATGATCCAGTCATGACGGATTTTGGGGAGATGTACGCCAACTTTCTCTACACCGACGCAAACGGTGGTACTATGGAGTTGCCACTTGTTCGTGGATCAGGCATGCTGACTCATCTCTTCTCCGATGCCACACCGGTCCTGACGCCATATTGTTTGCGTGCCATCAATGGCGAACCGGCTACCTTCGAGTGTCCCGAAGAGGAATCTGGTGAGAGCATGAAGATTTTATTGTTAGTATTGCGTCGTAATCCAAAAGAAGATATAGCTGATACTATCATCTAAAGAAGACGTAATGAACTGTTTATAAACAATAATAGTACCAACAACACTACGTGTTGTAGTTGTTCGTCCTCTAGCAAGGCAATTTAATTATTTTTTTTGCACATATTTCCAGGGAATATTATTTCATGGAAACCATAACTCAGGTGTATAAAGTTTACTTCATTGACGCAGTCTAGCAGTGATAGTAATATAGTGGCATAAGTTAACTCAACATAAGAATGATATCGGGGAGCATAAGATCGCGGGCATAGGGAGAGTAGGCCTAATGTTGCTGAATTCATATTTACTCACCAAAACGTCCGCAAGACTCTACAAACTTTAATGAGGCATATATATATCAGTGAGGGGGAGAAGAAGAGGAAGAAAAGGAAGAAAGAAAAAAAGAAGAAAACCAAATGAGGATGATGAGAAGGAGAAGAAGACAGGGAAGGGGCGAAGAAGAAGAAGAAGAAGAAGAAGAAGGAGGAGGAGGAGAAGGATAAGAAGAAGAAGAAGACAGGAGGAGGAGAAGAAGGAGAGGACGAAGAGTAGGACAGATGTTAATATTATGATTTTTGACAATATACATTATATAATATTATATTTTACGTTTGCTATATATATTTTATTTGATGCTCAGTTGAGAACGCGGGGAGTGGATATGTGGAAGCCTGGTGCAACGCATCCTCCGAAACAGCTACGTTTGTACTTCATCTTACCAAGTCTATCAACCACATCAGTGATGTTCAGTGGGTAGCAAGCGAGTCTACCGAGTGAGTTAAAACAAAAATCTTTCAACCATGTCACTGAGAATGCAAAGCTCAAAGTTCAAATATATTTTTCACATGACTCTTAAAGTGACCACGGTCGTCGAGTCTTTCGTAAAATCAATATATTGCCAATTTCGGTAGCCTTGTGTGTCACCAATTTTGACATTTGCGATCAATTATAATTATAGAGTGAAAACATGTTACATTATTCGAACAGGCAATCGTATCAATCTAAAATACTTGCATAGAACAATTATTCTTAACAATATGTATATGTTTGATTATAAAATATATAGGAGCTTGTCACAATACACTATGTAAATTGAGACCCTTGTTTCGTTGACAAGGCTATTGCATTAATAAAAAAGTTATCTACATGATTTTACACTGGTCAGAAACAGTTTCATTACTGGAATTCTAATTGTAAACTGCATTTTATTACTGGTTTTATGAACATCAATTGTAAACTCTTATTTTACTCTCAACCATATTTTCTTCTTCTTTGTTTATTTCATTTTCCCCTTTTTTCTTTATTTTCTCCTCCTTCTTATTTTTCTTCTTTCTCTTCTTCTTCTTCTTTTCATTCCTTTTACCATATCAATTTAATTACTAAATGTCTTAGTTTCATATTTGCCTATTTTAAATTGTACTATTTGCATGTATTTTATATGTTGCAGTTTTAATTGTAAATTCAAGATATGTCAGCTGTTAGCCGTGACTTTGAATTTTTATCAATAAACTAACAGTTGTGTGACAATAATCAAACAATATTTATACATTCGTAGAACAAATAACAATGTAAATAGACATCCAAAACACAAAACTATATGATAACCTAAATGACCAACCCAAATAAACCATAAGAAAAAAACCAAATTATTTAATCTATGGTAAGATAAGCAATACGGGAAAGTTAATGTTGAAAATGCACAAGCGGTTACGAACGTGCTTTTTGAAAATATAATTCCTTTTTATGCATAATGAATTTTACGCTGTTCAACCTACAATTTTTTATTTTATCCCAAATTTTGTAAGATTCATCAGTGTTCATGTTATAAAGGTCATCTTTATTGCACATATTTCACACCTAGATGGGATTCGGACAATGGTGGTTTCATGACGTGCGATGAGACCTGTTGTCAGCTCTCTCCCGACGGTAAAACCGTGACCATCGACCTCCAAGGCGCTGTCTCTTCCGTCGCCTATGCCATCAACGTCATCAATAAGTACGTCGTCCCCCAGCACGACTACTCCTATTACTGGTACCGCAATCCATTGACGATCCCCTGCACGAACACCAGCGATGTGTCTGTAACGAGGGACAACGCATGCCGACATGGTTTTATGGGAGTGCGAGTTTGGATTCTACGATGTGCCAACGAAATCTTGTTGATGGGGAGTATGATGTCACAGCAACTCTCAAACTTAGCAGTCCTGCAAATAATCTTCAAGAGGTGATTTATTTATTTATTCTTTCTTGTTTTGTTGCAATAGCTGATTACCAAAGGATGTTATGTCTTCTCTCCATTGTAATTAACAAGATTACTAAATATTATAAGACAAATTCCCTTGTAACCATTCATCATAATAATTATTTACAAAACTTTAAAAGTGAAGCCCTTCATCTGAATTTGTACTGCATTCTACTCACGTGCAACAATAAATTGAATCCATTTATTAAACACCACATGACATGCAGCTCAAGGCTGATGTTGTCTGTTTTACAAGTAATCAAATATTTAAATCATGATTTAAAGAAAACACATAAACTTACAAAAATAATGTGATAATAGTAACTTTATTCATATAAGATTTGCTCGTACCCGCAGAACCCCTAGTTAATATAATATATAGTAAATGACAATTAAACTTTTTGACAAAAATCAGGAACAAGATAAAACCACCGTTGGTATTCATTCTCATTCGATAGATTCAATATATCATTGCTGATGCTAATGATGATTGGAGCTCCATGTATTCTTGGACCACGTGCAATGCAAACAGCTGCGAATTAGAGGATGATGGCAACACAGTCGTCATGACATTACATGTCAATCATACCAATGTCAACTTTGCTGCAAATGTGATTGGGCAATTTGTAACGGAGGCGGTACCACCCAACTGGAGACGTCAGCCCGAAAAAGTAAGAATTTTGTGGAATTCTTCATTTTTAAAATGTTTTTTGTCGTTGTCTGTATTAGAACACAGTCATGTGATTGTATGGCATTTGCTAGGACTATGATGACGAGAGAAATGTCTGGTCATCAAAGCAAATTTTAAAAACTAAAAATGACGTTTAGATTTGCTCCTGCAACAAAACAAAGTATGGTAGTCATCTTGATCTCAGAATCGATGCACTTACAGAAAATAATAAATAGAGACTACAAGGAATACATTTTAGATTGACGTTTGAATTGACGTAATGAGCAGGGACAGAGGCCATTTTCAGTCTTTTCTTCGGGTCTGAGTTGAAGTACATGTATGTATTATAGTTGGTTTGAAATATGACAAACAACACATCTCAAACAGATCTGGAATTCCAACATAAGCACCAAGTTTGACACCTTGTGATCCATTTTTATACAGTTTATGCAAGAAGCATAATGGGTTCATGGTTACGCAGAACAGCAAGGGGAGAGGGGAAAAGACTGGAGAGATAGAAAGAAAGAGGGGCCGAGAGAGAGAGAGAGAGAATGATGAGGGGTGCAAATGGTTGCATTTTCCATTGCTAATGAACATACCCTATAACGCATTTATCTGTTGAAATACGAGACTAAGCGAAAGTAATATCATCGTTCAAAAATACATTCATGAAAATAGTAGCTATTTGGAGAGCAGCATTCACTCTACCTTAATATTCATTTTATCAATAGATAGGAGTCCCATATGTCAGGGCCACTATGTAGACCTGGTCTAGACCTATGACTTACTCCTGTGACGACTGAAACGGGGTTTTCCTCACTTCTCGGTCATTTGAGATGCCATCCTACACGGTCACGGGTGCCAGGGTGCCATCACCTAATAAATACTGTGTTAAACATTGTGTTTCCCTCCAATATCTTTACAGATATACTGCCCTGGTGCAGTTACCGAGCCGACTCCACAGCCGATTACCCTGATCGACAACCGCTTTGTCTTTGAACTCTCCGAGCCCCTCGCCATCGAAGGTGTTCCAGACTCGACCAGGAAATACGCCGTGTTCTTCTCAGAACAAATGACAATGACCTTCGACGAGAATGGCGCCTCTTTCGTTCCCAATAGAATGCTGCCCACTAAGTTCTCCGGTGTTATGCAGCTTGTCTACGCCGGGAGTGGTTGGTTTACCGTATTGCAATCTCAAAGAGAATTATTGTCATCATTAATACATCGCAAAGACTAGCTTTCATGATGACTACATTTATATGGCCAAATCACAACCCACTGAACCGGCACGCGAGCCTATATACATTTATACTATCAACAATTTATTTTCAAAAGTACAAATTATAGTTGATCACCCTGTCAAATGAACATTGCCAATAACTCATAGAAACACTTTCCAGAAAAACAATATATAATTTAACATATAGATCTGTTTGGCAATTGAAAAGTTGATTGTATCGAGCATAATGCATCAGCCCCCCGCGATATTGTTCACATACGCTTATGACTCTACCAAAATTGGTAAAAACCGTCTGCAATTTAGAAATGAATATTAAACAATTAAACGATATCCCATTTTATTCCAGGCACACCGGGAAATTTCACATGGGTTGACAAACTTGCAGGTTTTGCAGGTGTCTACTCCTACAAGCCCAAGACTAGGTTCTGTACCGAAGGAGACAAAGGCTACATCAGCTTCGATTGGAACAAAATGGGCGCGGACTATCTAGAGACCAATCCCAATCTGGACCTACTTACAGTAGTTCTTCCTCATCAGGTAGGCCTACATGTTTGTGCCTTACATTCGATACTAAGCATGTAAGCATCAGAAAAATAAACAATTTGCCATGGAGAAAAGAAGTCATATTGGTTTTGATGTGAGTCTTACAAAAATGTCTTAATGTCCCATTATTGTTCAGTTTGATTCTTAGTCAATGCCAGTAACCATGCAAAACATAACAGCTTGCCCTCACAACCATCAGTATTGATTTACGAATTAACAGCAATACGTTCACAGGATAACAGTGTAATTATATCTTTCTTTTAAATATTTATCTATTTATCTGTTTCCAGACAGTAGACACAGTCTTGCACTATAGATAATTAATGAGAATGTCATCAAAAGAATAGAATTGCCAATATACACAGGACATGATGCCCTCAGACCGAGAACAGGAGAGAAAAAAAATTCGGCCACATACATTTTAGCATAAGTTCTCGAGTCAGATACTGAAGTCGAGACCTCAAAAACACAAGCCCGAGACGGGTCTCGACTACTTCACTTTAATATCTTATCAAACTTGACTGTATCACTGCATTATCTTATAAAAACCCGACTATATCATTGCCATTCTTTATAATAAAAAACAACTTGATTAAATCACTGCAGTTTCTTATATAAAACATAATTTTAGAGGCGTAAGAATCCTGAAGCTATTCCCATCTTTAAATGCACCAACAGGAGCCGTTGCTTGGTGATGATCTAGTAGCAACTCCGTTTGGTTACAAGGGGTACGTAGGAGATAACTGGGTGATGGAAGAGACCCTCCCCGGCCTCCATGGAACCAAATATGGATGCCGTAAATCGGATCAAGGATCAGCCAGACAGACTCAGGTGAGAGATTCGTTTCGTGTTTGGAATATTATGTTTTGGATCATAACCTTTCCTCAGAGAACAATATTTCCCGGTAAAATTGTCGCAAAATAAGCGTGCATTCAATGTGTTGTTTCTGAATGCTTCATACAAACAAATTTAGACCCATAAATAAAAATTAAATATTGTTCTGCGCGTGAAACCTTATGAACACATGTATTTCATAAATTTTTTATTTAAACTGATGGTATACGAATGGCGTACTGTTGAAACTTGTTAAAGTCGAGAAAA